>OZ024753.1:7947154-7972154 GCA_964016885.1 Eledone cirrhosa | reverse complement strand
CCGTAATAAACACCGACTTCATTTGAAGAGGTTTACGCTAGGACTGCTAGCGTAAACCTCTTCAAATGAAGTCGGTGTTTATTACGGTATGTCGAATCTATTTATCTATAAAACTGTTTATATTGTATTTTGTCTGATGAAGGCATAGCATATTGTTAATATGATATCCCCGAAATATATATAATGAAATAGATATGGTTTTATAAATATAGTTTTCCATTTATTTAATATTGTTAATATACTCCAAATATTTGTCGAGTGCTTTTATATCAGTTATAAATATTTACTAGTTGTAACCCAACAATTTTAAATATAACTTTACATATATATATATATATATATGTATGTATGTATATATCTATATACCCATGCTAGTGTGGAAGTTGGATGTTAAATGATAATGTGTGTGTGTGTGTGTGTATATATATATGCTTTTCTAAACAAATATGTATGTATATGTTTGTATGTATGTATGTGTTTGTGTGTATGTATATATAGGCGAGTGGGTGTAAGAAAACATGTACATCTATAAGGTGCTGCATATATATGTAGATATGTGCAACCATATGTAAGTAAATGCAAGCATTTAGGTACCTATGTCAAACTTATTGTATGCTTATATCTGTTTATATGTGTATGTATGAGAGAGAGAGAGAGAGAGAGAGAAAGAGAGAGAGAGAGAGAAAGAGAGAGAGTGTGTGTGTGTGTGTGTGTGTGTGTGTGTGTGTGTGTGTGTGTGTGTGTGTGTGTGTGTGTGTGTGTGTGTGTGTGTGTGTGTGTGTGTGTGTATGTGCGTGCGTGTGTGTGTGTGTGTGTGTGTGGCGTGTGTGTGTGTGGCGTGTGTGGCGTGTCTGTGTGTGTATGCAGAATATACCAGGTGACATAACCACACTATGAATTTTGTTTCTGATGCACTAAAATATCAATGCTGCACCGTCGTGCATTAAGAATCAAAAGAAAGTTCCATGTAGCTGCTGCTGTTGTTGTTGTTGTTGTTCAGTAGAAGAGTGTAAAACAACAACACTGGAGCCAAAAAGAAAATTAAGGAAAACCAAGAACTAAACATCTGACAAATACTTAAAACCAGGAGGTGCAGCTGATTTAAAGAATGCACTTGTGTTTCCAAACTATACTGCAATATCAATGCACTGAGCTGGCCTTGTGGTATTTAAAATGAAAATAATATTTACAGCTCACACGAATGTAGGTTTAACTAGCCTCTTATGAGTTTGTATTCCATAGAAGAGTTTTGAGAAGATTTTAGGATATAGGCTCCAGTATTGAAATAAACCTAAGTGAGTTTATGGTAACTAGGAAAGGAATGAAAAGATGGGTATAACATGTTAAGGACATTAAGAGAACTAGCAGAAAAACCACCCTTCCGGTGGTTTTCTGCTAGCATGTGTAGTGTGCATATTGATATTATATGCAAATATATGGAGGCACATGGAGGCACATGGCTTAGTGGTTAGAGCAATGGCACTCGAAAGGTTGTGAGTTCAATTCTCAGACCAGGTGATGTGTTGTTTCCTTGAGCAAGACACTTTATTTCACATTTCTCCAGTTTACTCAGCTGTAGAAATGAGATGATAGGGACTGGGGTCCCTATCATTCCACTGTAGAGTGGTCGTGCAGGTGCCACGGCAAAAAAGCACCCAGCACTCACTGTAAAATGAGGTTGGTGATAGGAAGGGCATCCAGCTGTAGAAATCAAGCCAGAATCAGTTCCCGTCCCACCCTTGCAAGCAGGGAAAAGCGGACGTAAAATGAAATGATGATGAAATGATATATGTATGTAGATATGATACGTCAAATATAATTGAGAATATGCATGGAAATTGAAGAGATTCTGAGTTACACTGTCTTCAAGTAATCAGTTAAGTAATCCATGATATATTTAAAAAAAGACGATATTATATATAAACTGCATTAAGAAGAAATTAGTGACGGAAATATAAACGTTATGATAAAACGATGCAAATATATGAACAGTTACATAAGCAATGTAATAAATGTTATAATATAACGGATGCTAACCGGAACTATTAACATATGAACATTTTAAAAGAAGTATGAATCTTAATATAAGCAATCATTATATATAAGAATCATCATCATCATCATCATCATTTTACGTCCACTTTTCCCTGCTTCCCATAACTCCTTCTTGAGTCGTAGAATCACTGTCAAACGTCCTATCTAGGGCGCTTTTAAACCTGGGGGCGCCCAACCCTCTCCATGTCTGAACACAGTGGATTTTTTCTATAGAGAAAGAATCGACCCTAGTACTGGATTGGTGCCTTTTTTGAGATATTTACATCAATGCTACATTGAGTTGTGAAATCGTTATAAGCCCTGCCTTAATTAGATATATTATATATATATCCTTTTTCTTAATTATCTATCCAAATGGAACCTGAACCGATAAGGTCTGGTTTCTGGGGTATGTCACTATTTATAAAACAAATTTTGTATTTTATCTGATGAGAGCGTACCAAAGTTTTGGTAGCCTTGAAATATATATAATAATAAAATAAATATGGTTTTATAAATATAATTTCCAGTGCTTCGAATCTGTTATAAATAAATTTGTTGAATTACCAACAAATTAAATATCTCTTTGCTTATATGTAAGCATGTAGGTATATCATCATCATCATCATTTTACGTCCACTTTTCCCTGCTTGCAAGGATGGGAAGGGAACTGATTCTGGCTTGATTTCTACAGCTGGATGCCCTTCCTAACACCAACCTCATTTACGGTGAGTGCTGGGTGCTTTTTTGCCGTGGCACCTGCACGACCACTTTGCAGTGGAATGATAGGGACCTCCAGTCCCTATCATCTCATTTCTACAGCTGAGTAAACTGGAGCAATGTGAAATAAAGTGTCTTGCTCAAGGAAACAACACATCACCCGGTCTGAGAATTGAACTCACAACCTTTCGATTGCAAAGCCAATGCTCTAACCACTAAGCCATGTGCCTCCATATATATATATATATCGAAAACACTACCGGAAAAGGAGAACTGGTCAACATCATTAGATGCTTCTGAAGCTGCAGATTTTTTTTCAGAGTTTCCATTTCAGGTAATGTTTTCGATGCTCAGAGAGCATAATTGGTTAAGTGCAAGGCCTTTCCCCACTTAAAAGACCTTCAAAGCACAGGCATTGCTTGTTCAGGATCTGTTACAGGTTCATGTGGCTGGCCGTAGCCTAAAAGTGCAACAAACTCAGTAATCTGACAAGCGATTGCAATACTTTTAGCAGAGTTTGCAGCCATCATATATATATATAAGAGAGAGAGAGAGAGAGAGAGAGATATAATAGACATATATAGAAAGAAAATGAATCCAAAATTTACAGATCTAATTTGGGAATATCATGAAGAAGTGTATAAAATATTGTCTGAAAGTCAGTATGGTGAAATAATTGTAAATGGGAAAAATTACTGCCAATGTAGCTGTCAAATAATGGGTAGAGAGGGATAGAGGGGGAAGGGGAGAGAGGGGGACAGAGAGAGAGAGAATGAGAGAGGGGGAGGAAAGAGAGAGGGAGTGAAAGAGGGGGAGGAAAGAGAGAGGGAGTGAGAGAGGGGGAGGAAAGAGAGGGAGGAAAGAGAGGGAGGAAAGAGAGAGGGGGATGAAAGAGAGGGGGAATGAGAGAGGGGGGAAAGAGAGAGGGAATGAGAGAGGGGGAGGAAAGAGAGAGGGAAGGAGAGAGGGGGGGGATAGAGGGAGGAAAGAGAGAGGGAAGATAGAGGGAGGAAAGAGAGAGGGAAGGAGAGAGGGGGAGGGAAGATAGAGGGACGGCGAGAGGGGAGTAGAGAGAGTGGGAGAGGAGAGAGAGAGAAGGAGGAAGGAGAGAGAGAAGGAGGAAGGGGAATGAGAGGAGAGAGGGGGGAGACGAGAGGAGAGAGACGAGAGAGAGAGCAAGGACAGACAGACAGGAAAGGAGTGAGAGGAGAGAGAGGACTGAGAGAGAGAGAGAGAGAGGACTGAGAGAGAGAGAGAGAGGACTGAGAGAGAGAGAGCAAGGGCAGAGAGAGAGAGGGAAGGAGAGGGAGAGAGAGAGAGAGAGGAGAGAGATGGGAGAGGCGAGCGAGCGAGGTTAAAGGGAGAAGCGAGTGAGGGAGAGAGAAGGGGAAACGAGGGAGGTGGAGAGAAGGGGAAACGAGGGAGATGGAGAGAAGGGGAAACGAGGGAGGGGTAGAGAAGGGGAAGAGAGGGGGGGGGGTCATTTTTCCTTTGAGAATAACTTTTGGTAGAGACCTATTGATTGTTTCTCTAGATACAACAGCGAACACAATTGTTATTTTTGGTAAGTTTTAAGGGGTTGACATTTAAACATGATATTAGATTTATTTTAAGTCTTGTAAGCAGATGTCAGTTAAAAATTCAATTCCTTTCTAAAAAGAAATTGAAAAGCAAATAAAAAAAAACTTTTTATTTGCTTTTATTTTGTCTTTTTATTTGGGAGGTGTTTTTTTTTTTTGTATTTTATTTAATTTCTATTCTTTATGGATGTTTGGGTTTTTTTGTTTTTTCATTTCAGTTAGTAATTTAGCTGTGTGTATTGGTGTGTAACAGTGTATTGGTGTGTAACAGTGTATTGGTGTGAGTTAGTACATTGGTATGAATCAGTGCATGTTGGTATGAACACAGTGCACATATGTTACAAGTTTTACAAGTGTTAAAAAAATCTAGTTTCTTTTGTAACATCAGAACAGATACCATTCCAAGTGTGAAGTGTTAACCAGATGAAAATAAAGATGTGAATCTCACCAAAATTTACAACAGATGTCATTACAAGTGAAAGTGTTAACCAGATGAAAATAAAAATGTGAATCTCACCAAAATTTACAACAGATGTCATTACAAGTGAAAGTGTTAACCAGATGAAAATAAAAATGTGAATCTCACCAAAATTTACAACAGATGTTGTAATCATGAGATTGCAAGTTTGATTCCCAGACTAGACAATGTGCTATGTCATTGAGGAAAATATTTTATTTCATGTTTCATGTTACTCCTTCTGCCAGGAGTTGTTAGATAGTATCAGCAATGGAAAGACCAATTAAAACATTGTTTCCTTGGTCTGATTTGATGAGATCCACTTCACTTGGTAAGTAAGTGAAGTCTGGAAAATTATTGATCGATTTCTATCTGCATTCTTCATTTAAATAAATCCTTGTCTTGAAAGGTGCAAGGTTTCAACAGCTGCAATTTTGCTGTTAATATCATCAAAATGTGGATATGAATGAATGCTAATACATAGTTAAATTAATGGTTTCTTATATAGGCACAAGGCCAGCAATTCTGGGGGAGGGGAAAGCCGATTAAAATCGACCCCAGTGCATCGAGGGATAAAGACTTATTCAACAAATTTCAATTAAATCATATAAGTTGACCAAGATACTCTCATGGAATGACCAAATGAGGTTTATTTTTCAAGATAGTCCTTGGAAAGAACCAATGCAGTTATTTATAAAAGCCGATTTCACAGCTCTAGCATCACTACTTTATAGTCAGTCTATGAAAATTTCAGCTGATCTTCATATACCGAGAAAGAAAGAAGAAATAATTAAAATAAGAGGAAGGGGGCAGGAGCTGTAATTTTACCCCCTAGTCTAGGTAGTATATCTCAGTCCCTTACCACCTGGATCAAATGGTTAAAGCATTACTTCGAAGAGGACACCCAGTGACACCTAATGTGGGAGCCGCTCCACCTCAGGTAGGAGACAAACCTCCAGATTCTACAGAAAAATACGACAGCTTGGGGACCAAATGCACAAGAGGTCCCAGTGGCAATATTGGCATAAAAAGGAAGCGGCTGATCAAATCCTTCTGTTTGTTGGTCAGTTTATTCATTTATTTTAACAATTAGTGTAACTTTTGATTGTGGATACTGTTAAAGAAGCTTTTATGCATGCTTCCTTTCATAGATGCATATAATGGCAATCTAGAAATCTTCATAATTATTAATGTCTGCAACCAAACAACCATTAGTGTCTTGAGGGACATTGAGAGAAAAATAATTACAATTGTCAGTGATGGCTTTCTGGTTTAGGGTGGAGGGAGGGGGCAATGTTTTGTCACTAAGAGGCCTCTATTAATAAATGTTCAATAACATCAGTGAATTAAGATGGAAAGACAATCAATACCAGCATCAATCTTTTAAATAAATCTATTAGGATTAATATGGTGAAAATGGGACAAATAAATATATAAATATACAAATAAATATATAAAGATAAATAAATTATATAAAGATAAATAAAATATATAAAGATAAATAAATTATATAAAGATAAATAAATTATATAAAGATAAATAAAATATATAAAGATAAATAAATTATATAAAGATAAATAAAATATATAAAGATAAATAAAATATATAAATATAAATAAAATATATAAAGATAAATAAAATATATAAATATAAATAAAATATATAAAGATAAATAAAATATATAAAGATAAATAAATTATATAAAGATAAATAAAATATATAAAGATAAATAAAATATATAAATATAAAAATAAATAAAATATTATAAAATATAATATATAAATATAAAAACAAATAAAATATAATAAGGTATAATAAATAAATATAGGATGCTGTATTATGATCTCCCATAGCAACATCGCTTCAATCATAGTTATATATCTGTTGATGTGAAGAGCTTGAAGAATAATGATGACAATGATGAGAATTGCAATGGAATACCTTTATCATTGCTGGTAATTGCAGCAGATAATAATTATCCTAATAACCATAGAAATAATAACAAAAACAACAACAACAAAAACAGCAATAGTAATGATAATAATAGTAATAGTAATAATAATAATAATAGTAATAATAGTAATAAGCATAATGACAATCTTAACCATACTTCCTATTGAACCAAAGTCATTGCTTGAAAATGCGTAATAGAACTCTTAAAGTCACAACAATAGCTCTAGTTTCCATGGGAAGAAATCAACAGTGTTAAGTGGTGTGAAAGCTTAAATTTGGTTTGAAGATTTAACATTCTACCCATTGGGTTTGATATACTTGGTCTATCATTGTTGGTGCTAGAGTACTAACTTAATATATCTGCTTTGTGCTGAACTTTTCTATAATTGTGATTTATGTCTTCACCTTCAGCCTGGCTTTGACAATCAAGGTAAAATTTGCCATTGTATTGTATTTATGTATAAGTGAGCAAGAGAGAGAATCAGAAACAGGGAGAGAACAGGGAGAGAGAGAGAGAGAACAGATAGAAGACACAGGAGGAGAGAGAGAGAGAGCACAGGGAGAGAGAGAACAGAGAGAGAGAGAACAGATAGAGGACACAGGGAGAGAGAGAGATAACAGATAGATGACACAGGGAGAGAGAGAGAACAGTGAGAGAACAGAGTGAGAGAACAGAGAGAACAGATAGAGAGAGAACAGATAGAGGACACAGGGAGAGAGAGAGATAACAGATAGATGACACAGGGAGAGAGAACAGTGAGAGAACAGAGAACAAAGAGAGAGAGAACAGATAGAGGACACAGGGAGAGAGAGAGAACAGTGAGAGAAGAGAGAGAGAGAAGAGAGACAGCCTGTGTGACTTTGGAAATGCTATTGATGGTTTGACGCAGTTCAACATTTGTTATAGTTATTGAGCATTTTAGTGCTTAGAATAATTATCAAGGGATTGAAACCTAAAATATCTCTTTGTTAATCAATAAACTACAGCAACCGGTAACAAATATATTGATATGTTGAAATTTCAACAGCACTAGTTAGCCAACAGTGAATCTTCTTTGTTCTTGCTCGATGGGATTGGTGGCATTCTAGGACAGTGATCCTAAAGGCTTCATCCTGTGTAGAATAAACCAGGTCCACCAGTGTTCTTCATCACTGGCAGTCTTTTGCCAACCCTTCTTAATCCTCCAAGGTGATGTCAACCCTCTGATGATCTTCCTTAACTCTTTAGCATTTAACCCAGCCATATCCAGCCAGAATTCTCTCACCTCTTTCTGTTCAAACTGGCTATAACTGGCCACTCATACTGACATTAAGGTATTGTTCTCAAAATAAATAATATCAAAATCTCATAGATTCGATATTATGTGAGATAAAATATTAAATATAGAGTAATGTAAATGCTAAAGGGTTAATCACATCCAGCCATCTAGTGCAGAGCCTGCTGTGGTGCCTCTTCCAAACAACAGCTGCAGTAAACAGTAAAGCCTTTCTTAAATATTTACCAAATCTTAAACTCGGCAGAAGTAGGCAATATGAATGATAGATCTTTTCATGCTTTTAATCATCAGATAACATAAACTCAGTCTAGTTAGATGTCCACATCTTGTCAAGGCCCAATTCACCTTTCATCCTTCTAGTTGTTTGGGTCTCTGCAATGATTACCATATATACGCCAATCTGAATATAAACCAAGTCCCCTATTTTATGTCTGAGAAATGGGTAAAAATCTAAACCCCATTTATGAGCCAAGGCAAGAAATCAACACATAGTTTGAATGACATATACCTCCCAGGACTCAGTGTTAATCTCAATAGCCTTCATATCTCTCTTCACAATGTCCCTGTATCGCAGCCTTATTTACAGACATAATTGCTTCAGTTCTATCACAGTTGCCGCTGCCTTTTTACCATATCATTTACAATACAGTGGAACCTCAGTTCATGAACACCTCTCATCATGAGCAAATTGTTTCACAAACAATTTTCCCAAACATAAAATATCTCAGTTCAAGAACGGTGTCTTCAGTAATGAACACACAAGCTGGCAACAATGGTTGGCAACAAGCTTGGAATATTGGCAGAAAAGGGTCACTTGCTGTGTAATTAGCGCATTTCCCAGCATAAAAGACGCTACTTTTTTTCATAAAATAAGTCTCAAAAATCTACCATGCGTCCTGGAGGCTGAAGGTTGTTTATTATTTATTTTTTTATTTTTGGTTGTCAAAATTAGGGTGCGTCCTCGAGGACGAAGCGTCTTCGGTGCTGAGAAATACAGTAGTTCCGTTATTGACTTTATTCTTGAGAAGTTTAGAATAAAGGATAAATGATTTCCACCATTGATGCCGTGGTCTACATTTCATTGTACATTAAAATGGTAAGTATTTCAATTATGTATATCATCATCACTTAACATCCATTTTTCCATGCTAGCATGGGTTAGACGAGTTGTCCGATTGGGAGTTAAGTATCGAGGATATTTATCTGTATTTCACACACAGTTTCTCTCTCAACATTTCATATGGGAAAAATAGCTTCAGTTTACGAACATTTCAGGTGACTAATCGTCTTCAGGAACGAATTCAGTTTGTGAACTGAGGTTCCACTGTGTATATAAAGGAAGTTGAATTACCAGAAATTGTAGCATATCGGACTACATGGAAGTAAACCTATCTACGTGATGTTTTAAATCTAGAAGAGAACAGACCAAAAGAAAAAAATACTGCAAACATATGTTGAGCAGTAGAATTGTGTGCACATTAGCAGAAATTGCAGAGAGCAGCGGGCTAAGTGCATTACAGATGAAAAGCAAAGAAAGATCAGTGAAAATTGAACACATATCTGGAAGGACCAAATCTAAATATCTTAATGTGTTTAGAGGTGGCAATTTGACCTCTGAACCCCATCTTCAAGGGACTCATACATTCAAATATTGATGGTGTACTTATATACATGTATATTTACATATACATATACATACATTTACATATAGACATGCATATACATATACACATTTACATATACACATACATTTACATATACCATATACACATGCATATACACATACATTTACATATATACATACATTTATATATATATATACATTTATATATATATAGATATATATATACATTTATATATATATAGATATATATATACATTTATATATATATATATATATATATGTGTGTATATATACACACACGCATACAAACATATATATATATATATATACATGCACACTATATTTATATATATTTATATTTATATATATGTATATGTGTGTGTATATACATACACGCATACAAACATATATATATATATATATATACATGCACACTATATTTATATATTTATATTTATATATATATATATATGTATATGTGTGTATATATACACACATGCATACAAACATATATATATATACATGCACACTATATTTATATATATTTATATATATATATATGTATATGTGTGTATATATACACACACGCATACAAACATATATATATATACATGCACACTATATATATATATATGCACACAATATATATATATATATACACACACACACATATACATATATATATACACACACACACACCCACCCACACACATATATATAGTAATTTTCAAAATATATTGCTGAGGCTGCACAAATAATCTCCCCTCTTGCCATCACTTCCAACAGAAACAACATTCACGCTATTTGTCCAATGCTATCAGCAAATGATCTATTGTTTTGAAAGTGATAATAATGGGATTGGGTTTTCTTCAGTAATATCTTTCTCTACATTTTTCACAGCCAAGTTAATTACCGCAGACTCCAAAGAAACCATGAGAAACTAGGCAATGAATAATAATAATAATAATGATTTCATTTATTAGCCACAAGGGCCGACATGTAGGGGACAATACAAAGACAGGGACAGTGGGGGATTTACAATAAGGTCGAGTAAAAGTGCACAATGGCAAGACTAATTTAACAATGAAAATATAAATAATAATAATAATTGTTGTTTCTACTTTTTGGCACAAGGCCAGCAATCACTCCAGTGTATTACTGGTACTTTATTTTATCGACCCCCGTAAAGGATGAAAGGCAAAGTCAACCTCGGCGGGATTTGAACTCAGAATGGCAAGGGCCGTAACTCTGTGCGTCAAAGCATGGCGTCCGACCCTCTACTGATACTGCCAATCCACCGCCCTTATAATAATAATAATAATTGTTTCTATTTTTGGCACAAGGCCAGCAATTACCCAGTGTATTACTGGTACTTTATTCTATCGACCCCGTAAGGATGAAAGGCAAAGTCAACCTCGGCGGGATTTGAACTCAGATCATATTATTATAATAATAATAATAATTATAATGCTTTCTTTATTAACCACAAGGGTTTACACAAAGTAGACATTAATGACAGTACAGGACAATACAGAACGGTACAAATGGGCATTTCTGCTTGTAAAAAAAAACAAAAAAAACAGAGGATGTAACAAAAAAAGAAACAATGAAAAATTCCCCGATAGAGGGGAGACTTCCGAGGGCCATCGTGGAGAAAGCCCATTAAAAAAGCTACGGTGACCCTGACCACCAGGGCAAGTGCCCTCTCCCAAATAATAATAATAATGATTTCATTTATTGACCACAAGGGCAGACATGTAGGGGACAGTACAAAGACATGGACAGTGGGGGTTACAATAAGCTCAAGTAAAAGTGCACAATGGCAAGACTAATAATAATAAAAATAATAATAATAATAATAATAATAATAATAATAGTTTCTACTTTTTGGGCACAAAGCCAGTAATTTGAGGGGGAGGGGAAAGTCGATTAAATCGACCCCAGTACGCTACTGGTACTTTATTTTATCGACCTCGTAAGGATGAACAGCACATTTAACCTCAGTCAGATTAGAACTCAGACCGTAAAGGGGCGTAACTCTATGATGCAAAGCATGGCATCCAACCCTTTACTGATACTGCCATTCCAATGAAGCGTGTACACACTTGATCATGAAAAGGTTATTGACCAAGATTCTTAGTTAGGAACAATTAAATATTTGTAGACAGTTGGATAATGCATTGATAGAAGCTGAAATAAATAATCTCTTGGGGAAATTTATGATTCAGAAGTTTCTACTCAACACTTTAATGCTAAATAGAGTGCTACTTGTCCCTTTAACAGCGATGCCAAATTTAATATAGACTCATTGAAATCAATAGACAAATATAACTTGAAATGAAAATATACTCGTATCCTCTTAGCTTACTATTAATATATTTACCATCATCTACCTATACTAATTATCTCTCTCTCTCTATTACATATATATATTGTTATACTTGGGGAGGGTCATATTGTTATAATATTGCCAAAAACAACAATAACAATAGCAGGAGAGATGAAAATAATTATAAATCTGGCAATATTATAACAATATGACCCTCCCCAAGCATAACAATATTTGTTTCGACACACGATTTTATATAAAAAAACCTTGCAAATCAAATATATATACATATACACACACACATATATATACATATACACACACACATATATATACATATACACACAAACACACACATACATATATGGAGGTTTTGTGGTTTCTCTGTGAGAAAAACCACAAATCGTCCATCTCAATCCTACTTTTAAAAAGCATAAGAACTGTGAAACCAGTAAAGGAAATAAATAAATATTCTTAAAAAGACTTGTATTTTCGATTTCTTTTCCTTATTTATATATATATATATATATAGGCACATGGCTTAGTGGTTAGTAGAACATTGGCCTTGCAATCGAAAGGATGTCAGTTCAATTCTCAGACCGGGTGATGTGTTGTTTCCTTGAGCAAGACACTTTATTTCACATTGCTCCAGTTTACTCAGCTGTAGAAATGAGATGATAGGGACTGGGTCCTATCATTCCACTGCTAAGTGCCACGGCAAAAAAGCATCCACCACTCACTGTAACTGAGGTTGGTGTTAGGAAGGGCATCCACCTGTAGAAATCAAGCCAGAATCAGTTCTCGCCCCCACCTTTGCAAGTAGGGAAAAGAGGACGCAAAATGATGATATATATATATATATATATAATTGAATATAAAAGAGAGATAAACACAGATATAAACATACATGTGTTCAAATCGCAAGCCTCTTTCTTTGAGCTATTTAATGGTAAGAGACTATTTTGAGTTTCTAACTCAATATATCCCTTTGATATATATATATATATATCATCATCATCATCATCACCGTTTTACGTCCGTTCTTCCACGCTAGCATGGGTTAGACGGGTTGTCCTGTTGTGGGCAGTGTCTGGTCGGCTGACCATGCCTTGCTCATACAGGAACTGATCTGGCTTATATATATATATATATATATATATATATATATAGGAACGAGTAGGACCCCGACGGCTGAGCTCAAGCCGTTTCGACGGCTAATTCTGAACTCAAAATGATGATATATATATATTATTAGCCGTCGAAATGGCTTGAGCTCAGCCGTCGGGGTCCTACTCGTTCCTATTACCCACTCTACTACCCTAAGTATTGAGTACTTTGGTGCGTTATGGTCCACCTGGTTCCTTACCACATTTCCTCCGTTATATATATATATATATATATATATATATAATTATTATTATTATCCCGTCGAGGTTAACGTTGCCTTTCATCCTTACGGGGTCGATAAAATAAAGTACCAGTAATACACTGGGATAATTGCTGGCCTTGTGCCAAAAGTAGAAACAATTATTATTATTATTATTATTATTAGTACAGATTAAAAGTTTAAACAAATAATTTCTTCTTTCAGCCTAAAGCAGCATCTTATTAAAGTGTGATGAAAATGGTTATACCCCTAGAGACATGATCAAAACCAAACAGAAATCAGTGGAGGTCAACCAGGGAGAGCTTCCTCCAAAAGGAATGAGAAGGCTCTGGATTGGATTGAACTACACAACATGCTGGATAACTTGAAATATAAAGTGTGTCATAGTTAGATCCCTGACATCATTCACTTATCGGCAAGTGAATGATGTCAGGGATCTTCTCGAATGAGTGGGGTGGGACACATTATAATAGCAAGTATTTTTCATTTAAACCTTTAGCATTTAAGCCTTTAGCATTTAAACTGGCTGTATCCAGCCAGAATTCTCTCACCTCTCTCTGTTCAAATTGGCTGTAACTGGCTGCTCATAGTGATGTTAAGTTATTGTTCTCAAAATATATAACATCAAAATCTCAAAGATTCGATATTATATGAGATAAAGTCTTTACCATGAAAATACAATAGTATAAAATAGAGTAATGTAATTGCTAAAGGGTTAAATATTTGAATATATATATAGAACAAAGGGATCACTTGACAAGCTCCCCGACCACATTCGTTTACTGAATCAGGTGGAGCTTATCAAATCAGAACAAGGAAATGATGTTTCCATTAGTTTCTTCCATTGCTGATACTATCTACTGGTCACAACTCTTGGCAGAAAGATCAACGTCAAATAAAGTGTCTTGCTCAAGAACAAAATGCATCACCTGGTCCAGGAATCAAACTTGAAACCTCACAATTGCAAATCTTATTCCTTAACCCTTTATCCTTTAAACTGGTCATATCCAACCAGATTTCTCTCACCTCTTTCTGTTCAAACTGGCTGTAACTGGTTATTCGTGATGCTAAGGTATTGTTTTCAAAATAAATAACATCAAAATCTCATAGATTCGATATTATGTGAGATAAAAACTGGCTGTAACTGGTTATTCGTGATGCTAAGGTATTGTTTTCAAAATAAATAACATCAAAATCTCATAGATTCGATATTATGTGAGATAATTATGTAAGATAAAACCTTTACCACAAAAATACAATAGTATATATAGATTAATGTAAATACTAAAGGGTTAATCACTAAGTCATACACCTTCAAGGTATGTCAAGAATGTATATATTCACTCAGAAATAACCTATTTTGAACATATTCTCAATATAATTTACATGATGTTAAACAAGAAAGTGATAGAAATATTTACACAAGAGAATTTATTTATTAATAAATTAGAATTTAAAACATCATAGCATAATTATTCAAGTTTTATCCTATCGGCAGTCATTAGGTGACTAATCTATTCAATCAGAGGTTCTAGGTAACACACATACAGGAGTCATAAAACTCTATCATTGTGAATTGCATGGTTATATATGAGAGAGGTAAGAAGAATTGTTTGGTTAACAAAACCCCGCACCTAAATATCAAAAGCAAAGTTAACCTAAACAGAAAAGTCCAGCTTTGAAGAGGAGACAGAATGAATATTGTAAGCCTCCAGCCACTGGCATACATATATAATCATCATCATTGTTTAACATCCATTTTCTATGCTGGCATGGGTTAGATGAGTTGTCCCATATCATTGTTTAATGTCCATTTTCCATGCTAGGCTGTATATATCATCATCATAATCATTGGAGTTTCGTTTACATATAAAAAATATTTATTGTGTATCTGTGCATTTCGCCTAGAGTGTTTGCTTTGGTACAAACACCAGTAATTCACTGGACAACCTTCAGCCTAGCCTGCCCCTTCAATCTTTCTAATTTCTCATTCTTTTTTCTGGTGAAAGACTAGCGTCCAAAACGTTAAGGCCCTCTTCCTGCTTTTTCAAGCGTTAAACTAATTTATTCCTTCCATATACTGTACCAATCGTGTTGTTATTTCTCTTTTCCTTATATTTATCATCATCATCATTCATTTCATTTTACGTCTGCTTTTTCCCTACTTGCAAGGGTGGGACAGGAACTGATTCAGGCTTGATTTCTACAGCTGGATGCCCTTCCTAACACCAACCTCATTTACAGTGAGTGCTGGGTGCTTTATTGCCGTTGCCCCTCCACGACCACTTTGCAGTGGAATGATATGGACGCCAGTCCCTATCATCTCATTTCTACAGCTGAGAAAACTGGAGCAATGTGAAATAAAGTGTCTTGCTCAAGGAAACAACACATCACCCGGTCTGAGAATTGAACTCACAACCTTTCGATTGCAAGGCCAATGCTCTAACCACTAAGCCATATGCCTCCATATATATATATTTTGTATTTCTTATTTACTTATGTGGAATATTATTTTTGTATATCTTATTTACTTATTTATGTATTTCTTCAGCCTATTTCTTAGTAACCTGATTCCGCTTATATTTCTTTTCTCTCTCAGTACCTTTTACAGTTTTACATTTTCATCATTCTACTTACCGTATTGACCTCCTCCCCTCCCCCTCCCCTGCTTCCTCTTTGACCTCACACCCAGCTGTAGCTGGCACCACCAACGCATGAATGTGTCTATTCCACCCCCTCTCCCCGTTTCTCCTACTGGCAATTTGCCATCGCTGAATTACTACTACCTTGTGGGATGACCAATCCTGGTGATTATCTCTTTGACCATATATGGAATTGCCCCTTGACAAGTTCGGCTATTTAAATACCAGAACTGATTTTTCATTCAGTACAGAATTAGCCGTCGAAACGGCTTGAGCTCAGCCGTCGGGGTCTTACTTACTCGTATTACCCACTCTACTACCCTAAGTATTGAGTACTTTGGTGCGTTATGGTCCACCTGGTTCCTTACCACTTTTCCCTCACTATATATATATATATATTTAAGGAGAGTCATATTGTTATAATATTGCCAGAAATAATAATAAAACACACTCACTGTTTGGTTTGGAATAGTTTTCGCTTCCGTATCTTTTATATCTCCAAAGTTAATTTATCTGACAATCAGTGTTTATCATTGATTGACCAATGTTTAAAAATACAGATATATATATATATATATAGTCTATCAAAGCTCTTTCATCACACATCTGTGACATCATCAGTGGTACTATTATGTTTCCTCCCGTTGTATTGTAATGTCTATGCCATTTTTATATATATATATATATGCACATACATAGACTCGCAGATGACTCAGTTCACCTAGCTGTAAACATATTCTAGAAGAGTAGATACATCTCCATACTGTGAGTTCCAAAATATATACACCGTTTAATAAAATATATTATTTTGCTGTGTTCTTTATGGTCTGAGTTCAAATCCCGCCGAGGTTAACTTTGCCATTCATCCTTACGGGGTCGATAAAATAAAGTACCAGTAATGCACTGGGTATTTGCTGGCCTTGTGCCAAAAGTAGAAACAATTATTTTGCTGTGTTCTCATTCGTTTATGGCTGAAGTGAAAGAAAAACCAATAGCTTCACAACTTAGACCCATTTTAATAGATTTTAGCAATTTTTGTATATAACATACACATATGTATGTGTGTATATATGTGTATATGTATACGCGTGTGTATGTATATTTGTTTGTATACATGTATGTATGTATGTATGATTTATCTTTCTCTTAATTTCGAGTATATTTTTTTGACCGGCCACCTTCCTGGTATGTATGTATGTATGTATGTATGTATGTATGTTGTTCTTTTTGGTAAATATCATCTTGGTTAAGAGAGTGGGACTGGCTTTGTGCAGTGCCTTTGTTCACTATAAAAGCTTCACAGCACAGGCATTGATTTATATCTGGAGATCTCTCTGCACTTGTCGTCACATGGTACCATGGGCCCAGCACTATGTGTCAATAATTGTCACAAGTGTAGTGTTTGTACCAGAGTTTTCAAGTCGCTGGCTGGACTAAAAAGTCACACTCGTTCAGCGCATCGGTAGGGGTTCTCCTACATGGATATAAAGTAGTGGCCGTGCTCGAAAACGAGTTGGCAGCCACCATGTATGTATGTATGTATGTATGTATGTATATATATATATATATATATTTATGTGTGTATGTATATATATGTATATATATTCATGTGTGTATGTATGTGTGTTTGTAAGTATGTGTGTATGTGTGAGTATATCTGTGTGTATGTATGTGTGTATATATGTATGTGTGTGTGTGTGTGCATGTATGTGTGCATGTATGTGTAGATGTGTGTATATGTGCATGTATATATATATGTATATGTGTGTATGTCTATATCTATATGTATATGTGTATGTATATGTTTGTGTATATATATGTATGTGTGCATATGTCTATGTATGTATATATGTATATATGTCTATGTCTATATGTATATGTATGTGTGTGTGTATATGTGTATATATATGTATTAAGTATATATATGAGTATGTATATAAAAACACTCTCTGAAAGAACAAGCTAGTAACAACACTTCATCTGTATTATCTACTTCCATCTGTCATGTCTATCAGTGGACTTACAAATCTCTCACTTGCCTTAAAAGCCTCTTGCATGTGTATGGAGGAAACTTTGTGGACAGATAAAACCAATTTGGTTGAGAAAGCCATCACATTTGGACATAAACATGAATACATAGATAACCACTGGCTGGATATGTGTTTGTGTGTGTGTGTGTGTGTGTGTGTGTGTGTGTGTGTGTGTGTGTGTGTGTGTGTGTGTGTGTGTGTGTGTGTGTGTGTGTGTGTGTGTGTGTGTGTGTGTGGTGCATGATGCGTGTGCGTGCATGTGATTGTGTATACATAATGTAGGATTCAAATACATACATTTCTTTATTACACACGTGTGTGTGTGCATGTGCGTGTGCGTGTGGGTGTGTGTGTGTAGTGAAAGAGAGTGAGAGGAGAGGGGGGATAGGAGGGGAGAGAGTGACAGGATAGGGGAGAGAGGGAGAGAGAGAGAAGAGAGAGAGGGAGAGAGAGTTAGAGGAGAGAGAGAGAGAGTTAGAGGAGAGAGAGAGAGAGTTAGAGGAGAGAGAGAGAGAGTTAGAGGAGAGAGAGAGAGAGACGAGGGAGAGAGAGAGAGAGAGACGAGAGAGAGAAGAGAGTGAGTGAGAGGGAAGGGTTGTGACAGAGAGAGAGAGGGTGTGAGAGAGATAGAGAGAGGGTGTGAGAGAGAGAGAGAGAGGGTGTGAGAGAGATAGAGAGAGGGTGTGAGAGAGATAGAGAGAGGGTGTGAGAGAGATAGAAAGAGGGTGTGAGAGAGATAGAGAGAGGGTGTGAGAGAGATAGAGAGAGAAGGAAAGGGGGAATAAGAGGGAGAAAGCTACCAGTTAAGATTTTAATTCAAACATTTCTGTCAGTTTAATTCCTAGCTTTAACTTTGTTGTGATTTTTTCAGAGTTTTTAAAAAAGAAATAATTGTTTCTACTATTGGCACAAGGCCAGCAAATAACCAGTACATTACTGGTACTTTATTTAAAAAAGAAATAATAATTCATAAACATACATCTACATATTGTAGCCCAGAGAAAGTGTCCATGTTGGAATACACACATCTCTCTCTCTATATATATATATAAAATAAAATAAAATAAAATAAAATAAAATAAAATAAAATAAAAATACACAGTCCACACTAATGTGGTCATGTATGCAACATAGTAAAAAGGCTCCCAGTCCACACTGAAATGTGGTTGTGTAGTAGACACGGTAAAAAGGCCCCCAGTCCACACTGTAAAGTGGTTGTGTAGTAGACACGGTAAAAAGGCCCCCAGTCCACACTGTAAAGTGGTTGTGTAGGAGACACGGTAAAAAGACCCCAGTCCACGTTGTAATGTGGTCATGTAGGCAACACAGTAAAAAGGCCCCCAGTCCACACTGTGAAGTGGTCATGTAGTCAACACAATAAAAAGGCCCCCAGTCCACACTGTAAAGTGGTTGTGTAGTAGACACAGTAAAAAGGCCCCCAGTCCACACTGTAAATATGGTTGGTGTTAGGAAGGGCATCCAGCCGTAGAAAACCTGCCAGATAGTCCTATATGAACGAGACAGGGTCACCTGACCAATCTTGCCTCAAATGGGACAATTTCCGTCTAACCCATGCTAGCGTGGAAGATAGACATTAAACGATGATGATGAAAATGATGATGATGATATAAAGTAATAATGATAAATATGAAGACTAAAATCCAGAGAAGGCTCGATAAGAATATTATATATATAAAATATATATATAAACAGTAGAGCAAGTATTTATTAAAATAACAGATTAAAGCTTTAGCAAATAATCGCTGCTTTCACCCTTAACGGTATCTTCGTGTGTATAAAAGGAAGGGAGGTGATGGTGGAAAAAACTATGCTGTGTGTGAGTGTATGTGTGTGTTTGTATAAGTGTGTGTGTGTGAATATGTGTGTGTGTATATTTTTGTAAGTGTGTCTGTGTCAGCCTATGAACTTTTAAACCAAACCTCACATATATCTGGACCAAACCATATATATATCTGGAGGCACATGGCTTAGTGGTTAGGCTTGCAATCGAAAGGTTGTGAGTTCAATTCTCAGACCAGGTGATGTGTTGTTTCCTTTAACAAGACACTTTATTTCACATTGCTCCAGTTTACTCAGCTGTAGAAATGAGATGATAGGGACTGGGGTCCCTATCATTCCACTGCAAAGTGGTCATGGAGGTGCCACGGCAAAAAAGCACCCAGCACTCACTGTAAATGAGGTTGGTGTTAGGAAGGGCATCCAGCTGTAGAAATCAAGCCAGCATCAGTTCCCATCACACCCTTGCAAGCAGGGAAAAGTGGACGTAAAATGATGATGATGATGATTAAATGATGAGTGTCGGCTGAAAAGTTAATTGGCTGACTATGAAGGAGTGATGCAATTGCTGTGAAATCTTGACTTGCATACAGTTATTACAACTCTTTTTATTAATAACTGCTTGTTTCTTTCCATGAGAGTATCTTGGTCAGTCTATGAAGGTTTCAGCTGACCCTTGTATATTAAGGAAGAAAATACATTCAGAGGAATGAATGCAAGAGAAGAAATGACTACCGTATTTCCTGGCACCGAAGATACTTCGTCCTCGAGGATGCACTCTAATTTTGACAACCAAAAATTTTAAATAAAATAATTGTTTCTACTTTTGACACAAGGCCAGCAATTATCTCAGTACATTACTGGTACTTTATTTTATCGACCCCGTAAGGATGAAAGGCAAAGTTAACCTCGGCGGGATTTGAACTCAGACCATAAAGGACCGTAACTCTTTGTTGCAAAGCATGGCGTCCAATTCTCTACCGATACTGCCAATAAACAACCTTCGGCCTCCAGGACGCATGGTAAATTTTTGAGACTAATTTCAGGAAAAAAAGTAGCGTCTTCGATGCCAGGAAATACTGTACATAGTTTTTTTTCCTGGGACCATGTTGAGAAGTAAACCTCATTTCGTCATTCCATGAGAGTATCTTGGTCAGGGTCTGCCTATGAACTTTTCTGTCAACACACATATATGAATATTCATAAGTTTACTCTACTCTGCTAGAGAGTCAAGCTTGTACATTCCCTATTTACTACATAAACAACATTTTAGCAAGTTCCAATAGTTAGAATATATATATTTTATCTCTTCTGTGATCTCCAGTATTCCAAAGTTAATATCATTGAACTTAAACTGCTTTAAACTACCACAGTATTGAATTAGAAGTAGAGAGAGGGGAATGTGGAAAAAAAGACATCTACGGAATTACAAAAAAGCTATAATTCCTAGGAAATTCAATTACCTCCCTTTCTTAAATGTTTTCATTATCATAATTATTGCTTACAGTATTGAAATTTTTTTTTTCTTTTCATATATATATATATATATATATATATATTTTCTAGAGTTTTCCAAATGAAATATATTGATTTTGAAGCTAAATTACATGTCTAAGGTATTTGATGTCTCACATTCCTATGAACAGCAATGCGATGACAGGAAGAGTAAACCTGTTAAGTTTAGATGGAAGCCTAGATAAGTGCTATACTCAAATTGATTTCTGAACTTTCTGATTAACAGAAATGAAAGACGAAAGATAGCAAAAACTCTTTAGGTACATACACAAACATGTGTGTGTGTGTGTATACATATATCAGTCTATATGTGTAGAAATGTGTATATATATGCATGTCTATCAATATATAGATATATGTGCATACATATATCGACATATATCAGCCTATATGTGTAGAAATGTGTGTGTGTGTATATATATATATATATATATATATATATACATACAAGTGTATAGATATATGTGTATACAAGTGTGTGTGTATATATATATATATATACACAAGTGTATAGATATATGTTTATACAAGTGTGTGTGTGTGTGTGTGTGTGTGTGTATAGCATGGAAGATGGACGTTAATCAATGATGATTATGATACTAGTATATGTGTGTAGAAATGTGTATGTATGTATATATATACATGTGTATAGATATATGTGTATACAAGTGTGTATATATATATATATATATATATATATATATATACACACACACACATACACATACATATATGCAATTATATATATATATATATATATATATATATATATACACACATACATATATGCAAGTATATATATATATATATATATATATATATATATATACACATATATACCAGTATGTGTGTGTATATATATGTGTGTGTGTACATATATGTGTGTGTGTACACACATTTGTCAATAAGGCTGCTTATAAAGTCGAAATATATTAAGTAATAGAAGTGATTTCAAAAGTATCTCTATTTCCATTGACACACAACATGATATAGATATCTGCAAAGGATATATCAATGATTGCATAGAGATATCTTACAGTGGGCGGTGATATTAAGACATCACTGATATCTTCACAGAAGACACTAATATACATTCCATAATAATAATCATCATCATCATCATCTTCATCATTTTACGTCCAGTTTTCCCTGCTTGCAAGGGTGGGACGGGAACTGATTCTGGCTTGATTTCTACAGATGGATGCCCTTCCTAACACCAACCTCATTTACAGTGAGTGCTGGGTGCTTTTTTGCCGTGGCACCAACACGACCACTTTGCGGTGGAATGATAGGGACCCCAGTCCCTATCATCTCATTTCTATAGCTGAGTAAACTGGAGCAATGTGAAATAAAGTGCCTTGCTCAAGGAAATAACACATCACCCGGTCTGAGAATTGAACTCACAACCTTTCGATTGCAAGGCCAATGCTCTAACCACTAAGCCATGTGCCTCCAATAATAATAATAATAATAGTAATAATAGTAAAAATATTAATAACAACACCACCGGCAAATTAGTTTTTTAGTTAGGCACAAGGCCAATCTTTTAAAGATAAAAGGTTAAATTCATTCATTCAACTGTTGCTACATATCTTATCAGCTCAGCCATTGAAAGAAAGGGACACCTTTGATCTCTGTGAAAATGCAAGATTTGGGGTGTAGATGATGATGATGATAAATAAAAACAAACTGAACTAACCCTTTTATTACTGTATTTTTTAATTTAATACACTGCTTATGATTTTCAAAGTATTTTCAGAATAGAAGTAATTTGGAGGGATGTATTATAATAATAATAATTGTTTCTTCTTTTGGCACAAGGCCAGCAATTATAATAATAATAATGAAAATATTGTGTACAGTGCTCAGGTGCACTACAACTCATCAAAAATGTATGTATAGTACATAGGGTAACGTAGAGACGTCAGGAAAATGAACAGTGCATGAGTCATGAGGTGTGCATGTGTATGGAAGGGGGACATCAGGTGTAGTTTTGGCGAATTTCGGGAAGCATGAGGGTTTTAAAGGATTACTGGTACTTTATTTTATTGATCCCGAAAGGATGGAAGGCAAAGTTAACCTCGGCGGGATTTGAACTCAGACCATAATGGGCCGTAACTCTTTGCTGCAAAGCATGGTGTCAAACCCTCTATCGATACTGCTTAATAATAATTATTTCTACTTTTGGCACAAGGCCAGCAATTAAATCAGTGCATTACTGGTACTTTATTTTATCGACCCCGTAAAGATGAAAGGCATAGTGAAGTCAGATCATAAAGGACCGTAACTCCATGCTGCAAAGCATGGTGTCCAACCCTCTAATGAAACTGCCAATCTACCGCCCTAATAATAATAATAATAATAATAATAATAATAAAAATAACAATTTCTAGCTTAGTCATCAGGGTACTTATTTTTGAAAAAAAGGTATAGAGTCGTGGTGGTGCCCCAGCATGACCTCAGCCTTTCGTCTGTAACATGTAATAGAAAGTCAAATAACCCTTTTAATAACAGCCTACCTGAAATTGGCCTGGCTTTCATACAAATCTGCCCATTTTAAAATGTTCAATCTTATATCATAACCTTCCATTAAAATTTAAGTTATGTTTCAAATATCAGCTTACTAATGAAAAGTTTAAAAAGGTTAATTATCTCTTTAAACTCTATAAATTTTCATAATTGATTGTTAACACATAGGCAGTGTATTTCATTAGAAATATTCTAATGACTAAAATTCTTGATTTGTACTGTTTGTTATTGTATTGACCATATAAAGATGAGTGGTATATGTGAACTGAAAACCAGCAGCAACCTGGTGCCGTCTGTGACTAACCCAGGCTCTGCCGTTCTTCGAGCTGAGGAGAATAAACTCTCCAAACATTGGACAGATTTCTTGTCGAGCCTGTAGCAGTGGAGACTTTTGGTGTCCTTGGTCCTAGCCCTAGGACAACCTCTCTGCTTACCACCATCGGCACGGAGTCGGTTACCCGTAGGTGTGAGCCTCGTGAATTGGAATGACTCTTCCAACATATCATCCTCACCATACTCAAGGGAAATGCTTTCTGTATTCTGTCCACCACTGAATCCCACACTGTCACAAAAATAGCAGACATGTCTAACTCCAACCCTCAACAAATTATAATTGAGAAAAAACAAGATGATCCTAGCTAGAATATTTCTGATTCTAGATCTGTTGAACCAGAGATTAACTAGGACCTTCTGTAGCCTCCCTCCTGGCTCAGAAGCACCATGGGGTCCAGTGGAAGACACTCAACCACCTGAGAACAGGAATGGGGTGATCAAAAGCTGCTATGGCCAGATGGGGCTACAAGACCGGGGCCCAACCGTCTGTGAATGCAGAGAGGAGGACCATACAATGCAGCACTGCCTTGTTTGCCCTCTACTACCCAACCAGTGCAGCTTAAAAGATCTCGCAGAATTTAATAATAATGCAAAGGACTGTGTAAAGAAATAGGAAACTGTCATATAACCACATGCTTCGAAGATACGAAAAGAAGAAGAAGACTCTCAGTCACTTCATGCTATGAAAATCTGGACGGCATCGACCTGATGACCCTCCAAACATGAGACAGACTTTAGACTTTTAGGCACATTCCACGCTGGCATGGGTTTGGACGGGAGTTTTCCCACTTGA
>OZ024753.1:7939654-7942154 GCA_964016885.1 Eledone cirrhosa | reverse complement strand
TATCAACCCCTAAATCAATGAAAAGCAAAATTGATCAATTGACCAGAGCAGGAACTGAACACAATTTGCAGAAAGCCAGAAAAAAAAATACTAAATATTTATATTCTACCCACTGCCATTTTACCAATATACAATGGAAAGTCATCTATATATAATAGAAGCAAGATTTTGACAAAGAATAAATTTCTAGAAGGTTTTCAAGTTCTATTTGAAGTTCAGTGTTGAGTTAATATCCGGGATGTTCTGCATAGATATGATGGCTTTGTGACCCAAATGAATTTGAGACTCATTCAATCCCAAAGTATTCTTTAGTGTTAACTATAGAACATCACATATTTTTATGATGATTATTCTCTACAATGGCATTTGGTCTTGTTTACCATTTTAACCATCTCTTCATCTAAAATGCATTATTCTGTTTCATCACAAAGAACAAAGAAAAAAATAAAAATAAAAATAAAAGAAAACTACCCAAATGTTATCTACCAATCGAATCATTGCAAATAGATATAAAATCATTTTGTGATAGATATAATGTTTCATCATCGTCATCATAATCATAACAACAACAACAATAATAATATTAAAAATTATAAGGCCTAGTGTGTCACACTTTTGCTTCAACTTGTCTTATGGCACCATTCCAGCCAAAAGTCAGCCATTTTAAGCCAACAATAATGATCGAAGAAGTACACAGACACACACACACACACAATAATGATAACAACAACAACAACAATAAATCTATACAACAATTTTGAAGAAAAAAAAATTCCTTTTTTGTTAATATTCACCAAACAACTTTTATATTGATTCGACATATTCCAAAATACAATTTTATTTCATTATGTATATTTTTTTTCTTTATCAATTCTCTACAATGCATGAAACAAAAATATAAAATAAACAATGATAATAATGGTAATAAATAACGAGAATATAAGATAACTAGTGTAAAACGAAAAAAAAAAAAAAATCTATATTGATGTTTTGAATTTTCAAACAAATCCCAAATCAGATCACTAATGAAAATATTGCTCCCAGATCAGTGAGGTTGTACAGCCTAGCCGAGAGTTGTCTGAAATTACTGGACAAAATTAAATCAAAATTGGTAGAAATATGCACGCAGATCAGATCATTTCAGAAAATGGCCTTTGTGTTTCTGCCAACCACTTCTGTTTAATATATGCTGATATAGACCACCGTCATGCCAAGATATTCACCACCTGTGTTTGCATTAACCTGAAATTCTCTAGTTACAGTATGGCTAAGTTAAAATTGCTCAGCACATTATTTACTCTAACATTTCCTATCATTTTCTTCCCTCCTCTCTCTAAATTTCAGACACATCTACAATCAACTTTTTCAACAGATTGCCAAGAAAAGCATTTCTTTATTTCTTTCCAACTACCAAATTCTACAGTTTGGAGAGAGAGAGAGAAACAGCATTGGATAGAAAGAGAAAGGTGTGTGTATATATATATATATGTATATGTATGTAAAAGGTAAACAGAAATAACAACACAATCGGTACAGTATATGGAAGGGATATATTAGGTTAACGCTTGATATAGTAGGAAGAGGGTTTTAACGTTTTGGACACTAGTCCTTCATCAGAAGAAAGAATGAGAAATAAGATTGAATGAGGGGCCGGGCGGTTTGGAATTGGAAAAAATGTCTTTAGATAAAAATAGAAGGTCCATTGATGTTGACATCTCATATATATATATATGAATATATATCTATGAATTTATATATATATATATTAATGAAAATATATCATCATTTTCATCATCATTTCATTTTACGTCTGCTTTTTCCCTGCTTGCAAGGGTGGGACAGGAACTGATTCTGGCTTGATTTCTACAGCTGGATGCCCTTCCTAACACCAACCTCATTTACAGTGAGTGCTGGGTGCTTTTTTGCCATGGCACCTCCATGATCACTTTGCAGTAGAATGATAGGGACTCCAGTCCCTATCATCTCATTTCTACAGCTGAGTAAACTGGAGCAATGTGAAATAAAGTGTCTTGCTCAAGGAAACAACACATCACCCGGTCTGAGAATTGAACTCACAACCTTTCGATTGCAAGGCCAGTGCTCTAACCACTAAGCAATGTGCCTCCATAATATATATATATATATGCAGAGGTTATATTTAATTTGTTGGGATTCAACAAGCTTAACATTTTTTTTATAACTGATATAAAGCACTCAACTGGTAAGTGGAGTAAATATACAATATATAAAAAAATGGAAACTATATTTATAAAACCATAATTATTTTATTACTCTTTTACCTGTTTCAGCCATCCGGCTGAGGCCATGCTGGGGCACCGCCCTTGTATTATTATATATATTTCAAGGGCAACCAAGGTAAATTATGGTGCACTTTCATCAGATGAAATACAGATTTGTTTTATAAATAAATATTGACATACCCGGAAAAAAGACAACCTCAACGGTTACAACTCGCTGGATAGTGCGAATTTCAACCGTT
>OZ024753.1:7919654-7937154 GCA_964016885.1 Eledone cirrhosa | reverse complement strand
TTTTTTTTTTTTGATTTCCAACTATTTGATTCCCCTTTTGCCCACACAGCTTTCATATTTATTGTTTAACGTTTATCTTGGAAGATGGGAATACTGGAATGAATATAAAGTATACAATATGTTTTTTTAAAGAACTCTGTATATTCATGGCATGAGTGAAAATATTCAAAAGTTTATTTGCTTCATAGTATCTAAGAAAGATTATTAGGAAAAAAAGATAGCTTCCTTGATAATTTGGTTTTGATATCCATCAAATTGATTCTTAGTAAGAAAGAAAAATAATGTTGAAAAGGAAATTTGGTAGTTAATATAAGCATTGCATTATTATAGACTTGCAGTATTAGAAAGTGCTTTAAATCTGAATTATGGATTAGCAAAGAAATAAAGAGATATATAATATATATTTTATTTTCAAAGCAACTAGTAAAATATCAAAGAATATTGAATATTATGCTATGAATGTATAAGCTTTACTTGAAAGACTAAGAGAGGAATAAAATAAAGAGTTTAGATAAATGGAACACATTCAATAGAGAGGTGACATTATTTGGTTCACTATACTGCCTATAGTTTCTTTAAAATATATGATGCAATCTGAACTCAGCAGATTTTTATCACTCAGTTCATAATCCTTTGTTTTCCTGTTTTTCAAAATGTTATATATTTATCTCACTTTCCTGTTGCTAATCACACAACCATATTTGAAATAAATTATTCATTATACATAATCAAAATTTCATGATAGTATAAAAGAAAAATATGAAATATTATTGATCTGAAATGCTTGCTAAAATATATGAAACCATCAATGACTGGTAAACAACAATATCTCTGATATTAAGATGTTAGATTTTTAACTATAAGATCACGAGTTCAAATCTCACTATCGAAATCATTAATCCTTTAGCATTTAAACCGCCCATATCCGGCCAGAATTCTCTCATCTCTTTCTTTTCAAACCGGCTGTAACTGGTCACTCATATTCATGTCAAGGTACTGTTCTCAAAATAACTAATAACAAAATCTCATAGATTCAATATTATGTAAGATAATTATGTGAGATAAAGCTTTTACCACAAAACTACAATAGTATATACAGAGTAATGTAAATGACTTAATCTCTGATAACACAACCATCCCTTGCCTCGCTAGAAGGGAAAACAAATGTTAAATGACAATCATGAATTACATTTAAAAGCACCATGTCCACACTGTAAAGTGGTCATGTAGGTGTCATGGCAAAAAGCGCCCAGTCCGTCTACACTGTAAAGTGGTCATGTAGGTGTCATGGCGAAAAGCGCCCAGTCTACGCTGTAAAGTGGTCTTGAAAAGGTGTCATGAAAAAGGTGTCATGAAAAAGGTGTCATGAAAAAGGTGTCATGAAAAAGGTGTCATGAAAAAGGTGTCATGAAAAAGGCAATCTGTCTATGCTGTATATTATGGTTGGCATTAGGGAGAACATCTCTGGCCATAAAAACCAAGCCAGAACCAGTTCTGTATGAGCAAGACAGACATCTGACCTAACTTAACTCCCAGTAGGACAACTCATGTAACCCGTGCTAGCATGGAAAAATGGATGTTAAATGATGATGATGATATACATAATTGAAGTATTTAACATTTTAATGTACAATGAAACGTAGACCACAGCATCAATGGTGGAAATTCTTTTATCCTTTATTCTAAACTTCTCAAGAATAAAGTAAGTAAGGGAACTACCATATTTCCTGGCGCCGAAGATGAAGGAGTGATGCTAGTGCTGCAAATCTTACATGCAGTTATTTCAATTCCTTTTATTATTAACTGCTTGTTTCTTTCTATGAGAGTATCTTGGTCAGCCTATGAAGGTTTCAGCTGACCCTTGTATATTAAGGAAAAAAATACATTCAGAGGAATGAATGCAAGAGAAGAAATGACTACCGTATTTCCTGGCACCGAAGATACTTCGTCCTCGAGGATGCACTCTAATTTTGACAACCAAAAATTTGAAAAAATAAAAAAATTGTTTCTACTTTTGGCACAAGGCCAGCAATTACTCAGTACATTACTGGTACTTTATTTTATCGACCCCGTAAGGATGAAAGGCAAAGTTAACCTCGACGGGATTTGAACTCGGACCGTAAAGGGATGTAACTATGCTGGAAAGCATGGCGTCCGACTCTCTACCGATACTGCCAATCCAAACAACCCTCGCCCTCCAGGATGTACGGTAGATTTTTGAGACTTATTTTAGGAGGAAAAAGTAGCGTCTTCAACGCCAGGAAATACGGTATTTTTGTTGCACAAGCTGCTCAATGTAGCAGGAAAATATCTCAAGAAACTACCATTTTGAAAAGGTGTGAGTATGTGTGGTGGGAAACTGCTTAATTTGATCACCTAAATCATAAAACAGACAGTTAGCTCAATAATCAAGATAGAATGAACAAAGCTGGGATTACTGATCAAATGCTTTGCTTGATCTACCATGCCATAGTTCTACCAACAACAGTAACGAGAACAACAGTAACGAGAACAACAGTAACGAGAACAATAACGAGAACATCAAGAAGAGCTAGTCAGCCAATATTCTAAGTGATGCTATGTTTTATGAAAGCTATTCATCAAAATAAAAGATATGTGAGAGTGAGTGTATGTATATGTGTGTGTCTGAGTGTGTGAGTCTGCATCTGTTTGTGTCTGTGTGCGTGTGTGTGTGCGTGCGTGTGTGTGTGAGTGTGTGCGTGTGTGAATGAGTGAGTGTGCATGTGTATGTGCGTGTGTGTATCAGTGCGTGAGTGTGTGTGTGTGAGTGAGTGAGTGTGTGCGTGCGAGTGTGTGCGTGTCTGTGCATGTGTTAGTGAGTGTGTGTGTGTGAGAGTGAGTGTGTGCGTGTCTGTGCATGCGTTAGTGAGTGTGAGAGTGAGTGTGCGCGTGTCTGTGCATGCGTTAGTGTGTGTGTGTGTGAGTGTATGTGTGAGAGTGAGTGTGTGCGTGTCTGTGCATGCGTTAGTGAGTGTGTGTGTGAGAGTGAGTGTGTGTGTGAGAGTGAGTGTGTGTGTGAGAGTGAGTGTGTGCGTGTCTGTGCATGCGTTAGTGAGTGTGTGTGAGAGTGAGTGAGTGTGTGCAAGTCTGTGCATGCGTTAGTGTGTGTGTGAGAGTGAGTGTGTGCGTGTCTGTGCATGCGTTATAAGTGTGTATGTGAGAGTGTGTGCATGTCTGTGCATGCGTTAGTGAGTGTGTGTGTGTGAGAGTGAGTGTGTGCGTGTCTGTGCATGCGTTAGTGAGTGTGTGTGTGAGAGTGAGTGTGTGTGTCTCTGTGTGTGTGTATGTATGTGTATGTGTATGTATGTGTGTCTGTAAAACAGACATGAGCACTTAACCAAGTAACTTAAGAAAAATTCAGACTCCTACATAGTATAGAGTGATCCAACTCTTCTTAAAAGTGTGGAAGTGTCAATCAATATATTTTATACTATTTCAGACAACAACAACAAATATCTTTAAAGTAAATATACTCCATTATGGAACTAATTACATTCTATTTAAATCACAATACTTAAACATCACAACATTTTTCATTAAGATAAAAACAAAAATAACACACATGGAGGCACATGGCTTAGTGGTTAGAGAATTGGCCTTGCAATCGAAAGGTTGTGAGTTCAATTCTCAGACCGGGTGATGTGTTGTTTCCTTGAGCAAGACACTTTATTTCACATTGCTCCAGTTTACTCAGCTGTAGAAATGAGATGAGAGGGACTGGGGTCCCTATCATTCCACTGCGAAGTGGTTGTGGAGGTGCCATGGCAAAAAAGCACCCAGCACTCACCGTAAATTGGTGTTAGGAAGGGCATCCAGCTGTAGAAATCAAGCCAGAATCAGTTCCCATCCCACCCTTGCAAGCAGGGAAAAGCGGACATGAAATGAAATGAAATGATGATGATAATACATACACGTACACATACATACACACGTGCATGCACATACACATATGTACACATGTACGCATGCATAAACATACGTACATATAAATAGTCTGAAGACTGAAATATATTTGAAACCCATATTTACAATAGGAATAGGAATATATCTATATTCCCTGTACAGAAATAATAGGTTGCAAAATATAGTTTTCAATATTATTATTAGTAATAGTGGTGGTGGTGGTATTAGTGGATATATATTATAGAATAATATATATATATCATATATATATATGATATATATATATGATATATATATTATATTATATATATATGATATATATATATGATATATATATATGATATATATATATGATATATATATATGATATATATATATATGATATATATATGATATATATATATGATATATATATATATAATATACTATAAATATATGATATAATATAATATAAATATATATATGATATAATATAATATAAATATATATATGATATAATATAATATAAATATATATATATATATGATATAATATAAATATATATATATATGATATAATATAAATATATATATATATGATATAATATAAATATATATATGATATAATATAATATAAATATATATATATATGATATAATATAAATATAGATATATATGATATAATATAAATATATATATATATGATATAATATAAATATATATATAATATACATATAATATAAATATATATATAATATACATATAATATAATATATACATATAATATACATATATATATATATATAATATAAATATATATAGTATGCATATATATATAATATAATATGCATATATATATAATATAATATACATATATATATAATATAATATAATATACACATATATATATATTTTTTATTTGTTTCTATCTAAATTATAGAAGAGCCATTCCTTTGAAGTTTAGTAAGAGTAATCTCCCTTAAGAACCTATCGTGAACTCAACATGGCCTCACTATATACTAGTGAAGAGGATAAGATGGCGGTGGCTTTACTTACAGATAAAAATGTAAAGAAGATTATTTCTAGTAATGCAGGTGTGTCGCTGCTAGAACTAAAGCACAAAGCAAACATTTGCATTTGAGTACTTCACAAGTCAAAGGTCACATAGAAATAGGCAATTCTTTTTTATCAACAAGATTTAGAAACAACTGAAATAGGAACACTATCATCAATAGCAGAGAGCTATAGTATACTTTATATTATTAACCCTTTAATAGTTACGTCTAGCATAGTTACGTCCCTTTACAGTCTGTGTTCAAATCCCGCTGAGGTTAACTTTGCCTTTCATCCTTACGGGGTCGATAAAATAAAGTACCAGTAATGCACTGGATAATTGCTGGCCTTGTGCCTAAAGTAGAAATAATTATCAGGGCGGTGGATTGGCAGTATCGGTAGAGAGTCGGACACCATGCTTTGAAGCATCGAGTTGCGTCCCTTTACGATCTGAGTTCAAATCCCGCCGAGTTTAACTTTGCCTTTCATCCTTACGGGGTCGATAAAATAAAGTACCAGTAATGTACTGGGTATTTGCTGGCCTTGTGCCTAAAATAGAAACAATTATTAACCCTTTAATAGTTACGTCTAGCATAGTTACGTCCCTTTACAGTCTGAGTTCAAATCCCGCCGAGGTTAACTTTGCCTTTCATCCTTACGGGGTCGATAAAATAAAGTACCAGTAATGTACTGAGTAATTGCTGGCCTTGTGCCTAAAGTTGAAACAATTATTAACCCTTTAATGTTCAAACCGGCCAAAAAACGGCCAGAATTCTCTACCTCTTTCTGTTGAAACTGGCTGTAACTGGCCACTCATACTGATGTTAAGGTATAGTTCTCAAAATAAATACTTTCAAAATCTCATAGATTCGATATTATGTGAGATAATTTAGGCACAAGGCCAGCAAGTACCCAGTACATTACTGGTACTTTATTTTATCGACCTCGTAAGGATGAAAGGCAAAGTTAACCTCAGCGGGATTTGAACTCAGACTGTAAAGGGACGTAACCATGCTAGAAAGCATGGCGTCCAACCCCCTACCGATACTACCAGTGAATGCTAAAGGGTTAACGGCAAGGCAGTGAATTGGTAGAGTTGTTAGAAAGTCATATAGAATATTTCAGCTCCCTCAGTTCAAATCCTAACTTTGCTTTTTATCCATTCGAGACCAATGAAAAATAAGGTACCAGTCTAATACTGGGGTTGATTCTTCCTTTATATCTCTTCCTCATTTCCATTCTCTCACTCTCTCTATCCTTCTATGGAAGAAATCTACAGCATCAACACCACCCCTTAAGATAGCAACAGTATCCCCTACAGCATCAACACCACCCCTTAAGATAGCAACAGTCTCCCCTACAGCATCAACACCACCCCCTAAGATGGCAACAATGACTACAAGTCCCCCACCCCACCCCTCCACAAAATAAATAGTAACAATAACTGTAACAACATCCCCAGCCACCAAAATGGTAATAGTAACTACACTGCTCCCACAAATGGTGACAACAATAACAACAACAACAAGGATAACAACAGCAGTAACAACAGCACTAACAACAACGACAGCAGTAACAACAACAGCAGTAACAACAACAACAGCAGTAACAACAAGGATAACAACAGCAGTAACAACAACACCAGTAACAACAACAACAGCAGTAACAACAAGGATAACAACAGCAGTAACAACAAGGATAACAACAGCAGTAACAACAACACCAGTAACAACAACAACACCAGTAACAACAACAACACCAGTAACAACAACAACAGCAGTAACAACAACACCAGCAGTAACAACAACAACAGCAGTAACAACAACAAGGATAACAACAGCAGTAACAGCACCATTGATAACAACAGCATTAATACCACCATTGATAACAGCATGGACATTTTAAAAGAAAGCCAAGAAATTTTTTTTTTTTTAAATAAATGTCTTTAATAATGAAATAGTGTTTCGAAAATGGTGATGTTATCAGGAATGTCGGTGCCAAAAGTCCGAGTCTGTTAGAATTTCCAACAACTAATTACCCTAAATGCTACATCTAATTGTCTGCAATGTAGTTAGAACTGTTGATATGCTAGTTCAGGGCACTTAACATGAATCAGCACCAAGAAGCAAGTTTTACAACAACACGCTTTGTTGTACAGTTTTAATTAGGAATTTGTTAATCAAAGTTGAGCAGTAGTTTTTCTTTCTGTCTATATATATATATTTATATGTATACATATTTCTGTCTATATATATATATATATATTTGTATATATATATATATTTCTGTGTATATATATTTCCTATGTATATGTTTCTGTGTACATATATTTCTGCGTATATATATATTTCTATGTATATATACATTTCAGTATATATATATTTTTCTATGTATATATATATTTTTCTGTGTATATATATATATTTCTGTGTATATATATATATATATATATATATATATATATATATATATAATGTGTGTGCATGTATATTTCTGTGGCTACTCATATTGTACACTTCTGGCAGAAAGAACTCTGACGGCACTCTGTCTAATGCAGATAATTCAAATAATCAGAATGATAAATATACATACATACATACATACATATATATATATATATATATATACACATACAGACACATACATACATACACATACGTACATATATATATAAATATATATGTATATACACACACATATATATACATACATAAATAAATACAGACACACACATACATACATACATACATATATAAATATATATGTATATATACATACACACACACATATACATACATAAATACAGACACACACATACGTACATATATATATATAAATATAGATATATATATATATACACACATACATAAATACACACACACATCCGTATGTATGTATATATGTATATATATATATATATGTATGTATGTATGTATGTTATTTTAATTAAGACCACTCTAAATATAAAAATATAAAATGTTCATTAGATTGAATAATATTTTCTTCATAACTTTGATGCTTCAACAAGAAAGAAGAGATTAATGGAAGAGTCCTATTATAGAGTAAAATCAACTGAAAGTTTTAGAGATACAATGAAAACACTCAAATAATGGTATGGTCCTGTAACTCTTAATGGAGTCGTAGGGGTGTCGTATTGATATACAGCATTTCTTAGGCCTTTTAAAACCTGGTGGAGCCTCCTATCCTTCTCCAAGCCTGAATATAGCAGATGTTTTCCAGAGAAGGATAGAAAGTGAGTGAGAGAGAGATATAGACAAAGAATAAACCCAGTTCTAGACTTAGTGGCATATAGTGTTTTAGGGGCATTTTTTAAAGCCTGGCAGAGCTAATCTCCTCTCCAGGTCTGAATATAGCAGATTTTTTCCTGGGAAGGATAGAAAGTGAGTGAGAGAGAGACTTAGACGAAGAATATACCCAGTTCTAGATTTAGTGGCATATAGTGTTTTAGGGGCATTTTTTAAAGCCTGGCAGAGCTAATCTCCTCTCCAGGTCTGAATATAGCAGATTTTTTCCTGGGAAGGATAGAAAGTGAGTGAGAGAGAGATTTAGATGAAGAATATACCCAGTTCTAGATTTAGTGGCATATAGTGTTTTAGGGGCATTTTTTAAAGCCTGGCAGAGCTAATCTCCTCTCCAGGTCTGAATATAGCAGATTTTTTCCTGGGAAGGATAGAAAGTGAGTGAGAGAGAGATTTAGACGAAGAATATACCCAGTTCTAGATTTAGTGGCATATAGTGTTTTAGGGGCATTTTTTAAAGCCTGGCAGAGCTAATCTCCTCTCCAGGTCTGAATATAGCAGATTTTTTCCTGGGAAGGATAGAAAGTGAGTGAGAGAGAGACTTAGACGAAGAATATACCCAGTTCTAGATTTAGTGGCATATAGTGTTTTAGGGGCATTTTTTAAAGCCTCGCAGAGCTAATCTCCTCTCCAGGTCTGAATATAGCAGATTTCTTCCAGAGAAGGATAGAAAGTGAGAGAAAGGAAATGAGAAAGAGATATAAATGAAGACTCGACCTGGTACTTTTTTATTGACCTCAAAATGATGAAAGGCAAAGCTGACGTTGGTGGTATTTAAACTCAGCAAGTAGAGCACTGGAACATATACTACAAAGTATTCTATCTTATGTTCTAGAAACTCCATCAATGTTCCACCTTATATAAACAATAATCAGCAGAAAATAATTCAATTGAAGTTGTCATAATTTTACAAATGACATAAGTCCTTTAGCTATGACATCACCTAAAGAAACAGTTGAAAGGAATGATGGAGGAGGGGGGGGGATGAAGACTGGGATATCAAAGGAAATGAAGACTGGGATATCAGGGGGGAAGTGAAGACTGGGATATCAGGGGGGAAGTGAAGACTGGGATATCAGAGGGAAGTGAAGACTGGGATATCAGAGGGAAATGAAGGTGGGATACCAGGGGGAAATGAAGGTGGGATATCAGAGGGGAAATGAAGGTGTGATATCAGAGGGGAAATGAAGGTGGGATATCAGGAGAAATGAAGGTGGGATATCAGGGGGAAATGAAGGTGGGATATCAGGGGCAATGAAGGTGGAATATCAGAGGGGAAATGAAGGTGTGATATCAGAGGGGAAATGAAGGTGTGATATCAGAGGGGAAATGAAGGTGTGATATCAGGAGAAATGAAGGTGGGATATCAGGAGAAATGAAGGTGGGATATCAGGAGAAATGAAGGTGGGATATCAGAGGGGAAATGAAGGTGTAATATCAGGAGAAATGAAGGTGGGATATCAGGGGGAAATGAAGGTGGGATATCAGGGGGAAATGAAGGTGGGATATCAGGCGCAATAAAGGTGAGATATCAGGGAGAAATGAAGGTGGGATATCAGAGAGGAAATGAAGGTGGGATATCAGAGAGAAATGAAGGTGAGATATCAGAGAGAAATGAAGGTGAGATATCAGGAGAAATGAAGGTGGGATATCAGAGGGAAATGAAGGTGGGATATCAGAGGGAAATGAAGGTGGGATATCAGAGGGAAATGAAGGTGGGATATCAGAGGGAAATGAAGGTGGGATATCAGAGAGAAATGAAGGTGGGATATCAGGGAGAAATGAAGGTAGGATATCAGAGGGAATGAAGGTGGGATATCAGGGGCAATGAAGGTGAGATATCAGGGGGAATGAAGGTGGGATATCAGGGGGGAATGAAGGGGGGGATATCGGGGAGAAATGAAGGTGGGATATCAGGGGGGAATGAAGGTGGGATATCAGGGGGGAATGAAGGTGGGATATCGGGGAGAAATGAAGGTGGGATATCGGGGAGAAATGAAGGTGGGATATCGGGGAGAAATGAAGGTGGGATATCGGGGAGAAATGAAGGTGGGATATCGGGGAGAAATGAAGGTGGGATATCAGGGGCAATGAAGGTGGGATATCAGGGGGGAATGAAGGTGGGATATCAGGGGGGAATGAAGTTGGGATATCAGGGGAATGAAGGTGGGATATCGGGGAGAAATGAAGGTGGGATATCGGGGAGAAATGAAGGTGGGATATCGGGGAGAAATGAAGGTGGGATATCAGGGGCAATGAAGGTGGGATATCAGGGGCAATGAAGGTGGGATATCAGGGGGGAATGAAGGTGGGATATCAGGGGGGAAATGAAGGTGAGATATCAGGGGGAAATGAAGGTGAGATATCAGGGGGCAATGAAGGGGGGATATCAGGGGGGAATGAAGGTGGGATATCAGGGGGGAATGAAGGTGGGATATCAGGGGGGAATGAAGGTGGGATATCAGGGGGGAATGAAGGTGAGATATCAGGGGGGAATGAAGGTGGGATATCAGGGGGGAATGAAGGTGGGATATCAGGGGGGAATGAAGGTGACATATCGGGGAGAAATGAAGATTGGGATGTTAGGAGTTTATCTAGACCTGTCCAACCCTTACTAGCAGGGAAATAGGACATGAAGTGACGATGATGATGATGATGATGATGATGATGTGCTCGTTCAGTCAAAGAAACAATTTTTTAACCAATTTGGAAACTGAATTTTCCTAATCATTAAAAATGTTCGCATTTTTCTTTATAGTTGAATGTTTAATTTCAGTTTTCATTACGGTGGGGAAAGATATTTAAAATATTATATCTAAAATATGCTAAAATATTATAATTTCTATCTGATTTGTATTCCCAAGCTCCGCCACAGTTTTTTCTTTTTTTAGAATTATAAATTTTAAGTGAACCACCCCTAAAAATAAAACAATGTATCGGGTCGTCAAATATGAAATTTGTAGATATGTGTATTTTTTTTTTTCTACAAATTTCATATTTGACGACCCAATAATACTCGCTGAAATTTGTAGAAGAATTATCTTCCCTTGACAGCAAATTTGAAGTTTAAGTGAACCACCCATAAAAATAAAACAAAGTATTGGTTCATCAAGTATGAAATTTGTAGAAATTTGTTGTTTTTTTTACTACACATGTCTACAAATTTGATACTTGACAACCCATTAATAAGTTTGTAGAAGAATTAACTTCCATTGACAGCAAATTTGAAGTTTAAGTGAACCACCCATAAAAATAAAAGAAAGTATTGGTTCGTCAAGTATGAAATTTGTAGAAATTTGGGTTTTTTTTACTACAAATGTCTACAAATTTGATACTTGACGACCCATTAATACTCGCTTAAGTTTGTAGAAGCATTAACTTCCATTGACAGCAAATTTAAAGTGAAGTTTCTTTCTGCAAAATGTTAACCATGAACAAAGAGCAAAGAGACAGAAAAATAGGTTTTGTCGATTATATATTTATATATAATGAAATGATACAACACAGGAACAGAATTTGCAATGCTAACAATATTAAAACTTAGCTATCTTCTTGAGATATTAGCTTTTATTGGGATATATATATATATATACATACATATATATATATATATACATCCACATACATATATATATATATACATCCACATATATATATATATATATATATATATATATATATATCCACATACATATATACATATATACATCCACATATATATATATATATATATATATATCCACATACATATATATATATATATATCCACATACATATATATATATACATCCACATACATATATATATACATCCACATACATATATATATACATCCACATACATATATATATACATCCACATACATATATATATACATCCACATACATATATATATATACACACACATACATCTAACATATATACATCCACATACATATATACACACCCATACATACATATATACATACACATATACACATACATATACATGCATATACATACATACACACACACATACATACACACAGACACACATATACACACACACAGACACACACATATATATATATATATCATGATTTATCTCCCTAATATGTGATGCATCCTGCTGACTTTCTGCAGATATAGTACCACTTAAAACCTCTCTAATAATCTTATTTACATGAGTCAAAAGAAATTATTCTCTATTTTCTTCTGTGACATGTAAATGTTAGATACTGTGAAACAATTTATTCTTAGAAAATCTCTTATACGATACTAACAACATTTCGATATTCCTTGTAAGACTTCAAAACAGTAGCAGTTCAATTTTAGTCCATTAACTGGCTAAAGTCAAAATTTAGTTTCGATGCTAACTCCTTTTTTTTCTTTTTCCCATTACATAAAAACTAACCATCTCTTTGCCAATCTCATTAGCTGTAGCAATATCACAATAAAGTTGGCAAGGCGAGGTTAGTTAATGATATAAAATTGAAACAGTACTTCAAACATCTTGTACAGATACCAGAATAACTACTGGGAACTCTTCACTAATAAATAAGTGTATAATAACCAGGGCTGGTGCTACCATATAAGCAAACTAGGCAGCTGCATAGGGTGCTGATTTCAGGAGGCGCATTTCTCGAAATCAACAACAATTTTGAAAAATAAATAAATAAATAAATTCCAGTTTTATTTAGGCTTATGTTTTATCCCCGTTTTTTTTTTACATATAGGTACAAAGAAATGTTGAAAAAAATCTTTTTAAAGATTTAATGTTTATAAATTTTGAAATTGATATTTTCCTTGGGTTGGGGTGAGGTGGGAGGTGGAATCTAACCTTGCCTAGGGTGCCAGATAGTCTGGCACTGGCCCAGATGAAAATATCTGACACAAAGAAAAGAAGAAAATATAATTGTTTATGCTTTTGACACAAGGCCAGCAATTATCCCAGTGTATTACTGGTACTTTATTTTATCGACCCCATAAGGATGAAAGGCAAAGTTAACCTCGGCGGGATTTGAACTCAGATCATAAAGGGCCATAACTCTTTGCTGCAAAGCATGACATCCGACCCTCCAGGAAGGTTCCAGCCAAAATACTTCTATATCTTGTCAGTTTAGTCCCAATGTAATAACTGGTTAGAATTTTGTTAGTACCATGATCTGTCGGGTAACTACCTTTTCCAGCCTGTGGCATTCGGGACATTTCGCGCAGTCAGGCCACCGACAGCGAGATTCTTATCTTCACTTGTGACTCAGGTAACAAATGTAACTGGGAAAGCCTGTGAGAGCGCTTGGTTGTTCCAGCTCATCAACCTCACCACTATCTGATGTAACACTGTGAGCATGCTGGCTTGCCTAAAAAATTATTAGAGAAGTTTCCCAGTGCTCCTCATGATATCCTTATTTTTTGCTCTGGTAGTGGCTTGGTTGAATTTCGTTAATTATTTTTAAAAAAGAGCATAAATTTTGCTTAAAAGTTGGAGCTTTTTTTTTTTAAGAAGAAAACTGTATTATATTAAACAACAAACTGTTTGGTCTCTCCATCACCTGAGGTAATGCTGCAAGCATGCTAGTTTGCCTCAAAAATTATTAGAGAAGTTTCCCAGAGCTCCTCGTGATATTGCTATTTATTGCTCTGTAGCGGCTTGGCTGTATTTTGTTAATTATTTTAAAAAAGAGCAAATTTTGCTTAAAAGTTGGAGCTTTTTTTTTTAAAGGAGAAAACTATATGATTTTAAACAACAAACTGTTTGGTTTGGAAATTATTTTTGAATTTGCTGTGCACAACAGTAATTGAGCTTTTGTTGGCAAAATATTATCAGTGGCATTTCAGGCCTCCATAATGATTATGTCAATGATTAAGAGAAAGCTTTCATGTTGTGCCCTTAGAATAAAGTTGTTAATTCAAGGAAGTGATAACATTCAGTGGGCTATGAGGAGCCAAAGTTTCAATTATAATAAATACACTGATGATTAGCAGAGAGAAGACAAGACAAAATAGAAAAATAAAGAGCTAATAAAAGAGCTAATAAAACAGAGAAGATAATAATTTAAAAAAAAAAGAGTATGCAAGGGAGAGAATCAAAATATAGAAAAGTACAGTGAGAAAGGATTGGGTGGCAGACAAAGCAAAAAAAAGCAATGGCAATAACAGCAGTAAGATGATCTGATTAAGTCTAATTACTGTGGTTGTTTAATTAGACAAGAGGCTTTAGAGTTAAGGGGAGAAAATTCATAGATTACTGATTTGCTACACAGTGGCTAGAGGTTATTTGGAAATTAAAAACTAAAGAAATATTTAAATCAAGCAAATTTGTTGTCAGAAGCAAACCAATAGAGTCTTCCTTTATTAGATAATTCTCCAAGTAAGAACCCAAAAAATAAAAATTAGTACTATGTAAGGCCTTGGTAAAATCATATGAACCTTTTTAAAACCAAACTATTAGCTACAGAAGAAGAAAAATGAAGATTTACGTTGGTGTGGTTAAAATTGAGCCCCACCAATCCATCTTATCTTGACACCATATTTTTTCCGGCAGCCATGATTAAATTGATAATTGGAACCCTGTATAAAATCATTTAATGAGAAACTCGTTTACTAGTACCAGTACATTGGTTATCGCTACACTGAACCACAGCCATTGTCATGTTAATTCCTTTATTTGTTTATTAATTTCAATTATTGCACTGTGGCCATACTGGGGCATCCACTTTGAGAGGTGATTTTAGTTGATTATATTATGCCCAGAGCCCATTACTGGTACTTATTTAAAAAAAACACCATGCTTTGTCTAATGACTATTTTACCTCTTAAAGAAAAGGGACATAACTTCAAGCATATTTTTTTAAACACCAATTTACCATATAACTATAAACACAGACACATAACTGATTTCCACACAGTTTTATAAAAATTCCGTAGAGAAGAGATTTGTCTAAGGATCAATACAATGAGATCAAATCCACAACAGCATGGTTGTGAAGCAAAGTTTTTAACCACACAGTTAATCATCATCATCAAGATCACCAGCACTATATAAGTGTGTGTGTGTGTGTATGTAGAGAGGGGTTGGTTGGTCGGGATACCATATCTCACTCGTACAGAACTGCCCCAGGCAGGTTTCTACAGGCGGATGCCCTTCCTAACACCAACCACATTTACAATGTGAAATGGGAGCCTTTTTACTGTGTCACCTACATGACTACTTTACAGTGTGGACTGGGAGCCTTTTTACCATGTCTCCTACATGACTACTTTACAGTGTGGACTGGGAGCCTTTTTACCGTGTCACCTACATGACTACTTTACAGTGTGGACTGGGAGCCTTTTTACTGTGTCTCCTACATGACTACTTTACAGTGTGGACTGGGAGCCTTTTTACCATGTCTCCTACATGACTACTTTACAGTGTGGAGTGGGAGCCTTTTTACCGTGTCACCTACATGACTACTTTACAGTGTGGACTGGGAGCCTTTTTACCATGTCTCCTACATGACCACTTTACAGTGTAGACTGGGAGCCTTTTTACTGTGTCTCCTACATGACTACTTTACAGTGTGGACTGGGAGCCTTTTTACCATGTCTCCTACATGACCACTTTACAGTGTGGACTGGGAGCCTTTTTACTGTGTCACCTACATGACTACTTTACAGTGTGGACTGGGAGCCTTTTTACCGTGTCACCTACATGACTACTTTACAGTGTGGACTGGGAGCCTTTTTACCATGTCTCCTACATGACCACTTTACAGTGTAGACTGGGAGCCTTTTTACTGTGTCTCCTACATGACTACTTTACAGTGTGGACTGGGAGCCTTTTTACCATGTCTCCTACACAACTACTTTACAGTGTGGACTGGGAGCCTTTTTACCATGTCTCCTACACAACCACTTTACATAAACCAAATGAAAAAGATATATATGTAGAGAGAGAGAGAGAGAGAGAGAGAGAGAGAGAGAACGATATATCGTATAGGACCTTTTTCGTTTGATTTGTTATGGCTCTGAATAATATTTATTGAACTCGTTTATTAAGAAACAAAAAAAATTCTAACATATTTGATATATTTTGATTCATTATTTATACACACAAAGGCGGTGGATTGACAGTATCAGTAGAGGGTCCGACGCCATGCTTTGACGCATGAGTTATGGCCCTTGCCATTCTGAGTTCAAATCCCGCCAAGGTTAACTTTGCCTTTCATCCGTACGGGGTCGATAAAATAAAGTACCAGTAATGTACTGGTTAATTGCTGGCCTTGTGCCAAAAGTAGAAACAAGTATTTATACACACACACACATATATATATATATATATATATATATGCGATGTATCTCCAAGAAAATGTCACTGGACCGAGATCTTTGGCACTACACAGTAATACAGAAGACCTGCCTTACCTAAGTACAAAGTGAAACCTACTACAGTCAGTAGGCACCTCTAACAAAATACACCCCCGTCCTACTACCCCCACCCCATCCACACCACCCCTTTCAATGTAAAGTTATGTTGGTACCACAACATCCAGTCCGAAGCAAATGAGGTCGTGTAGGCGTCACGACAACAAAACACACAGTCCACGCTGTAATGTGGCCGTGTAGGTAACACAGTAAAAACCTCCCAGCCCCACACTGTAAACGTGGTTGGTGTTAGGAAGGGCATCCAGCCGTAGAAAACCCGCCAGACAGTCCTATGCGAGCAAGACAACCACTCTTGCCTCAAGTGGGAAAACTCCTGTCCAAACCCATGCAAGCGTGGAATATGGATGTTAAACGATGATGATGATGATACGATATATTAACAAATGGAAACTATATTTATAAAACCATATTTATTTCATTATACATATTTCAAAGACACCAAGTCAAATTATGGTGCGCTTTCATCAGATAAAATATAATATAGATCAGTTTTATATATATATATATATATATATATATATATATATATATATGAGAGAGAGGGAGAGACATTTTTTCAAAACACTCAAGTAGTCAACTTGTGTAAAATTGAGTTGAGTATTTTTAAGTAGAAGAAAGTAATGATGACAACTCAAGGAAGAAATTAAATTCATCTTTTGTCAAATATATTCCACTTTAGTAATGTGGAATAAACATCGGCAGAAAAAAATCTGTTGGTATTAGTAAAACATTCTAATATCTTTTACTTCTTAAATTTTAAAGAAACAACAACAGTATTAGTAGTAGTAATAGTAGTAGTAATAATAAGTGAATAAAAAG
>OZ024753.1:7904654-7917154 GCA_964016885.1 Eledone cirrhosa | reverse complement strand
AGGTAGACAAAATGAAATATTTATAAACACTACATTACAATTCAGATGTTGAACTCGAGTACCGAATTAATTATTCAACTTTACTAATTTTGTTGCCACTTAGATACATATATGCAATATGTAAGTAAGCTAGCATCTTAAATTGATTTTTAAACTGATAATAGTTAAAATGAAAGCATCTAATGTAAAATATTGCCAAACTTTCAAAAGTTTTCTTAAAGTATTTTCAATAAATTAAGAACTACTATTACACTGAAGCATCAAATATTTTAAAAGTATTTTTTGAGGTTCATTTTATGTGTGTGACAGCTCAAAATCTATGCAGGTTTAGCTGTCCTCCTCCAAGGTATATCTCTGTTGGAGGTGTCTTTGGTAATTTAATGATAGGGATCCCAGTCCTATCATCTCATTTCTACAGCTGAGTAAACTGGAGCAACGGGAAATAAAGTGTCTTGCTCAAGGAAACAACATATCACCCAGTCCGAGAATTGAACTCACAACCTTTCGATTGCAAGCCCAATGCTCTAACCACTAAGTCATGTGCATTCAATTTATGGGGACAACTTGTTTCTAAGAATTGAAATTCAGACTTCAATCCCAAATATTTAACATGCAAAACCCAAATTGACTCTATATGAAGAGAATATACGTTTAGCACAAGGCCAGCAATTTGAATAGAAGGGATAAGTCGATTAAATCAACACCAGCGCATTACTGGTGTTTTATTTTATTGACCTTGTAAGGATAAAAGGCAAAGCTAACCCCAGAAAGAACTGAACAAAAACAAAATCTATTTATTGCAGTAATAATACCAACATTACGAGGCCTCAAAACATTTCTTACGACCAAAACATAAAACTTAAGTCCACGTAACAATACTTTTGTAACATTTATGTTCAGGAAAATACCTTATTTCTTGGCACCGAAGACACTTTTTGACAACCAAAACTTTGAAAAATAATAAACAACCTTCAGCCTCCAGGGCGCATGGTCAATTTTTTAGACTTATTTCAGGAAAAAAGTAACATCTTTGACGCCAGGAAATATGGTACCTTCATTCACAAATGTCTGTAGTGAACTAGGATTGACTTTCACATGACATATATGGATAAGTGCAAAATTTTTGTCCAAAAATTACATGAGGTCGACTTTTATATGAGATCAACATTTACATGAGCATATACAATACAGCTGACTATAAAAATTATAAAAGTAACAACCTTGTTTTGGGGGGAAGCGGGAATTTAAGAAACAACTTCTGGAGAAATTTGAAAACAAATTAGAAATAGAAGCTTTCGCTGTATTTTTGACTAAAGAAATTTTAGCCTGATAGTCGGGTTTAGAACCCTCTTAGAAAATGGAAAAAATGGGTTCTAAACCCCACTATCAGGCTAAAATTTCTTTAGTCAAAAATATGGAGAAAGCTTCTATTTCTAATTTCAAACTCGCTCGGTCGTTTCAAAACAAACAAACTTACTGGAAAACAAATTATTGAAAACAGGTAGAATAATGACTATTATTATTGTTATTATTATTATTATTAATATTAAAGAATTATTTTTGTTAATCTTACCTTTACAATCACAGTGTACCACATTCCAAGCCCTTGCCTCAGGTTCCAGCTGAATTGCATTGAGACAAACCCATGAACAAAACCAACTAACAATATTAGGTTCCATCACAGAAAATCATCATGAAGATACATAGAGAAATTCATACATTCTTCAGTGTAGACCTTGTAGTAAATAATGAATACCACTATACCTGAACTATTAGCCACTCCCCTACAGTTAATCTTTAATTGAAAGGCCTGGCCAAAATTTTGATGAGTGCCAATCAATCTTGTAGTCTTCTATCTTAGTTCTGATTGGTTTTGCTTGGTTTATGCTGACTGTCAATCAGAAGTTTATAATCATAGGATTAACAGTGAAATCAAATCTACTTATGTATTTTTTTATTGTTTTCTGTCATTTGGTCCAAAAATACATAATCTGTACATACATACTTATAGTTATATATAAACATAGACATACGTTTGAAAATATTTGCGTGTGTGTTAGTCATATACAGTTTTATATCTAGATATTCATCATATAATCATACAAAAGCCTATTTTCTATTTGGTTTTAATCTAAGCACTACAGAAGCCATTCTTAGGAGTTATAGATTGCTCTCTGTGTTATTTCTTAGATGCTGATTTTGTAACAAATACGTTTAAAATGCATGTTTTTAAGTAAAATTTTAAGAAGTTATTCAGAAAATTTATAGTAAAATTGGCATATACAGTACCATCGTCCCAATGCTGAATATTAAAGAAGCCCCATGGCTAGATGATTAGGGTGTTTGGTCAATGACATCAATCGTCAAGTCAAGAGTACTCAAACTATACGGTCATATAAAAAGATCAACTTGTGGTGTGAGTAGGTTATGATTGGAGTATAATGCAGAAATATACTAGTTTTATGCTTGATATAGTTAGAAAGGAGTCTTAACCTTTCATCAGAAGATAGAATGAGAAATAAAAGATGAAATAGAAAGATAGAGAAGAGAAAGGAGCAGGAAAAGCATATTTCTCAAAATATGCTTTTCCTGTTCCTTTCTCTTCTCTATCTTTCTATTTCATCTTTTATTTCTCATATATATATATACACACATATATATACACTTTTACTCATTTACCTGTTCCAGCCATCTGGCTGAGGCCATGCTGGGGCACCGCTGTTGTATTACTATTATATATATATATATATATACAATTGTTTCTACTTTTGGCACAAGGCCAGCAATTATCCCAGTGTATTACTGGTACTTTATTTTATTGACCCCGTAAGGATGAAAGGCAAAGTTAACCTCGGCGGGATTTGAACTCAGACCATAAAGGGCCATAGTAATGAGTATAACTGAAGTTGCAGCTGCAAGTAGCAAATTCGCATCTGATTGATTTTGAAGACTTTCACAAAGCACTCAATGAGAGAGTAATTTATAAATTTCTCCTCAGAGTGAACACAATAAATTAGGTAATAGTTACACAATGAATAATACAATCTGAGGCCTGTTGCCGCATTAATACTACAACAACAAAAAATACAGACAAGGTTAAAGACGAACCTGGACCTGATCGATAGATATTAGATATTAATCGATAAATATCTTCGATAGGTTTCTGGAAATATATATATATATATATATATATGGGGTGTTAAAGTTTGCTTGAAGCATTGTGAAATGTGTAAAATACGTAGTTAAGAAAGCCACAACAATGCAGAGGGAAATCTCGAGGTAGGAAGTGAAAGATAGATAGGAAAAACAGGTGAAAGTGAAAATTGAGAGAGACAAAGATGAAAACAAAACAAAGGTAGAAGGGTTACCGTAGTGGAGATTTAATCCCATTATTTCGGGCTCACGCCCATCAACGGGGAAAAGTTCCAAAGGGGGGGGAACAGGCCAAGCGGAGAAAGTTGTGATGTCGTTAAGACAGGAATGCCGTATATATATATATATATATATATATATACGTATATATATATAACGTATATATATATATATAACGTATATATATATATATATACGTTATTCCAGGTTGAATCGGAGGTAACCACAGTAAGTAAGGTACTCAATACATTGCAGAGTATAACAGTTTTAATATAGATGAGATTCTACAGGACTAGAACTGTTTCATTCTTTAGAAATCATCAGGAATGATGATTTCTAAAGAATGAAACAGTTCTAGTCTTGTAGAATCTCATCTATATTAAAACTATATATATATATATATATATATATATATATATATATATATTCCAACCCTTGCAAGCAGGGAAAAGCAAACGTAAAAAAAAAAAATGAAAAAATATATGTGCGTGTTTATGGATGAAATTGTAACCATTTCTACCCACCCTTCTTCTGTTATTCTAAATAAAAGAGATGATGGTGAAGGATGAAGTTTGTTTCAATTCCCTTCCACACAGAGAGAATATAAATTTGTGTAGAATTAGTGTTACAATGTCAAATTGTGACTTGTGTTATGTTTTATATATCAGGTTTCCACACAGGAACATCTTTCAGTGTCGAAGTCTAACAGAACTCTTTACTATGAAACTAGAAGATAAATCTGTATGAAGAGAAGCTATTTGTGTGTGTGTGTGTGTTGGTGTATGAGTGCATGTGTGTGTGTGCACGCATGTGTGAGTGTCTGTGCATGAGTGAGTGTGTGTATGTATGCGTGTGCAGGCATGTGTGTGTGTGTGTGTGTGTGCGTGTGCATGAGTGGGTGTGTAAGTGTGTGTATGTGCAGATGAGTGATCAATAACATTGCATGTGAATATACAAGTTTTTGTGTGTGTGTGTGTATGTGTGCACGCATGTGTGTGTGTGTGTGTGTGCGTGTGCATGAGTGGGTGTGTGAGTGTGTGTATGTGCAGGTGAGTGATCAATAACATTGCATGTGAATATACAAGGAAGTTTGTGTGTGTGTGTGTGTGTGCACGCATGTGTGTGTGCACGCGTGTGTGTGTGTGTGTGTGCACGCATGTGTGTGCGTGTGCATGAGTGGGTGTGTGAGTGTGTGTATGTGCAGGTGAGTGATCAATAACATTGCATGTGAATATACAAGTTTGTGTGTGTGCGTTTGTATGTGAATATGTGTGTGTGTGTGTGTGTATGTGTGTGCACATTTACCCATGTATGAGGGTTTGGGAATGTGTTGCAACACAGCAAAATGATTGCATGTGTATACACGTGTGTGTATAAATATGTGTAAATGTAGTGGTGTATATACATGTGCAGGTGTATATAATTGAGTGTATAAATGTTATAGTGTATAAATATGTGTGTATATATAAATGTGCTGGTGTATAAATATATGTGAATAAATGTGCTAGCGTATAAGTATGTATATAAATGTTCTAGTGTATAAGTGTGTGTATAAATGTGCTGGTGTATAAATATGTATGTATAAATGTGTGTGCATAATGTGTGTATCTAATATATGTGTATATAATGTGTGTATATAATATGTGTATATAACAAGTGTATATATGTATGTATAAATATGTGTATATAAATGTGTATATAAATATGTGTATATAAATATATGGGTATATATAATATATGTGTATATAATATGTGTATATAATAGTGTATATAATATATGTGTATATATGTGTATAAATATATGTGTATATAAATATGTGTGTATATAATATGGAATGAAGAACCAAGGTAAAATGGCGATGAGAAAACAGACTATAAATAAGAAATAGCTTGCTGTTCTTTACTTAGTCTTTATTTTATTATTTTATTTATATAATCTTTCTTTCACAACATCCCTCACATCCTCCCCTCTCGTTAGTTCAGTTCTCATCGATATTGAATTAGTGTTTGATATCTAACTAGGAAGAACTCTCGCACAACAATCAGATATTTATGTTTATCAGCTGTAACATATCATAGACACTATACTGTCTCTTTCTCTCTCTCTCTTTCTTTCTCTTACTAGAGGCAACTTCACATTGATATTGAATTTAAAAGTCAAGAGAAAACTTTACAACTAGGACAATAACACTATGTTCTAAGTATGTGTGATAGAACATTTTCTGCTTCAGTTTTGCTACATACAAGAAAGAATTTACCGAAAAGCATGTTAAGAATTCAACAGGTTTATGTCATCACCTTAGGAACTAAACCTTGGTTATTACGTTAAGTTACAAAACGGAATATTTCTTTTATATTTTTTCCCCAACAATTCTCAAATTTCTTTTCTTACATTTTCTCTTTTTGCTATTATCTCTAAAACTTTCTTATTCTTTTATTTATTATTTTTATACCATAACAAAAGTTCTATGGTGTCACTAATACCATATCAGAAAGGCTTCAGAAAAAATTATTGAGAGAAAGTCATAAAGGTGTAAGAAACTTTCAGTTTTATAGCCTATTCTACCTCTCTCTCCTGCTCTCTCTTTCTCTCTATAGATTGTTTTTTGGTACTCAGGAGTTTGTTTCAGTTTTTAATATATTTTGTAGTTGACAGAAAACATCCTCTCTTAAAACAGGAATTTCATTTTATTGTTAATTTTACATCAGTATTGCAGGCTCATAAAATTACATAAATTTACTTGGCAATGTATATATAAAGATAGATAGATAGATAGATATAAGAAATTGTGTGCTCATGTGTGGAGAGGCTATAAAATAGCTTATAAAATAAGGTAAAGACCTTTAAAGATGGAAAAAGAAGTTGCTACAAGGAACCGAATCCCATATCTCTCAGATGCTGGCTAGGTGTGTGTGTGTGTGTATATATTAAAAAAAAGGATCAATCAACTTTCGTCAAATCGGATCGTGGAAACAATGTTTCTGTTGGTCTTTCCAATTGCTAGTACTATCTATCAGTTACAACTCCAGGTAGGAGCAACGTGAAATAAAGTGTCTTGCTCAAGGACATAACGCATCACCTGGTCCAGGAATCGAACTCACAACCTCATCCTTCGTTGAGCTGATTTTAGCCCCATACAAACGGCTGTTATTTCTAGCAGCACGAGTATGAGGCTAGCTAGACACTGGATAACCGCATGAGGTTACCTCGTGCGCTAAACAGTCTTCCTAAATATTTTGAAGTGGAACATACCAATTTTTATAGTGCTTGCTGAGGAGATCAAAAAGCGGTATTTTCTTCCACTTTTTCATTATTCGAAACATATTTGGATTTTAAGGTTTAAACATGTCTACGGAACAGGTTTGATTTTGAAATTTAAATTTGTCCAAGCACTACGGCCATTGCCAATACAATTTGTTTTTGTTGATTTATGATGTATTATCTTAAGTCATGATAGGCAAACTGTAATATTATTATTAGTATATTTCTATCTAGCTAACTTGGTCATTTACAATACAAACATAAATATGAGGATATTTGTGTTTATCAAATATATTGATTTGTGTTAACCTATAATATATATATATATATATATATAAACTGTAAACGTGGCTGGTGTTAGGAAGGGCATCCAGCCGTAGAAAACCTGCCAGACACCATATGAGCGAGGTGACCAATCTTGCCTCACGTGGGATAATTCCTGTCTAAACCCATGCTAACGTGGAAGATAGACGTTAAACGATGATGATAATGATGATGATGATATATATATATATATACACATAAAATCTTCATCTTCATCATCCAACACCAGATAGGTTTATGGCCTATCAGTTCAGAAATTCCTCCAAAACAAGGTCTTCTGTTTGTTTTTGTTAGCAAGTTTATTTTCCATCTCCAGCTTGCTAAGCCTGACACAATTAATGCCTTCTATGTAGTGCAAAGAAAAAGCAAAGGCTGATATAGCTTGGCACCAGTGAAGTCACAAAACACACTAAATACATACACATCTCTCTATACTATATATGATCTCATGAAAGGGAAAGACAAAGGCCAATAGAGCTTGGCACCAGTAACATTTTATCATTTCTACAGCTGAGTTAAGTGGAGCAATGTGAAATAAAATGTCTTGCTCAAGGACAAACATTACAGCCAGTCTGGGAATCAAACTCACAATCTCAAGATTATGAATTTAACTCTCTAACCACCAAGCCACATGCCTCCCCACTACATAGAACATGACAGAAGCATCTGCTGTGATTGAACCACACATGAGTTATAGACCACCTCACTAAGACAACCACACATGAGTTATAGACCAGGTTACACTAAGACTGCCACAATAAGACCACCTCACTAAGTCAACCACACATGAGTTATAGACCAGGTTACACTAAGACTGCCACAATAAGACCACCTCACTAAGTCAACCACACATGAGTTATAGACCAGGTTACACTAAGACTGCCACAATAAGACCACCTCACTAAGACAATCAGACAGGATTTATAACCAAGTTACACTAAGACCACCCACACTAAGACCCCCACACTAAGACAACCACACTAAGAAAATCACACTAAGACTATTACACTAAGACAACCACACTAGGACAACTTCACTAAGACCACCACACTAAGACCACCACACATCTGTTATAGACCAGGTTACAATAAAGACCACTACATTAAGAGGACTACACAGATTTCTACCTTCAAATTTAGCATATATAAACCACAATTGTTGTGCCTCCTGTCATATCACATGATAAATCAATGGAATAAGAGAGCAGTCATTTAACCACCAGTGTGTGAGTGTGAGTGTGAGTGTGTGTGTCTGTGAGTGTGAGAGTGTGTGTGTGTGTGAATAATGTTAGCTGTGAATTCCCAGGGTGCTGAGAAAAACATGAATTTTAATCCATTTCATTTATTGCCAATCCATCGAATGCAACAAAGAGTGTTATGATCTAGAAATCCATAATAACGGAAAGGTTTGTTCAAAGTACACACAATTAAACTGTAGTCAATACTGACACACACATGCTTTACAACACACACACATATATACACACATACACACACACATACACACACATATACATACACACACTCACATATATATACACACACGCACACTCATATATATAGATACACACGCACACACATATACACGCACACACACATATATATATATATATATATATAACGAAGGAAATGTGGTAAGGAACCAGGTGGACCATAACGCACCGAAGTACTCAATAGTTAGGGTAGTAGAGTGGGTAATATATATATATAAGCAGGATATCAGGAAAAACTAAGCCTACTAAAAATATGGATACCTCCTCTCTCTCTCTCTCTCTCTCTCTCTCTCTCTCTCTCTCTCTCTCTATATATATATATATATATATATATATATATATATATAAGTGAGGATCCGCTAAGGTGAAACAATTGTTCTCGGTATGGTGAACTAACTGCTGTTTAACCATTTCTACCTAACTCGTCCCATGGACTGAGTGCTCTACCACTACGGATATTACCTTCCAGTGTTCTACCACTATATATATATATATATATACATGTATATATATATATATATATATATATATATATATATATATGCATGTATATATATATATATATATATATATATACACATATATATATATACATGTATATATATAATCATCATTGTTTTTACGCCTGTTTTTCCATGCATGGATGGGTTTCTCTCAGCAAAGCCTCTCTCTACTCATTGCATTCCTTCATCAATTCCTTTGTGAGTCTCAGCGATTTTTAAGTCAACTCACACCACCCTTTGCAGCTTGTGCCCCCTGTTATTAGTCACTGCTTGTGGTGTCCAAAGCAGTAATGGGGACACAGCCTCAGAGGTGGCACAATGGCAGTGACCAGCAAATCAGGATAGGAGACCTTGTGCCCCCTGTTATTATGTGACTGCTTGGTGTGTCCAAAGCAGTAATGGGGACACAGCCTCAGAGGTGGCACGATGGCAGTGACCAGCAAATCAGGATAGGAGACCTTGTGCCCCCTGTTATTATGTGACTGCTTGTGGTGTCCAAAGCAGTAATGGGGACACAGCCTCAGAGGTGGCACAATGGCAGTGACCAGCAAATCAGGATAGGAGACCTTGTGCCCCCTGTTATTATGTGACAGCTTGTGGTGTCCAAAGCAGTAATGGGGACACAGCCTCAGAGGTGGCACAATGGCAGTGACCAGCAAATCAGGATAGGAGACCTTGCGCCCCCTGTTATTATGTGACTGCTTGTGGTTTCCAAAGCACTGAAGGCAACACAGCCTCATAGATGGCAGTGGCTAGCAAATCTTACTTTCCTTTTACATACAACGACAAATATGCGTGGGAGGCCGGAATATATTTCTTTCAAAGTCAGATGTCGCCAACTTATATTCTGAATACGTCAAAGTAGGTGAGTGTAAGTGCCATGAAGGCGCTTTTGTAAAAAAAAAAAAAAAATGGACAATTCAGTTTTGGGTTAGTTGGTTGGAGAAAATGGTTTACTGAAATTATACCAGTATACTAAAAACACCTTTTGCTACATCAATTGGTCAACTCTACAACTAACTAATTCTGACCAATTAACTATGAAACTATTCTATAAATATGTGTGTGTATATACACACACAAACACACACATACACACATTGTTTATCTGTATGAAATGTTCAAATATTTACAATACTATTCGGTAACACTGAATGGAAGTTTTTCAGGACATTAGCAAGTACAAAGTTCTATGATTGGCATGCTGTCAATTCTTTTCATGAAAATGATCAGGCATTTGAAAAGCAAATATAATTTGATCTGAAATGTGAGATGATAAAGGAATTCTTCAGAAATTATAATTTCCAAAGACTAGTAATAATACCGGTAGAAATATAAGTTGCATTTTATATGTGTGTATATATATATATATATATATAACCCATGCAAGCATGGAAAAGTGGATGTGATGATATATATATATATTATATATACAGAGAGAGAGAGAGAGAGAAAATGAGATGGATATACATCTTTGTGTGTGTGAGTATATATATATATATATATAAATATATATATATATACATATTGTTATACTTTGGGAGGGTCATGTTGCCAATAATATATATATATACTCACAAACACAGATATATGTAAATATATATATTTATATGTATACATATATATATTTACATATATTTATATATATATATATATATATATACACATGCATGTATGTATATATTCACATGTGTATATGTGCAAATATATATGTATTCATATTGAATTTTAAAATATATGAAGTGATAGAAAGATGTTTTGTGATATATATATATATATATATATATATCACAAACAGAGATACACAGATGCACACACAAATCCATCATAATACACAACACAACACACGAACTCAGCACAACACACACAAAACAACACCCATCCACACACACATACACACATACACACACCCCATCTTAATAGACAACATGCTCTCATATTTTACTTTAAAATGCTGCCATGTTGCCATTCTATCATGCTAGTCAAACAAAATGAGAATTATACAGCTAAACCTACCCACAGTTGACAAGGCTACAACATCCTCCAAAGAATAACCCCACCCCAGCCTCCACCACCCCAATCAATGAATATTTATTTCATTTTATTTTACCATGTTCTTGTCAATATGTTTTCTAGTCAATTTTTATTCTTATTCATCTATTAGTCTCTGAAACCAAGCAATTTCATATGTTCTTGTTGTTGTTATGGTTTTCCATTTGTTTTTCTCTGCATTATTGTTGTTGTTGTTGTTGTTGCTATTAATATTTTTTTTTATATTTTTTTTTCATCTTTTTTTTTGCATCACATTTTCAATTTTTTTATGTCATTTATTTATATTCATGTGTGTATATATATATATATATATATATATATATATATACACATATATATATATACACACACACACACATATATATATATATATATATACACACCCCCCCCACACACACACACATATATACACCCACACCCACACATATATATATATACACCCACACGCATATATATATATACACACACACACGCACACATATATATATATACACCCACAGGCACATTTATATTTATATATATATATATATATATATACACTCACACATACACACATATATATATATATATATATATACACATTCATTTTGTTTGACAGTCCATTTGGTCTACCTTAGTAATATGGTAATATATTTTCAATTTTTTTCCCTCTATCATTTTCAGTGTAAATGTATTGACTGCTAGCAGTCTACTTATTCTTTACATGTTTTCAGTACATTAGTAAACAAATATAAAGCTATTGCTAAAATAAAAATAACAAAAATAACAAAGCCAACAATATAAGCTGAAATAAATCCATCTAGAGAAAATAAGATTAAAGCCATCTCTCTCTGTTTTCACTCAGAATATGTAAGTCACAATACTGCTTGCTGTGTATGTGTGTTTGTCAGGAAATTTTGCTGAATAAAAACATTTAAACCAGCCATATCCAGCCAGAATTCTCTCTACCTCTTCCTGTTCAATTCAGCCCTAATTTGCCAATCATACTGATGTTATGGTGCTGCTGCTCCCAAAATAAATAATATCAAAATCTCATAGATTCGATATTATGTGAGATATTATGTGAGATATTATGTGAGATATTATGTGAGATATTATGTGAGATATTATGTGAGATATTATGTGAGATATTATGTGAGATATTATCTGAGATATTATGTTTGATATGTAAGATATTATGTAAGATATGCAAGATATTATGTTAGATATGTAAGATATTATGTGAAATAATAAATTGTCACCAATCATCATTGTCCAATGTGATCTCTGTGTGGTGAGATCCAGTCCAACTTCCTAAGATTGGTCCTCGCTAATTCATCCCATGTTTTCCTAGGCCCACACCTTCCACATATATTTTGATTGGGGATTGTCTTTCTATGGCTGGGCGCTCTTCTCATGGCCAACTACTTTATCGAAAATATAAATTTAGTCAGATATACAAACTTAAGTCTAAAGTCAGTAGGTACCTCTTAACCCAATATACACCCTACCCCAA
>OZ024753.1:7884654-7897154 GCA_964016885.1 Eledone cirrhosa | reverse complement strand
TACTAGTTCCACAGTCGTGTGTTGATAGTCAAAGTTGGTACTAGTTCCACAGTTTGTGTTGATAGTCAAAGTTGGTACTAGTTCTACAGTCTTTGTATTGATAGTCAAAGTTGGTACTAGTTCCACAGTCCATCTGTTGATAGTCAAAGTTGGTACTAGTTCCACAGTTTGTATGTTGATAGTCAAAGTTGGTACTAGTTCCACAGTTTTTGTATTGATAGTCAAAGTTGGTACTAGTTCCACAGTCTTTGTATTGATAGTCAAAGTTGGTACTAGTTCCACAGTCGTGTGTTGATACTCAAAGATGGTACTAGTTCCACAGTTGGTGTGTTGATAGTCAAAGTTGGTACTAGTTCCACAGTTCTTGTGTTGATAGTCAAAGTTGGTACTAGTTCCACAGTTCTTGTGTTGATAGTCAAAGTTGGTACTAGTTCCACAGTTCTTGTGTTGATAGTCAAAGTTGGTACTAGTTCCACAGTTCTTGTGTTGATAGTCAAAGTTGGTACTAGTTCCACAGTTCTTGTGTTGATAGTCAAAGTTGGTACTAGTTCCACAGTTCTTGTGTTGATAGTCAAAGTTGGTACTAGTTCCACAGTTCTTGTGTTGATAGTCAAAGTTGGTACTAGTTCCACAGTTGGTGTGTTGATAGTCAAAGTTGGTACTAGTTTCATAGTCCGTGTGTTGATAGTCAAAGCTGGTGTTCAAGTTCACAGTTCAAGTTAACGTGTTGGATTGTTGGTTCTTAAAAGATTGTTGTTCCGTTACGTGTGGTTATTGCCATTTGTTTTGATTATATTGTTATTACACTGTTGCAGTGTATTTGTTTATCCATAAGGACATAACAGAATCTCTCTACTTACTACATTTCTTCATCATTTCCTCTGTGAGTCTTAGCAATCTGGGATCAGTTCTCACCACCTTTGCCCACAGTGCGTTCTGTAGAATGTGGGAGTATATCTAAACGAGATACATCTCCCCAGACCATCTGAAAGGTCAGCAGCTCCAGTTATGTACAGACATCATCTGTGACAACTTGTTCAATTCTTGCTCACACATTAACCAGCTATTAACCCTTTACCATTTACATTACTCAATATTTACTACTGTATTTTTGTGATAAAAGCTTTACCACACATAATTATCTCCATGTGTCTAACACACGTGGACATGCCTACAAAATTAGAAAACAGCACAGCTCCCATGACTTTCGGAAACATTTTTTCCCACTTAGAATTGCTGAAGCATGGAACAAACTGCCTGCGTCAGTTGTTAGCTGCCGAGACATTGCATCCTTTAAAACCCTCATGCTTCCCGAAATTCGCCAAAACTACACCTGATGTACCCTTTCCATACACATGCACTGTTCATTTTCCTGACGTTTGTACATTACCCTATGTACTATACATACACTTTTGATGAGTTATAGTGCACCTGAGCACTGAACACAATATTTTCATTATTATCATATAATATTGAAAGTGGCAAGAAATCCCAGTAGAATGAAGACGCAGTAGAGGAAGACCACGAAAAACATGGGCGGAGGTGGTGAGAGCTGACCTCAGATCACTGAAGCTCATGGAGAGATGATGAGGGGCCGTGATGAATGGAGAGATGATGAGCTGAAGAGGATCTGTCCTACCCTCGCAAGCAAGGAAAAGCAGACGTAAAATGATGATGATGATGATGATGATGATGTATATTGAATCTATGAGATTTTGATGTAATTTATTTTGAGAACAATACCTTAATATAAGTATGAGTAGCTGGTTACAGCCGGTTTGAACAGATAGAGGTGAGAGAATTCTGGCCAGATATGGCCGGTTTAAATGCTAAAGGGTGAATAGACTTAATAGTGATGAATATTTAGAATTCCATCTATTGCAAACCATCTTAAATTTATTTATATAAGGCTTATTGTTTTACTGTCTAGCACAGCGTTTCTCAACCTTTTTACCCTTGTGGAACCCTTGAAATAGGTTCATGTCTGAAGGAACCCCTACATAAAAATTATTATACACCATTATTTCTGAGTTCAAACCCCGCCGAAGTTAACTTTGCCTTTCATCCATACAGAGGTCAATAAAATAAAGTACCAGTAATGTACTGGGTAATTGCTGGCCTTGTGCCAAAAGTAGAAACAATTATTAATATCTATCTCTTATATTGACCTAGTTTTAAATAATATAAGAGGTTGAAGCCTTTCTTAAAATAAACAAGGATTTTCCGACAATATGCCGTAAATGTAGAGTAAAATTACGAATATAAAATTAAACAAAAATTACTTTTTAAAATACATTAGTTTATTTATCACTGGTTCTCGCGGAACCCCTAGCGACCTCTTACGGAATCCTAGGGTTCCGAGGAACACCGGTTGAGAAACGCTGGTCTAGCACATTGTGAGTGTTTTTATATTCTGTTTGAAATCATTCACTATAAATAAAAGCTAGACTACTAGTTGTACAGCAAATATCAATCAGAACTGATCTCCATCAATCACACCCACCATTATTCACTGGGCATCCACACAGCAACTAAAAATACTAACATTATTACTTCCACATTCATTACAAATTTAAATAAAACCACCACCACCACCTCTACCAACACTATTAGTACCACCACCACCACTAGCACCTCCACAAGCACCTCTACCAACAATAGCGCCACCACCGCACCACAATACATACTACACACTACACTTCACACAACACGCCACACTATACACCACACTACACGACATACTGCTCACCACACACTTATCACATACCACCACCCCACCACACTACATACCACACACTACACTACACACAACAGAAGACACCACACTATACTATACACCACACTACACTACACCATACTATACACCACACTACACTACATACACCACACTAACCACACACCATAAAAACACACTACACCATACCACACTACACCACACAAACCACTACACACCATCACTAAGATATATATTAAAAAAACATACTATTAATTTTTTTTTTATTGATTTTTTTTTTTGTTCCTTTCCATTATTTTCATTTCTTGGTTATTTTTTTAGAATTTGTTGAATTGTTAAATGTGTTTTATGTTAGTGTAACTGTCTTATTCCCTGTGACATGTGTTTTATGTTAGTGTAACTGTCTTCTTCCCTGTGACATGTTTTAGGTTAGTGTAACTGTCTTCTTCACTGTGACATGTTTTAGGTTAGTGTAACTGTCTTCTTCACTGTGACATGTTTTATGTTAGTGTAACTATCTTCTTCCTTGTGACATGTGTTTTATGTTAGTGTAGCTGTCTTCTTCCCTGTGACATGTGGTTTATGTTAGTGTAGCTGTCTTCTTCCCTGTGACATGTGGTTTATGTTAGTGTAGCTGTCTTCTTCACTGTGACTTGTGGTTTATGTTAGTGTAACTGTCTTATTCCCTTTGACATGTTTTAGGTTAGTGTAACTGTCATCTTCACTGTGACATGTTTTATGTTAGGGTAACTATCTTCTTCCCTGTGACATGTGTTTTATGTTAGTGTAGCTGTCTTCTTCCCTGTGACATGTGGTTTATGTTAGTCTAACTGTCTTATTCCCTGTGACATGTGGTTTATGTTAGTGTAGCTGTCTTCTTCCCTGTGATGTGTTTTATGTTAGTGTAGCTGTCTTCTTCCCTGTGACATGTGGTTTATGTTAGTGTAACTGTCTTATTCCCTGTGACATGTGTTTTATGTTAGTGTAACTGTCTTATTCCCTGTGACATGTGGTTTATGTTAGTGTAGCTGTCTTCTTCCCTGTGATATGTGGTTTATGTTAGTGTAGCTGTCTTCTTCCCTGTGACATGTGGTTTATGTTAGTGTAGCTGTCTTATTCCCTGTGACATGTGGTTTATGTTAGTGTAACTGTCTTATTCCCTGTAACATGTGTTTTATGTTAGTGTAGCTGTCTTCTTCCCTGTGACATGTGGTTTATGTTAGTGTAACTGTCTTCTTCCCTGTGGCATGTGGTTTATGTTAGTGTAGCTGTCTTATTCCCTGTGACGTGTTTTAGGTTAGTGTAACTGTCTTATTCCCTGTGACATGTTTTAGGTTAGTGTAACTGTCTTCTTCACTGTGACATGTGTCTTAGGTTAGTGTAACTGTCTTCTTCCCTGTGATGTGGTTTATGTTAGTCTAACTGTCTTATTCCCTGTGACATGTGGTTTATGTTAGTGTAACTGTCTTCTTCCCTGTGACATGTGGTTTATGTTAGTGTAGCTGTCTTATTCCCTGTGACGTGTTTTAGGTTAGTGTAACTGTCTTCTTCACTGTGACATGTTTTATGTTAGTGTAACTGTCTTATTCTCTGTGACATGTTTTAGATTAGTGTAACAGTCTTCTTCCCTGTGACATGTGTCTTAGGTTAGTGTAACTGTCTTCTTCCCTGTGATGTGGTTTATGTTAGCGTAACTGTCTTATTCCCTGTGACATATGGTTTATGTTAGTGTAGCTGTCTTCTTCCCTGTAACATGTGGTTTATGTTAGTGCAACTGTCTTCTTCACTGTGACGTGTTTTAGATTAGTGTAACTGTCTTATTCTTTGTGACGTGTTTTAGGTTAGTGTAACTGTCTTATTCCTTTTTACATGTGTTTTATGTTAGTGTAACTGTCTTATTCCCTGTGACATGCGTTTTAGGTTAGTGTAACTGTCTTCTTCCCTGTGACATGTGGTTTATGTTAGTGTAACTGTCTTCTTCACTGACATGTGGTTTATGTTAGTGTAACTGTCTTCTTCACTGACATGTGGTTTATGTTAGTGTAACTGTCTTCTTCACTGACATGTGGTTTATGTTAGTGTAACTGTCTTCTTCACTGTGACATGTGGTTTAGGTTAGTGTAACTGTCTTATTCACTGTGACATGTGTTTTATGTTAGTGCAACTGTCTTCTTCCCTGTGACATGTGGTTTATATTAGTGCAACTGTCTTCTTCCCTGTGACATGTTTTATGTTAGTGTAACTGTCTTATTCCCTGTGACGTGTTTTAGGTTAGTGCAACTGTCTTATTCACTGTCACATGTGTTTTATGTTAGTGTAACTGTCTTCTTCACTGTGACATGTTTTAGATTAGTGTAACTGTCTTCTTCCCTGTGAGATTATGTTTAGGTTAGTGTAACTGTCTTCTACCCTGTGATGTGTTTTAGGTTAGTGTAGCTGTCTTCTTCCCTGTGACGTGTTTTAGGTTAGTGTAACTGTCTTATTCCCTGTGACGTGTTTATGTTAGTGTAGCTGTCTTCTTCCCTGTGAGATGTGTTTTAGGTTAGTGTAACTGTCCTCTTCCCTGTGACATGTTTTAGGTTAGTGTAACTGTCTTATTCCCTGTGACATGTTTTAGGTTAGTGTAACTGTCTTATTCCCTGTGACATGTTTTATATTAGTGTAACCGTCTTCTTCCCTGTGACGTGTTTTAGATTAGTGTAAATGTCTTCTTCCCTGTGACTTAATTATCTGGTGAAACCATCTCATAGAATACAGTCACCTACATAATATAGAATTAAATTTGGAGATATTAAAAGAAATGAAAATCAATAAAATGGTAAGGGGTGTTGGAATGGGTAGGCGGGGTGGGAGGGGGAGTTTAATGTGAGGAGGAATGGGTGGAACGGGTGGAAGGAGGTGGAGGGGGTCGAGGAGGGGGGGGGGTGAAAGGAAAGGAGTGGAAGGAAAGGAAGGGGCTGAAGGAAAGGAAAGGGGTGGAAGGGGTGTGGAAGGGTGAGGGGTGGAAAGGGTGGGGGTTAAGGGGTGTGAAAATGGGTGAGTGGAAGGGGGAGGGGAGTGGAAAGGGGATTGGGGTGGAAAGAAAGGAAGGAAAAGAAAAAGAAATAAAAGATAAACAAAGAGAAATATATAAAATATTTTTTTAAAAGGGGAAGAATGTGGGAGGGGGGGGGGGGGTTGCAAAAATTGTAAAAGAAAAAGAAAAAAATATCTAGAAAATATGAAATGGGAAAGTGGGAGGGGCAAAAAATGGGGGAGGGGTGCAAAAATGTGTGGGGGGATAATAACGAATGAAGGAAAAAAGGGGGTTAAGAGGAAAGGATGAGGATAAAGTTAGTGACAAAAGATTAAGGCAACTAAGGAAGAAAAAGAAGAAAAAGATGGCATTGAGAAGAACCAGTGAGGGGGGTGGAAGGGAGTAGAAGGGGTGAGGGGGCTGGAAGGGAGTGGAAGGGTTAGCCGGGAGAAAGGGGGAGAGGAGAAGTGGTAGGGTGGAAGTGGAAGAGGGTTGGCAGTTAGGGGTGAAGAAAACAGTGTTAGTGTTGGTGGCAGTGGTTGTGGTTGTGTTGATAGTGGTGGAGGTGTTGGTAGTAGTAGTGATTGTGGCGATGAAGGCGGTTGAGTGGTGGTGGCGATGAAGGTGGTGGAGTGGTGCTGGTGATGGTGGTGTTGGTGGCGGTGGTTGTGGTGAAGTGGGTGGTGGGGTGATGAAGGTGGTGGTGGTTGTGGTGATGAGGGTGGTGGTGGTGGTGGTGATGAGGGTGGTTGTGGTGATGAGGGTGGTGGTGGTAATGACTGTGTTAGTGGTGCTGGTAGTGGTGGTGGTGCTGATAGTTGTGGTGGTATTCATAGTTGTGGTGGTGGTGGTATTAATGATTATATTGGTGGCAATATCAGTGGTGGTGCTGATAGTTGTGGTGATGGTGGTGTTGGTAGTGATTGTAGTGACGAAGGTATTTTAGGTTTTGTTGAGGTGGTGGTGGTGGTGGTGTATGAGGAAGATTTTAAGATCATCTGTAGATAACATTGAATTTAATTCACTTGCTTAAACAATATATCATTTCCAGGATAAATACATAAATTTAAACCAATAGAAAATTAAATGTAAAACATTACAAAAAAAACAAAGATAATTTTATGGTTGTTGTTGTTGGTGTTTTTGTTATCTCACAGTTTTTGCACAGACAACCAAACAGACTAGCATAACATATTTAAAATGTCAACACCAGATGCCAAACTTTGTGAGAGGACTATGATTTTGTTACCCACTAGTTGGTTTTTAATTAGTTTGTGAATCTTGTGTTCGAATCCACAGCATTTCCACCATTCTATATATGTATGGGGTAAGTTTACTTAGAGGCATTAGAATGGCAGATAGAATGACAGAGGCATTAGAATGACAGAGGCATTAGAATGGCAGAGGTATTAGAATGGCAGATAGAATGTCAGAGGCATTAAAATGGCAGAGGGAATGGCAGATAGAATGTCAGATAGAATGACAGAGGTATTAGAATATCAGATAGAATGGCAGATAGAATGTCAGATAGAATGGCAGGGGCATTGGAATATCAGATAGAATGGCAGAGGTATTAGAATGGCAGATAGAATAGCAGAGGTATTGGAATATCAGATAGAATGGCAGAGGTATTAGAATGGCAGATAGAATGTCAGATAGATTGACAGAGGCATCAGAATAGCAGATAGAATGGCAGGGGTATTAGAATGTCAGATATAATGCTTTGCAGTATTCATTCCAATTTGCTGCTCCCTGAGTTCTAATATCGCCAAGGTCAACTTTGCCTTTCATCCATTTAAGTTCAATAAAAAAAAGTACCAGTCTAGTACTGGTGTCAATTCTTCCTCTATATCTCTTTCTCACTTCTGTTCACTCTTTATCCTTCTATGGAGGAAATCTGGCCATTTACAGCCAGTTTGAACAGAAAGAGGTGAGAGAATTCTGGCCGGATAGAGCCGGTTTAAATGCTAAAGGGTTAACCCTTTTGCATTTACATTACTTTATATTTACTATTCTGAGTTCAAATCCCACCGAGGTTAACTTTGCCTTTCATCCTTACGGGGTCGATAAAATAAAGTACCAGTAATACACTGGGTAATTGGTGGCCTTGTGCCAAAAGTAGAAACACTTACTTTATATTTACTATTGTATTTTTGTGGTAAAGGCTTTATTTTACATAATATCTTGTATAATATCAAATCTATGATATTTTGAGAACAATACCCCAACATCAGTATGAGTGGCCAGTTACAACCAGTTTGAATAGAAAGAGGTGAGAGAATTCTGACTGGATATGGCCGGTTTAAATGCTAAAGGGTTAAAGATCTCATAATTCCCCCCAAACAACACACCATCTTAAAACTGATTCAGTCACCTTTTTCAGGTTCACAGGAAGAACTAGAATCAACATGGCAATTGAACATTTTATTGACTGATTACGCAATATTTCTACCAATTACTTTTGTTTGGTGACTTGTGTGTACATCAGATCATAATACCTATTTACAGCTAGGTAAACAAGACCAATGAGAATTAAGTGCCTATCATATGGACACTACACACTGATGCTAACAGGATATACCCCATTAACCCTTTGGATGTTAATTCAACATTGAAACTATGTGCCAGCATTTCTTCTTATGTTAAGAGAAACCAAATAGTATCAAAGACTGTGGGTAATAAATTAGACTAGACTTTAGAAGTTTACTGCAGAATAAGAGCAGTAAAATTAGTTATATTCACAGAATGGATATGGATAGTTGCAAGGACTTTATAGGAAAGAAATCTTTGATAAACTATGATGTTATCATTAACCCTTTAGCATTTTAACTGGCCATATCTAGCTAGAATTCTCTCAGCTCTTTCTGTTCAAATTGGCTGTAACTGGTAATATCTGCTTTTCCTGCTAGCAAGGGTTGGATAGGTCTATGTAGACCAAGTCAATACTAAAGCAGAGCTACTAACCTCCCAGAGAGCCCAAGGTGTTTGTATCTAGCCTACGTGCAGTCATATTGAGTGCAGAGGAGAAGTTGTCATGTCTTTAGACACAAACTAAAGGGCCATCACAACTCTTTGTTTGGCAAGCTTTCCATAGCTGGAAACCCTTCTTCATACCACCCATTTTACAGCATGTACTGGGTGTGTTTATTGTGTAGCTCACTAGCACTAGGGGGGCTGTCATGTTTCACACAACTGAAGGGTCCTCTTAACCCTTGTTTGGTAAGCTTTTTATGGCTGGATGTCCTTCATAACACCAACCACTTTACACAGCATGTACTGGGTGCTTTTATTGAGTAGGGAGGCTGTCATCTGAAAGTGAAACAGTACTGGGGAATAAGTTATTAGACTATCTACCAGCTATGCTAATTCTCTAGATGCATGTTTTAGTACAGTTATCAGAATATTGGTACCAGTTGTGGGGACTATTTCTTAGGAGATATACAACTGATATCCAATCTTGATGGATTCATCCATGAGTGTTTAGGGTTGGGAGGACCCTTCCCTAGTGCTGATGATCTTAACAATAGACACACCCAGTACACTCTGTAAATAATGACCTCCCAAGTGCTGATGATCTTAATAGACACACCCAGTACACTCTGCAAAGGATGACCACCTCTCTAGAGCTGGTGATCTTCATTATAAAAGCACCCAGTACACTCTGCAAAGGGTGGCATCTTCTCTAGAGCTGGTGATCTACACAATAAAAGCACCCAGTACACTCTGTAAATAATGACCTCCCTAGTGCTGATGATCTTAACAATAGAAACACCCAGTACACTCTGCAAAGGATGACCACCTCTCTAGAGCTGGTGATCTTCATGATAAAAGCACCCAGTACACTCTGCAAAGGGTGGCATCTTCTCTAGAGCTGGTGATCTACACAATAGAAACACCCAGTACACTCTGTAAATAATGACCTCCCTAGTGCTGATGATCTACATAATAAAACCAGTGGCTCCCCAACTCTGACCCCCAACACGCTTGTGGGCTGCAAGAAGTAATTAGATGCATCACAAACAAGCAAGAGTCTATTTCAGAATATGAAAAAATACAAACTGATGGTATTGCAAGATGCCTTACAGTTGTTTCATGTCACTCACAGACATTGGAGTAAGCACTGGCCTGATGAGCCCCCCCATGCTCGAAACATACTTTAGACTTTTAAATCCAGAATATTCCAAAGCTTCTATGTACTCCAAATCAGTAAAATCTGATGACAGTCCTTTATGATAGCTTAGTATACTTTTCTGTAGGAAAGGTCTTTCTAATCAACATCAAACAAAGGATTTTTAAAAATAAATAATAAAATAAAAGTAAAATAAAAAATTAAATTAAATTAAAATAAAATAAAAAATAAAATTAAATTAAAATAAAAAAAAAATATATAAATAAAATAAAAGAAATAAAAAGTGCCTTCAATATTTGCCCTTAGAAACCCTGAGGTTCATGAAAAGATTGATATGTTTGTGATTATACAAAGGTTCATTAGCCAAATGCCAGAGAATCATAATAAATGAAATGTCAAAGTTGAATTTCTGTGGAATTGGTTTGACTGCTTTTAATGATTTATTGCAAGACTAGATTTGAAAGTCGAAAATCATCACACACACAAACTCTCACATACACACACACACACAAACTCTCTCACATCCACATACACAAACTCTCACATACACACACCCCCTCACATCCGCATACACAAACTCTGACATACACACACAAACTCTCACATCCGCACACAAACCCTCACAAACACTCACAAACTCTCACATACACACTCAAACCCTCACATACACACTCAAACCCTCACATACACACTCAAACCCTCACATACACACTCAAACCCTCACATACACACACAAACTCTCATATACACACAAACCCTCACACACACACACAAACCCTCACATACACACACAAACTCTCATATCCGCACACAAACCCTCACAAACACACACAAACTCTTACATACACACTCAAACCCTCACATACACACTCAAACCCTCACATACACTCAAACTCTCACATACACACTCAAACCCTCACATACACACTCAAACCCTCACATACACACTCAAACCCTCACATACACACACAAACACTCATACACACACACAAACTCTCATACACACACAAACCCTCACATACACACACAAACCCTCACACACACACACAAACCCTCACACACACACACACGCCCTCACACACACACACGCAAACCCTCACACACACACACAAACCCTCACACATAAACCCTCACATACATACACAAACCCTCACACACGTACACAAACCCTCACATCTACAAGTACTCACACTCACAAAAACCCAAACACACACACAAACACTCACATACACAAATACTCACACACACATAAAAACCCACAAACACCCACACCATTTATATTTTACAGCAGTTTATCTCCACACTCTTCACTGAAATAATGCTTACGCAGTGTGTAATCTCTCCCACTTTCCTTCAATTTTCTCCCAGAAGAACAATAGAATCAGAAAGTAAAATATAGAAAAAAGATAAGGTATTTTTATAATCAGAGGATGTATGTTGCATGATATATAGAAGTTGATTCTAAAATCTCTTTAAAAGGAAAATAATAACCAATTATAGATAAAGAGGTAAGGAATGAAGAATGTAGATATTAGAGAAAAGAAAAGTTGAAGTGAAGTTGTTCAAGTGATAATAGACAAAAGTATAGAATATAGTAATGTCTTTTTCTTTTCATTTTCATTTTCAAAATGAAAGTATCTTTGTAGTAAGAGAAGGTTGATTCTCTGTGCTATAAACCAATGAACCAAAGTCTAATTCAATAATACAGCAGCAACAAGTACATTCTACCAATAATGGCATCATTACCAAACTAGAATCTTGAATCTCAAACTATTGCTTGTCATGATGTATAGAAATATATATATATATATATATATATATATATATATATATATATATATATATATATATATATGTAATAAGAGAGTCGAAATTTTTATCCATTTAAATCCTGAGAGTTTTTCTAAGTAAATGTCAAACTTCTTGAATTGGTCAATTTCTGAGAAATGCACCAACTAGCTAGCTATCCAGACAGTTACCAGTTTATTTCAATAGACCACAAGTTCATATTCTACTTCGGCTTGTTGTTGTCCTTGAATAAAATATTTTGTTCCATTTTCCAATGGAAAATCTTATTGAACATATGCTAAAATTATTCAACAAAAATTCGTTATTTGGGGTTAAACCCTTCTAGTTAAACCAATCATGTGTGATTTCATGTTACAACTACAGGAGAGGAGGGTAAAGGGTTTTGTGCTGGGCAAGGGGTTTTGTGCTAACCAAGGTCCTTTGTACATCTTATTCTATAGAACTGCACTTGGAAGGTTCCTTGCCAAAATTCCAAAGTAGAGCAAGGGCTTTTTTGTGGATGACCTGCAAGTCTCCCATACATGCACTATATATATTACTACTACTACTGCTACTATTACTACCACTGTTGAAATATACCAGTATATATATTACTACTACTACTGCTGCTACTATTACTACCACTGTTGAAATATACCACTATATATATTACTACTACTATTACTACCACTGTTGAAATATACCAGTATATATATTTACTACTAATACATCTAAATAATCAAAATATATAATGTAAAATGAAACTGGAAGGCTCATATATATATATGTATATATATATATATATATATATATATATAAGTGTGTGTATCTGC
>OZ024753.1:7877154-7879654 GCA_964016885.1 Eledone cirrhosa | reverse complement strand
ACTAATTGTGCACATTACAACTATTTTTTTGTACCTTTTATATTACAAAGCTAAATCATGCTTGCACTGTAAAAATCTTTGTGTGGGTCGCAAGTGTGTTTGTAAAGGGCCACATGTGGCCCGCAAGTTGCATGTTTGACGTGCCCGATCTAAACAATGTGTTTATTAGCTGCCTCAGTTTATAGACGGGGTCTGGATTTTTGCCCATTTCGCATACATAAAATAGAGGTGGGTGTGGCTTATGAAGAATTGCTAAATGTATCGAATATATGCTGAGGAATGTGTGACCCCACCTAATTCATTCTCTGCACTCATCAGTCTCTCATAGTAACATTTCCAGGCCTCTTTCTTTTGAGCATCAGTGGTGCTATGAGCACCAGAGTCATTCCTAACAACTTTTTCCCCAACTACATCTTGATTCAGACTAACACACAGCTTTGTAATGAGGAACACTTGATGTTGCTGGTTCTCTTGCCACAAGACATTATAGCAAACTCTAAGGATGAAAGGCAAAGTTAACCTCTGTGGGATTTGGCCCTTTCCATTCTGAGTTCAAATCCCGCCGAGGTTAACTTTGCCTTTCATCCTTACAGGGTCGATAAAATAAAGTACCAGTAATACACTGGGATAATTGCTGGCCTTGTGCCAAAAGTAGAAATAATTATAGCAAACTCTTGAGAAAATTAATAATAGTTAGGCCTAATAGTAGCTCAGAAGGTTGCTTAAAATTTGAGGTCCCTGGTTTGATCCAACTGTGTCACATCTTGGCAAAAGTGTCTTTACTCTGAATTAGTCATGGGCAACCTGCGGCCCACGAAGCTTTCTGAATGACTCACCTAAGTCACCTAAGTGAAATCTTTCTGATTTTTTTTACCCCAACTTTTCAGTCGTAATTTATCTTTCTATCATTTTTACGATCGAGGAAAACAACATGTACGAATTCTGAAGAAACAAATCAAAACAACCTGAGTTACTGTCCTTTGTTTTTAATGTGGGCACGAATGTAAATTAGCGCTTGTGGCCCACCTGATGATGAGCCATATCTCATGTGGTCTGCTCCTCAAAAACGGTTCCCCATGCATGTTCTAGATACAGATTGACATAAGCTATGTGAGGGAAAATGAGTAGATGGAACTGTTTTTAAGATTGTTAGATGGATTGTGTCTGTAATTCAAAGTACCAGCCTTGTCACATGGGTCAGCTTGAGAAATATATTAAGGGTACAACATGTTTCTAGAATATTCAGCTACTGAAATACTACAATATTTACTCGAATATAAGCTGATCAGAATATAAGTTGATCTGAATATAAGTTGATCTGAATATAAGTTGATCTGAATATAAGTTGATCTGAATATAAGTTGATCTGAATATAAGTTGATCTGAATATAAGTTGATCTGAATATAAGTTGATCTGAATATAAGTTGATCTGAATATAAGTTGATCTGAATATAAGTTGATCTGAATATAAGTTGATCTGAATATAAGTTGATCTGAATATAAGATGATCTGAATAAAAATTGATCTGAATATAAGTTGATCTGAATATAAGACGAGCTCCCATTTTATGTCTGAGAAATGGGCAAGAATCCAAACCCTACCAGTTCTCTTGAGAATGGGACACCAGCAAAACCACATCACAAAGTGAACAGGGTGCATTTTGTTGTGGCACCAGTACTACCACATCACAGAGTGAACAGGGTGCATTTTGTTGTGGCACCAGTACTACCACATCACAAAGTGGACAGGGTGCATTTTGTTGTGGCACCAGTACTACCACATCACAGAGTGAACAGGGTGTATTTTGTTGTGGCACCAGTATTACCACCTTACAAAGTAAACTGCTCTATTTTGTCATAGCCCCAGTTCTACCTCCTTACGAAGTGGACTGGTCTATTTTGTTGTGGGACCAGTATTACCACCTTACAAAGTGGACTGGCCTATTTTGTCATGGCACCAGCACTACCTCCTTACAAAGTGGACTGGCCTATTTTGTCATGGCACCAGCACTACCTCCTTACAAAGTGGACTGGCCTATTGTCATGGCCCCAATACTACCTCCTTAGAAAATAGACCCTCAGTACTACTTCCTTACAAAGTGGACTGGTCTATTTTGTCATGGCCCCAGTACTACCTCCTTACGAAGTGGACAGGCCTATTTTGTCATGGCGTCAGTACTACCTCCTTACAAAGTGAACTGGTCTATTTTGCCATAGCCCCAGTACTACCTCCTTACAAAGTGGACTGGCCTGTTTTCTCATGGCCCTAGTACTACCACATTACAGGGCGAACAGGTTGTTTTTCATCATGGCACCATCACTTCCACCTGACAAGAATGAACTGGTCTTTTTTGTGATGGGCATCAACACCACCTCATTACAAAACTAACTATCATGCTGTGTATGTGACAGGCTGAAGAGAGGGTTGATGGAAGTGAGAGGAAATTGATGGAAGAGATAGGGATGTGGGGGTGAGAGGTGCAGACTGAGGGTGGGGGGT
>OZ024753.1:7849654-7872154 GCA_964016885.1 Eledone cirrhosa | reverse complement strand
TTCGAGGTTGATAAAAAAATGTACCAGTCTAGTACTGGGGTCGATTCTTCCTCTATATCTCTTTCTCATTTCCACTCACTCACTCTCTATCTTTCTCTGGAAGAAATCTGCTGTACTCAGGCCTGGAGAAGGATGGGCGCCGCCAGGCTTTAAATGCTCCAGAAACACTGTATGTCATTACGGCAGCCCAACGACTATCACAAGTTACGGGACAATACATATATATAACAAAAAGGGTGTGGTAAGATACCAATTGGACCATAACGCACCAGAGCACTCAATACTTAGAGTAGTAGAGTGGGTAATCGGAAAAGAGTTAGGACCCCGATGGCTGAGCTCCGGCTGTTTTGACAGCTAGATCTTAACTCAGATCCATGTATGAACATAAATATGTAATATAATATATCAGCTCTCTTCCTGATTGAGCACTCTTTTCATTTTTCACACCTATAGATATTTTCTACACACATGATGCAATACTGTTCCTTTATTCTTATAGCATTATACTTTGCTCTGCACGAGCATTGAGGGCTCAACCGGCATACTGCCTATGGACACAATTTAACCATACAACTATAAATATTTATATATATATATATATATAGTGTTCTAAGGATGAAGTATTACTTTGAGATTTTCTTAGAATAGATCAGTATTTCGATATCTACTAATATAAAAGCCTTGTGTATTTGTCCGTCACACCCTAGAGATGACTGAGGAAGGAAATGATGATAATGTCGATTGAGGAAGGAAAGGGTGTGTTTGTGTGACTTGTGTGAGTGAGTGCGAAAGAACCAACCAACATCTTTTTTTATATTATGTATAGATATTACAATTAACCCTTTAGCATTCACATAACTCTATATATAAAATTATGTTTTCATGGTAAAGGCTTTACCTCACATAATCATCTCACATAATATCAAATCTATGAGATTTTGAAATTATTTATATTGAGAACAATACCGTAACATCAGTTTGAGTGACCAGTTACAGCCAGTTTCAACAGAAAGAGGTAGAGAATTCTGGCCGGTTTTGGCCAGTTTGAACATTAAAGGGTTAAACATCATTTTTGACAGCACAGAGCCAACTAGTTGTTTAATATTGCCTGACTTACAATTGTTTAACCCTTTAGCATTCAAACTGACCATATCTAGCCAGAATTCTCTCAGCTCTTTCTGTTCAAACCGGCTGTAATTTGCTGCTCATACTGATGTTAAGGTATTGTTCTCAAAATAAATGATATAAAATCTCATACATTCGATATTATGTGAGATAAAGCCTTTACTTTGAAAATATAACAGTATATGTAAATGCTAACAGGTTAAACTACAAGATAAATGCACCTGGTACACTCTGAAAAGTTATTGGCATTCAGAAGGACATCAGCCATATGGGACATATGCGCAAGACATATGCGCAAGACATAGTTTGCCAGCACACTTCATGACTGTCAAAACCATGTCAGCTTGGAACTGAGACATATGATGATGATTACACACACACACACACACACACACACACATGTATAAAGGCCAAATATCCTAGACTAATTACTGTATGATTATATTTCCAATTAATGGGGGGAAAATTAATGAAATTTTAAAATACATCTGAAATTTGTGAAAAGTTGTTGATAATAGCATCATAAAACAAGACTGAATTAAGATTGATTGGACGAAAATAAATAAAATAAATAAATAATTCATGAATATTCTAAGATAGTTCTTAAAACCTTTTTTATTTTTAAATATTATTTATTCTAAAAATGTCAAAACATCATTAGCATTTAAATGAAGTCATTTCAATTGTGAACATATTAGTATGCTTCACATATCATTTATCAAGAATTTCACAGTTTAGCTATCAAAATAATCACTGTGTTAATGCAATAATATGCTAAAGTCTCCCAATTTATACCCACACATACACACCCAGGAATCAATAGGTTAGCTGTTGAAGCTTTTATTACTATCCAGTCTGTGCAGCATAGAAACGATTAATGGTGCAATAGAGAAATTGAAAATCTGCATATATGTATGTGTCTGTGTATGTATATATGTATGTGTGTATATATGTATGTGTGTGTGTATGTAGATATCGTCTTCATTTAATGTCCATTTTCTCTAATATTAGATGATGATATATATGATATGTCAGGTCACGCGCGAGTGTTACTGGTAACATGTAACCCAGTAAAACCTGTCTTATGGTCAGGTCATCAGCGACTAAACCGGCAACCACACCAAGCTTACTTGGTGAGGAGGGTGATATTTGGACACCCTGTGGGAGGAAATACAAAACCAAGCTAAGGGCAGAGGAACTCAGCTGAGTCAACGACCATCCAAATAGTACTTTCTTTTTTTTTCCCCTGGGAGTGAAAGGCCCCCAGTCGTTGTCACAACATCTTTCTAAGAGAGGGAAACTCTGAAAATATACTGAGATTTCAGAAGCATCCAATGATGTTGACCAGTTCTCCTTTTCGAGTAGTGTTTTCGATGCTCACAGAGTGGGATTGGTCAAGTGCAAGGCCTTTCCCCACCTAAAAAACTTTCAAGCATTGCTTGTTCAGGATCTGTTAAGTGTGGCTAGCCGTAGCCTAAAAGTGCACCATTTTCTGTAATCTGAGAAGCAATTGCAATATACTTTAGCAGAATTTGCAGCCATCATATATATATATATATATAAATATATATATATATAAATATATATATATATATTATATTATATTTGGGGAGGGGCATATTGTTATAACATTGCCAGAAATAATAATAAAACACACTGACAGTTTGGTTTTGATTGGTTTTCGCTTCTGTATCTTTTATATCTCCATAGTTAATTTATTTGGCAATTGATGTTTATCATTGATTAACCAATGGCTAAAAATACAGATCTATCTATATATATATATATATATATATATAATATAAGATCAAAAGATGGTTAAAGGAGTTCCATGTATTTTATTATGCGCATTTCAAAAACAAACATCATCATGCAATAATATTTGTGTTTTCATCAGATAAAACAGGAGAACATGATATGAAGGCTAAAAAACACTTGTGGATAGTGCAGTTTTAAATCAACATGTTGATTTAAAACTGCACTATCCACAAGTGTTTTTTAACCTTCATATCATGTTCTCCTGTTTTATCTGATGAAAACACAAATATTATTGCATGATGATGTTTGAAATGCGCATAATAAAATACATGGAACTCCTTTAACCATCTTTTGATCTTATATTATGTATACTCCAGTCCTACAAACTGTAGAGTGCTTCTTATCCGATATCTGCATTGCTTTATTGTACTACAATAAAACTCACCTCCTACATATATATATATATATATATATATAGTCTATCAAAGTTCTTTCGTCACGCATCTGTAATAACATCAGTGGTACTATTATGTTTCCTCCTGTTGTATTGTAATGTCTACGCCATTTTTATTTTATTTATTTATTTATCCTTGTCTCTGTATAATAAAAAGTTGATGGGACTAACATAAGGTTTCCCTGCTAGTACTGGTTACATCTCAGTGTACTCAATAGATAAGGTTACGTATAAATCCCAGAGTAGACACAAAGTTATTAACCTCGATACAACACATAAATGGCTACTATAAATTTATACCCGTACTCGCGTTTCAGCCACATTTAATGCAGCACGAGAGTATACAATATCTATTGTCTGCATTTATTATGCAACAATAAACAATCAGCACATGTGGCTTCATCAGTAGATCTCACCTAATCAATACCCAATCGATTGACAGAATTCGATTACAGTTTGTGTTGTCTATGGCAGCAAATGCAACAGGCCACTCAGTATTTAAAAAATAAAAAATAAAAAAAAATACTCACAGTCCACGCTGTAATGTGGCCGTTTAGGTAACACGGTAAAAAAGTTCCCAGTCCACACTGTAAATGTGGTTGGTGTTAGGAAGGGCATCCAGCCGTAGAAAGCCTGCCAGATAGTCCTATAAGAGCGAGACACGGTCACCTGACCAACCTTGCCTCAAGTGGCACAACTCCCGTCTAACCAATGCTAGCGTGGAAGATGGACGTTAAACGATGATGATGATGATATATATATATATATATATATATATATATGTTAATATTATATCTTTAATTAGCTTTTAATGAACTCCCTTTTCTTTAAATCCTTCAACCAATGACCTACACCCATGCCAATCCCCACCCTCTCCTACCACCAGATAAGGAAAGACATAAATACTACAATTTACTTGGACAGCCAGCTTCCTGATGATTTCACACGAATGAAACAGTTCTAGTCCTGTAGAAGCTCTTCTATATTAAAACTATAAATATATATATATATATATATATATAGTTATGTAATAAACAACATAAGATAATTATTTCATTTACCAAAGGTTTCACGAAGACAGACGAGCTTGGCACATACATCTGCCTTCAATCATCAGAATGAATTTTATATATCATCATCATCACCGTTTTTACGTCCGTTCTTCCACGCTAGCATGGGTTAGACGGGTTGTCCTGTTGTGGGCAGTGTCTGGTCGGCTGACCATGCCTTGCTCATACAGGAACTGATCTGGCTTGATTTCTACAGCTGGATGCCCTTCCTAACACCAACCTCATTTACAGTGAGTGCTGGGTGCTTTTTCGTGGCGCCTACACGTCCACTTTACAGTGTGGGCTGGGTGCTTTTTTGCCGTGGCACCTCCACGACCACCTTGCGGTTGGGGGAGTGGGGGCATATTGTTTATATGCTTCAGCATGTACCCATGGGAGGTCGGGTACATATATATATATATACAGTATTGTATTAATAGTTTGGTGAGGATATCTCAGGTATTGAGCAGCTCAAGTCTGTAGGGTGAGTTTAAATATAATTATTAAGGCCAGTTACTACAGCAGCTACAAGTACCAAACCAAAGATGATACTTCAAATCATTTTAGTTTATTGACCATGGCTTGTTTTTGTTTGGGACTAATATATAGAATAAGAAAATACGAAGTAGTTTCAGATGTTAAAGTCCTTTATTGATAAGCTATGATACATATTCAATGATGACAGTGGCCACGCGATTCCGTGTATCCAGTGCCATGATCTCATCAGACAGCTTCTTACATAAGATCATGTTCTCGAGGCAATCCAAATTAAGGCAACAAGAAAAAATACTGACTAAAGATAGTATGGTTCACAGAACATGATGAAAGCTGTCTGCATGTTGATAGTTATCAGAGTATTTTCTTCACCCTGACGGTTTTTGTCCCTTGTGATTTGGTCACATATGCATATATCTGTGTTAATCTCTCTCTACTGCGTTATAAGGCATGGACAAATATTTTCTATGAGCTAATTTGATTATAAGGGACTATTGTGAGTTTTTAACTCAATATATATTTTTGATATCTGGTAATATCTTAATTTCTGTAATATTTTCTTCAGCCATGTTGTTGTACACTACCAGTAATTTCGTATCAACAATACAGAAATGTGATAACATTATTTAGAACTTCTGTAGTGCTTTGTCTGAATACATTTTAATATTCAACTCAGTTCTTTTGTGTTTTAATTCCAAATCTTGCAGTGTTTAGCGTTGCCTGTCGTTCCTTTACAAGAGCTGGGCTAATTTAATCAACTATATCTCTGCCCAATTAAGGTAGTATAACAAACCTGTAAATATATTATTACACAATTTCTAACTGAAGTGGGAGTTTTGTCATCAGTTTTCATACATTACTTATCTGAATCACAAGAATCTACAGTACAAAAGTTAATCCCTTGTTGCTATAGAAACAAGAAAGATAAGAAAATAATCTTCTAAAGGAGATTTATCTATCATTGGTGACTTTTCCTGTAAGAACTGAACTAAACAAATGACTTATTAATTCCATATTTCTACAACTGCTAACAGCTGAAACTACAAGAGGAAGACAAAGGATGACTTAAACAGAAATGGAAATTTCCTAGCTTTCTGATAACCTATCAAACTCATGACTACAACACAACTTGTCCAGCTAACATTATCTAGCTTCCTAATAACCTGTCAAACTCACAATGACTACAACATTTCCTAGCTTCCTAATAACCTATCAAACTCACAACAACTACAACAACATTTCCTAGCTTCCTGATAACCTATCAAACTCACAATGACTACAACATTTCCTAGCTTCCTGATAACCTATCAAACTCACAACAACTACAACAACATTTCCTAGCTTCCTAATAACCTATCAAACTCACAACAACTACAACAACATTTCCTAGCTTCCTGATAACCTATCAAACTCACAACAACTACAACATTTACTAGCTTCCTAATAACCTATCAAACTCACAACAACTACAACAACATTTCCTAGCTTCCTAATAACCTATCAAACTCACAACAACTACAACAACATTTCCTAGCTTCCCGATAACCTGTCAAACTCACAACAACTACAACAACATTTCCTAGCTTCCTGATAACCTATCAAACTCACAACAACTACAACATTTACTAGCTTCCTAATAACCTAACAAACTCACAACAACTACAACATTTACTAGCTTCCTAATAACCTATCAAACTCACAACAACTACAACAACATTTCCTAGCTTCCTGATAACCTATCAAACTCACAACAACTACAACATTTACTAGCTTCCTAATAACCTATCAAACTCACAACAACTACAACAACATTTCCTAGCTTCCTAATAACCTATCAAACTCACAACAACTACAACAACATTTCCTAGCTTCCCGATAACCTGTCAAACTCACAACAACTACAACAACATTTCCTAGCTTCCTGATAACCTGTCAAACTCACAACAACTACAACAAAATTTCCTAGCTTCCTGATAACCTATCAAACTCACAACAACTACAACAACATTTACTAGCTTCCTGATAACCTATCAAACTCACAACTACAACATTTCCTAGCTTCCTGATAACCTATCAAACTCACAATGCCTACAACATTTCCTAGCTTCTGGATAACCTGTCAAACTCACAACAACAACACAACATTGTCTAGCTTCCTGATAACCTAACATACAAAATTACAACATAAATTCACCACAAATACAACAACTGGTGGTGAAGCTGGAGGGCATAACAACTAACACTCAGCCTTTTTTTCATCATTTTATTATCTTTTATATCAGTGAAGACCTGGAAAGGGTTGGACTCCACTAGGCTTAACCCTTTACCATTTACATGACTATATATAAACTATTTTATTTTCGAGGTAAAGGCTTTATCTCTCATAATATCGAATCCATGAGATTTTGATATTATTTATTTTGAGAACAATACCTTAACATCACTATGAGCAGACAGTTATGGCCAGTTTGAACAGAAAGAGGTGAGAGAATTCTGACCGGATTCTGCCAGTTTAAATGCTAAAGGGTTAATGTGCTTGGCTATGAAACCACATCATCTTGATTTAAAAAATTCAAATACATGCAGTCTCAAAGTCTGTGCTTGGGCATAAGACATCACACTTTGTTTAGCTATGTCTGCCTGGCTGACAACCAGGTTCCATGGATGTGTTGTTAATGTGCTTGGCTATGAATCATACATGTTTTCCTTGTTCGTAAAAATGATAGAAAGATAAATTACGACTGAAAAGTTGGGGTAAAAAAATCAGAAAGATTTCACTTAGGTGACTTAGGCGAGCCATTCAGAAAGCTTCGCAGGCTGCAGGTTGCCCATGACTGTGGTAAAGGGTTAAAATGGCCAAGGAAATCTGTATGCCACTAAGGCACCCCTAAAACTCCATCAGGAGTTACAGGACCATGCCATACCATCCTTGAAGATTTTCAATTGAATTTGTTTTCACTATATATAGCAATCTTGAGATGTTTATCCACGAGAATATTGTTTTCCTCCTAACATTGATGTTGTTCAGTTAATGTTAGTACAAAGATTTTCTTACTTTATATATTCACTTATTTTTTCTCTATTCAGGTTTATGGCAGATTCCTCAGCCATGTCCAGCCCCTAACAACATCTCAGGAAGATACCAGACTACAGCTATAGACTAGAAAGCTAGAGAATGACTCCCCTCCTATTGACATGGGAATCCCCCCCTTCTGAAGCCCTCCCTCCTAGCTCAGAAGCACCATGGGGTCCAGTGGAAGACTCAACCACCTGAGAACAGGAATGGGGCGATCAAAAACTGCTATGGCCAGATGGGGCTACAAGACCGGGGCCCAGCCATCTGTTAATGCGGGGAGGAGGACCATACAATGCAGCACTGCCTTGTTTGCCCTCTACTACCCAACCAGTGCAGCTTAAAAGATCTCGCAGAATTTAATAATAATGCAAAGGACTGTGTAAAGAAATAGGAAACTGTCATATAAGCACATGCTTCGAAGATACGAAAAGAAGAAGAAGACTCTTAGTCACTTCATACTATGAAAACCTGGACGGCATCGACCTGATGACCCTCCAAACATGAGACAGACTTTAGACTTTTAGGCACATAGGGTAGCACAAACTATTATGTCATCACATCACTGAATCTCACACTAAATAAAATGAAATATAAAAATCATCTCTATAGCACCAGGAGCTATATGGTAATTTAAGTCACATAATTGATCTGTTCATTTGCACACAACAGAAAAAAAAAATCTGCTTCACTCTCGATCTCTTCCAAACAATGGAAAGGAAGACAGATCTCCAAGCAAATCTCTGCATATCTCACTACATCTGCTTCCCCGCCATGCCCAAATAGCTATAACCTGGCAATTTATCTGAAATTTCAAACCTGGAAATCATTCAATGAAACACAAGAGATGCAATGAATCAAACCCATAATTATTTTCGATAAATTCCAAAGGATTTTAGCCTTGACATATACACGACAGAGAAAAGGTCACAGAGAGCTGAAAACATCAATGACACAATGAATTAAGAACAATTAATACTCCAAACCAAGGAGCATAAAATAATCATTTAAAAGTGCTGACAATAAAGTAAATCAAATTTGAATATAGTTGTCCCATTAATAAAAAAAAAAAAAAAGAGAAAATATTCTATAACTATTAACAATATTTGATTATTGTATGTGAAGTGTCAAGAGAAAGGCATGCTATTGCTCATTATCAGAAATCACTTATAATGAGTATGTAAAATAGTACAACAATAAGTGTATTGTTTCAATCATTTTTTTGGAGGGGTGAAGACATTCATAATTTTCTGACAAAAATGAGTAATTTTTTTGACAAAAATGACAAATTTCTTGGCAAAAATGACAACATTTTTTGACAAAAGTGACAAAATTTTTTGACAAAAGTGACAAAATTTCTTGACAACAATGACTAAATTTTTTAACAACAATGACTAAATTTTCCAACAAAAATGATTGAATTTTCTGACAATTATGTTTTATGGGGTACAGTTGCTCTCCCACATACCCCCAACAACATGCCACTGAGTACACATTTAAATGAAACCTGTGCCACAGATTCAGCTTGCTATGTGCTTACCAATAAAATGTTACCCCAATAAAATACAGAAATAAAAATATGAACATGTGATTCATCCTCCCCTTTCTCGGTCATTATCTGTCCACTGCAAAGTGACAGCCTCATCATGTCATTTTGTACTCTGGCATTTGTTTACATGAGCCTGCTGCCCCCCCCCCCCCCCCCCCCGCACGCACCAGGTCTATTCTAGCGTGCCCCCTTCTCAAAAATAGATTTATCAATTGAAAAACAAAAACAGCTCCTCTATTAATGATACCACAAATTTGCAGGCAACATAAATCCATAAATCATCATCATCATCGTTTAACGTCCACTTTCCATATATATACAAATACAATTTAAACATATACAGTGAAATTCCGTTATAACGAAATTCAGGGGGTATAAAAAAAAATTCGTTGTAACGAAAAATTATTTATAACGAGATCAACCTAACACATAAAGCATGGGGCTAGGGATTTTAAAAAAATTTGTTATACTGAAAAATTCGTTATAATGGTATTCGTTGTAACGAAATTTTACCTATAAAGTAAGAAAAATAATATTACATAGCAAATTTTGGTGAAAATCTCTATCTATTTTTTGAAGGGTATGTTAAACATTGATATAATGTCAATTTTATTTCATCAAAACATTTTATCTCAAAGTTTCAAGGTTTTCTGAATGTGCACGTTTATATATATATATTCATTTATTTTTTTTTTTAGAAATGTATGTGTGTGTATATATATATATATATTTGTGTGTGTATGTGTGTGTGTTTGTGAGTATGTATATGAAGGTGTCTAAGTATATATATGTGTGTGAGTGTGTGTTTAAAGGTTAAGTTAGTGAATAACTAAACACAAAGTCATGCCACAAAGTTACAGCTCAAGAATCAAAGAAAAAGAAAATACATACATACATATGACCTATTGTTATATTTGATTATATATCTATGTATTGTGTGAGTATGTGTATAAGATTGGATAAAATGTTTCAGACAATAACTAGCAAAGAATTGCTAATGTGTGTCAAAAATGCTGATATCAGAATAGTAAAAACTACAGTTAAAATTACTCGGTGATACACTATTTGTAGATAGAGACAGAAAAATAAACAAAATCAGCATAGGATAAAATATAAATTCATGAAATTCACAAATTCTTTAGACATGAAGAATACCAAAGTTTCTGAAACTGTTCTGAATATTTATAGCTTTAGAATTCAAGCATCTTACTTGAGCAAGAGACTTTGTCTTTCAAAATTTAGCTGGAAAGAAAGTCTATAATGGAAACTGGTGTTAACATTCCTATGTTAGTTCTGCAGGCTAATTTCAGCTAATATGAATCTTAGTCAACAGAATTACGTATAATTCCATTAGCAAAACATAAATTTTGAACCACATAATAGAAAAAGGAAATGGAAAATTTGAAAAATAAAAAAATAAAAAAAAATAAAATAAAAAAATAAATAAGAAAAATATGGGAATAAATAAAATAAAATAAAATAAAACAAAACAGAAAGATAGTTGGTAAGATACTTTACAGAATCTCTAACGATAATGAACCACAATGTGTATATACAAATTGCTTTGTTTCTTTTCACATGCTGCATCAGAAGTATCTTTTACTTGAGTAGCAAAATAGCTTTTCTTGCAAAAGCTAAGGCAGCTAAATTATGGTTAAAATCCAATTACTGCTTCAACGTTTTGCAGCCAGCTCAAACCATCAACCATTGTATTTACCCAATCTCTCACTGCTAACCATATTTCCTTGCTTCTACACAATCTAACTGGAGAACAGAATATGATTATATGATATGTTTGCAAACAAAAACAAACAAGAAAACTAAGTCCAGTATCTTCTCTATTGGAAATAAATTAATAAAATTGCAATGACATCATTGTATCAATATTTCGCAGCCTTTTCCTAGTTTAATGTTCTCAACACAGAAAAAGAAGGCCTAAATTTCTTAAATACATTACTCCCAGATTTAAATTCTTCCATAAAATAAACATTGTTTATTTTTAAAGTAACCTTAATCATCCCCATTTCTAAATCCACAAGGGTTTGGAAAATATGTGAAGATTGTTTCTTGTTTAAAACATTAAATTATGGTTTCTGATTTAGGTATTATGCCAACAATTTTTGAGCAGGGTGGGGGGGGGGGGGGAGTTCATTAAAACACAACTCAGTGAATTACTGGTACTTCATTTTATTGACCCTGTAAGGATGAAAAACAAAGCTGACTACAGTAGGATTTGAACACATTAACAAATATTATTATTTGTGGGTGATTGGATAGCGTACTAGGGTAGTGAACTAGTGGCCATATGTACAAATCCTGTCAACCTCAACACGCTTCACTTTAAGGGCGGTGGATTGGCAGTATCAGTTGAGGGTCGGACGCCATGCTTTCCAGCATAGAGTTACGCCCCTTTATGGTCTGAGTTCAAATCCCACCGTGGTTAACTTTACCTTTCACCCTTACGAGGTCGATAAAATAAACTACCAGTAATGCACTGGGGTAATTGCTGGTCTTGTTTCAAAAGTAGAAACAATTATTATTTACAAATTAATAATTGTTTCTACTTTGGGCACAAGGCCAGTAATTACTCCAGTGCATTACTGGTACTTTATTTTATCGACCCCGTAAGGATGAAAGGCAAAGTTAACCTCGGCGGGATTTGAACTCAGAATGGCAAGGGTCGTAACTCTATACGTCAAAGCATGGCGTCCGACCCTTTACAGATACTGCCATGGTTTCTGAGTTAGAGAATTGAAGAGAGAAAGAGATATAGAGGAACAATTTACTCCAGTACTAGACTGGTACTTTTTTTATTGACCTTGAATGGACGAAAGGCAAAGTTAACCTCAGTAGGATTTGAACTCAAAGAATAAAGCACCAAAACTAATACCACAAAACCTTCTATCTGACCTTCAAATGATTTTGCCAATTCGCTAATTGTAAACAATCTATATTTAGAACCGTTGAATGATAGCAAGTTTCTTTTTTAATTTGAAAGTTATAAGCATCAATTTTTTTCTGTCTCCAGGGTCTATATGCCCAACTAATTAGACTACTTTTCAAAGACAAACAATATTGTAGTCATATATATTTAAAAGATACATGATGAAATTTCAGAAAACCTTGATAATTTTTGTGATTTTGTGCAGGGCTTCCTGCTTGCTACCAAAGATAATATTTCAACAATGTTGTGTTTGAATATCTGCTTTGAACAAGCAGCAATGTTTTTATGACAAAACTGGTTTTGGTTAGTTTGAATGCTAAAGGGTTTCAGCTTTATAAAGACATTGATTTCATTATGGTTTGTTGTATTTGGTGAAAGAAAGAAAGAAAGAAAGAAACAAACAAAAAATATAACACACACATATTGGTTCTATATAACAGAAAGAGAAGGAACTTTTGAAAGTCTCATTCCTTGAAGAATCCAAACATTAACATTGAATGAAGAAAGTGGGGAAAGAACAACAAAAGGAATAACAACCATTTTGATTTATTGTTCACATCACCTTTCATCCAATGTAACAATACACATGAAATGAGAAAAACAAAAGAAAAATCCACACCTCTCCACATCCTCAGCAACGCCATCATCATCCCTTGCTTGCTTCAGTCTACACTTTACTCAGATTTCTATGCTGTTTTCCTGTCTCCAAATCAAAGATAAATTAAGCAATAAATACAAACATTTCTAGCCGACTTGCTGCTTTGGATATCTTTCTTTATATCCTTTGTTCCAGTTTCAACACTATTCTCAACATTTAAGCTTCATCGAGTTAATCTATTTTGACAGAGTTTTGAAAAGACCTGGCTACTATTATTACTACTGTTAGTATTACTACTGTTAGTATTACTATTATTATGACTACTATTATTATTATTAGTAGTAGTAGTACTAGTATTATTACTACTATTATTCCCTGCATTTTGTTGAAAGATGGGTGAGAGAAGCAACAATGACCCGAGTGAATGGGCCTACTCTGAGTATGTGTCTGTGTAAATTAAAGGTGGAAAACTGGGAGAGGGCACTTGCCCTGGTGGTCAGGGTCACCGTGGCCTTTTAATGGGCTTTCTCCACGAATGTCCCTCCGAAGTCTCCCTCCTATTGGGGGAATTTTTTAATTGTTCTATTATTACATCCTCTGTTTCTTGTTTTTTACATGCAGAAATGTCCATTTGTACCGTCCTGTATTGTCCTGTACTGTCCTTAATGTCTACTTTGTGTAAACCCTTGTGGTTAATAAAGAAAGTATTATTACTACTATTGTTATTATTACTATTTCTATCACTATTATTATTATTACTATTATTATTACTACTACTACTATTAGTATTACTATTATTATTACTATTACTAAATAAAATAAATAAAGAAATAAAGAAACCATTATTATTATTATTATTACTACTATTAATACTATTACCATTACTATCATCATCATCATCATCATCATCATCGCCATCACCACCATAATCATCATCACCACCATCACCATCATCACCACCCTCATCACCATCACCATCACCACCATTGTCATCATCGTCATAATCATCTTTTAAGTTACTATGTTCAAGGAGAAATTACAGTCCAAATGAAATTGCAAAGTACAATCAAGTAATTCAATGTATTCAGGACACTAATGATTGAAGTTAGTAGTTTCTATAGAGACTAGTTTGGAAATTTAAGAATGTTACCTGATCCTAAATGTGCATAATGGCCGTTTGTTTGTGTTTGTTTGTTTGTTTGTCGTGCTGGTATGGGTTGAGTGAAAATATCTGAGGCAGAATTTCATTCAAGTAGATGTCCCTCCTGGCACCAACTCTTACTTTTAATTTTTAAAGTTGAGTGTAGATCTTTACGCATCTGTGAGTGTGTGTGAGTGTGGGTGTGTGTATGTGTGTAAGAGTGAGAGAGAGAGAGATAGAGAGAGTGTGTGAGTGAGTGAGAAAGTGAGTGTGTATAATATATACACACAGACACACACACACATATATATATATATATATATATATATATAAATATATATATAAATATATATATAAATAAATGGAGGCACATGGCTTAGTGGTTAGAGCATTGGCCTTGCAATCGAAAGGTTGTGAGTTCAATTCTCAGATCGGGTGATGTGTTGTTTCCTTGAGCAAGACACTTTATTTCACATTGCTCCAGTTTACTCAGCTGTAGAAATGAGATGATAGGGACTGGGGTCCCTATCATTCCACTGCAAAGTGGTCGTGGAGGTGCCACGGCAAAAAAGCACCTAGCACTCACTGTAAATGTGGTTGGTGTTAGGAAGGGCATCCAGCTGTAGAAATCAAGCCAGAATCAGTTCCTGTCCTACCCTTGCAAGCAGGGAAAAAGCGGACGTAAAATGAAATGATGATGATGAGGAAAATGTTCAAGAACCTGACGGCAAAGCTCAAGATGTTTCAACGGCTATTTCTGAACTGAAATAGCCGTTGAAATGGCTTGAGTTCTGCCGTCGGGTTCTTGAACATTTTCCCATTACCCACTCTACTACCCTAAGTATTGAGTACTCTGGTGCGTTATGGTCCACCTGGTTCCTTACCACGGTACTTTCGTTATATATATATATATATATACGCACGTTTCGTTAGCATTAAACCTGTATGTTTTGCTGATAAAGAGTCTGTTTAGGATCATTTTAAAGATTCTAACTCTTGGATATTTTTGTAGCAATTATTCTAACTCTTGCATATTTGTTTTTCTCACAGTTAACTGCTCAAGTATGAAATCAACATTGAACTTATTTGTCAGCCAGGCAGACATAGCTAAACAAACAGACTTTGAGACTGCATGAATTTGAATCTTTGATGTGGTTTCGTAGCCAAGCACATTAACCACACATCCATGGACCTGGTTGTCAGCCAGGCAGACATAGCTAAACAAAGTGATATGTCTTATACACAAGCACGGGCCTTTGAGACTACATGTATTTGAATCTTTGAAATCAAGAAGATGTGGTTTCGTAGCCAAGCACATTAACCACACATCCATGGACCTGGTTGTCAGCCAGGCAGACATAGCTAAACAAAGTGATATGTCTTATACACAAGCACGGACCTTTGAAACTACATGTATTTGAATCTTTGAAATCAAGAAGATGTGGTTTCGTAGCCAAGCACATTAACCACACATCCATGGACCTGGTTGTCAGCCAGGCAGACATAGCTAAACAAAGTGATATGTCTTATACACAAGCACGGACCGTTGAGACTACATATAATTGAATCTTTGAAATCAAGAAGATGTGGTTTCATAGCCAAGCACATTAACCATTCATCCATCATTACACAGGAATAATTTATGGCTATATGAAGAGTTAATACTATGCAGCAAATAATTACAGTGAAATTAGGATGACACAAAAGGAATGCAAACTTAGTTAAATGAAATGAAACAGGGAATAATATGATAAAATTTAGTCATCAGTTAAATTCATTTAACTGATGCTTGTATAACAAGCTTGGATATCTAAAGTATAATAACACAACTCGGAAAATGCTTGAAACTTTGATCTCTATCTCTTTCACTCTCCCAATATATAAATATATATATATAAATATATATAAGTGTATGTGTTTGTAATTATATATATATAGCATAGTGTGCGTTTGTAATTATATATATATAGCATAGTGTGCGTTTGTGTGTGTATATATATATATATATATATATCATCATCATCATCATCATCAGGTTTAGCGTCCGTGTTCCACGCTTGCATGGGATATATATATATATATATATATAAATATAAATGCATACAAATGTACATACAAACACATATGCATACACACATATATGTATATACATATACATGCATGCATATATATATATATATATACACACACATATATATATATATACACATATACATACACGCATACATATATACACATATACATACACACATACATATATATATACATATACACACATATATACATATACACACACACACACATATATACATATACACACACACACATATATACATATACACACACACACATATATACATATACACACACACATATATACATACACACACACACACACACACATATACATATACACACACACATACACATACATACACACATATATACACATACATACACACATATACACACACACATACATCTACATACACATATATACATACACATACATACATACATGTGCGTTGCTTAACAGCCCTCAACAACTAACTGTTAATCAAGAGAATAGAATTAATTGTAGATACAAGCCTATTTAATGTTTCTATGAGGTTATTAAATTATATTATAATTAAATATATTACATCAGCCTTTGATAGTAATTAATATATTATAGATAAAAGAATATCTGAACATAATTAGCCGTCACATCTCTATTGGACATGTATCTGGAAAAAGGACGAGTTGAGTTTTTGTGGATAGATCAACGACCAAAGATACAGAGAACCAGGCTAATTTTGCTAATTATGGCTAGTGCAGTCTCTTGCACACATATCTAAATATAATTGTTTCTACTTTTGGCACAAGGCCAGCAATTACCACAGTGCATTACTGGTACTTTATTTTATCGACCCTGTAAGGATAAAAGGCAAAGTTAAATTCGAGGAATAAAAATTGTTTCTACTTTTGGCACAAGGCCAGCAATTATCCCAGTGCATTACTGGTACTTTATTTTATCGACCCCGTAAGGATGAAAGGCAAAATTAACCTCGGCGGATTTTGAACTCAGAATGGCAAGGGCCGTAACTCTATGCGTCAAAGCATGGCGTCGGACCCTCTACCGATACTGCCAAATTCGAAGAATAATAATGGTTTCTTAATAGGCCAGCAATTCCAGGGGAGGGGAAAGTCGATTAAATCGACCCCAGTGCGTGACTGGTAATTTTATTTTATCGACCCTGTAAGGATGAAAGGCAAAGTTAACCTCAGAGAGTAATAATAATTGTTTCTACTTTTGGCACAAGGCCAGCAATTACCCCAGTGCATTACTGGTACTTTATTTTATCGATCCCGTAAGGATGAAAGGCAAAGTTAATCTCAGCGGGATTTGAACTTAGAACATAAAGAGCCATAACTCTATGCTGCAAAGCATGGCATCAGACCCTCTACCGATACTGCCATTCCACCGCCTTTCTATCTAAATATTATGGTGTAGAAGGTGCATGGCCTAGTGGTTAGGAAACCTTGATTTGCTGACTGGGCGATGTGTTATGTCTTTGAACAAGACATTTTGTTTCATGTAGCTCTTTCTGCCAGGGGCTGTGTTCCGTAGATAATTTAGGCAATTGGAAGGACCTATGAAAACTTTGTATCCTCGGTTCGATATCTGATTTGTTGAGTTCTATTCCATTTGGTTTGGTAAACAAATAGGTTCTGGGATCTCGTCGATCATATTACACCTAAATTTCTTAAATACATTACTCCCAGATTTAAATTCTTCCATAAAATAAACATTGTTTATTTTTAAAGTAACCTTAATCATCTCCATTTCTAAATCCACAAGGATTTGAAAAATATGAGATTGTTTCTTGTTTAAAACATTAAATTATGGTTTCTGGTTTAAGCATAGGGCCAACAATTTTTGAGTAGATGGGAGGGGGGTGTTGATTAAAATACAACCCAATGCATTACTGGTACTTTATTTTATCGACCCTGTAAGGATGAAAAACAAAGCTAACTTCGGCAGGATTTGAACACATTTACAAATATTATTATTTACAAAGGGTGGTAGATTGGCAGTATCAGTAGAGGGTCGGACACCATGTTTTGCAGTATAGATTTACGGACCTTTACAACCTGAGTTCAAATCCCACCGAGGTTAACTTTGCCTTTCATCCTTATGAGGTCGATAAAATAAAGCACCAGTAATGCACTGGGATAATTGCTAGCTTTGTGCCAAAAATAGAAACAATTATTATTTACAAATTACGAAAGACCTACGAAAACATTGTTTCCTTGGTCCGATATCTGATTTGATGAGTTCCACACCATTTGGTAAGCAAATGAGTTCTGGGATCTTGTCATCATATTCAAAAATAAAAATAATTATGAAAGCACTCAATGCTGAAAAAGCAGTTTGATAAATTAATAACTTAACCCTTTAGCATTTAAACCAGCCATATCCAACCAGAATTCTCTCATTTCTTTCTGTTCAAACTAGTTGTAACCTGCCACTCACACTGATGTTAAGGTATTGTTCTCGAACTAAATAATATCAAAATCTCATAGATTCAATATTATGTGAGATAAAGCCTTTACCCTGAAAATACAGTAGTAAATATAGAGTAATGTAAATGGTAAACGGTTGAGTTTATCCATATATTGATGTGAAATAAGAGTTTGCAAGGTACTAATTACCACGTAAGTTCTATTCCCTTACATATGGTTTGGAGTTTTATTTTGTGTTTCTATGGCAGTATTTTTAATTTTATGTTACACTAGTTGCATGCATGGTTGAGTAGTTTAGGAGTACAGTGGAGCATGAGAACTTATGTCAGATGTAGGCACCCCCCTCCTCAGTCTATCTGAGAGATCAATCTCCCTTACCACCGTCCTCCGGAGAAACGCCTTCTCCATTATGTCCGCCAGGGGGGGGGGGGGGCATCACATGGGAACACCCCCATTTGCTCATAATACAAAGAGATGGAGGCGATGACAGAGGGTGTTCGGCTGTTCCGTGTTCGGACCTGGCATGCAGCATCAGTTGTCTGTAGGGAGGTAGTGGCTTGTACTTAGCGAAGGTTTTTAGAACCTTGTGACAACAACAAAAGCAACAACACCTGCTGAAGAAAATGCTTTCCAGTCAGTAATTCTACTTGTGTACTGGTTTGGTTTGAGAAATACCGGCCAACTCTTACAAGCTAAGAAAAACAGATGTTAAATGATGACGGCACACATACACTCTTTCTTTGTGTGTGTGAGTATGCGTGAGTGTGCGTGTATGTGCATGAGAGTGTGGATGTACATGTATTTATGTGTGTGTGTGTGTGCGTGCATGTGCGTGAATGTACATGAGTGCGTGAATGTGCATGAGTGCATGTATGTGTATATATCACTCTCAACTGAAGTAGTCAGATCAAAATAAAACTTCTGTAATAGGCTTGATTCAAGAATCAAGCGTTTGTAGATTAATATCTTATCCACTCATCCATTTAACTACTAATTACCCAAATATATATATACACAGAAGAGATCATGAAATATTTAAGTCTAAATATCAAAAATTACTTTAGAAGAAGTTAGAACAGCCTCATAGACATTTTCGTTTGATTGGTGCTAAGTAATGCAATTTAATTAGTAGACAAATTTAGTTCTACTTAATTATAAACAGTGGATTAATTAGTCCTCATCAGTAGTTACCACAATAGGCCTATTTCCACCTACTAATCAAAACACCAAGCGTTAATTAGATGCTCTACAAACATTCCAGGCATAGCTGTGTGGTTAATAAGTCTGTTTTGCAGCCATGTGGTTTCAGGTTGAATGCCAATGTATAGCATCTAGGATAAGTATGCCTTCTTTTCAAATTTCAGTTAGGCCCCTACCTTGTGAAATTTAGTATATGCAAACTGCAGCACCTTGTTTTATACAAGTATGCTGAGGTATATGTCCTGTACTTTAGCAGTTCAATAAAAAAAAAAAAGTGTGATAAAATACATATTAGACCTGGAAAATAAGTACTGTATTTGATACAATCAACCAAATCTGTTTAATGTGGTGCCCCAGCATGGCCGCAGTCTAATGACTAAAACCAGTAAAAAAATTCTTGGTTATAGCTTCCTGTATTAAATCAGCATAATATAAGAGACATTTATATTTCATGACACTTATCCAATTTACAAGTTTGGTTTATGTATTTCCCAAATTAGCATATTTGATTAAACATTTAACCCTTTAGCTTTTACATTACTCTATATTTACTATTGTATTTTCATTGCAAAGTCTTTATCTCACATAACGAATCTGAGATTTTGATGTTATTTATTTTGAGAACAATACCTTATCAGTAAGAGAGGCCAATTACAGCCAGTTTGAACAGAAAGAGGTGAGAGAATTTTGGTTGGAGACGGCCGGTTAAACCCTTTAGCATTTACATTACTCTATATATACTATTGTATTTTCACAGTAAAGCCTTTACTTCACAATTATCTCACATAATATTGAATCTATGAGATTTTGATGTTACTTATTTTGAGAACAATACCTTAACATCAGTATGAGTGGCCAGTTACAACCAGTTTGAACAGAAATAGGTGAGAGAATTCCGGCTGGATATGGTCGGTTTAAAAGGGTTAAACCTTTAATTACCTTTGGTCATCTGAAACAGTTGACAACTCATTTTCAAAATCTTCTCATTCTAACAAAACAGTTTTTATTTTCCAAAGCCAACTCCATTAACTCTTTTGATGCCAAACTACCCGAAACTACCATAACCACCAGCTCTGTTATACAAAACTGAATATTTTAGAGTGTTTATATTTATCTAAAATCCTCTAATGATAATTTCATGTAAGAACCTTCATTAAGTTATGTTGTAAACATATTAATACTGAGAAAATCATTTATATTAATAAATCCTTTTGAAATCTTTTGCAATACATAACAGTATATTTTAAAGTGTTTATGTTTATCTAAAAATCTTCCATCATAATCTTATGCAAGAATATTTATGTTCCAAACAAGAGTTTAATAATGATAAAGAAAGCTACATTACTAAATCTTTTCGAATTCTTTTGTAATACAAATCTGTTTATTTTGAAGTATCTGTATTTATCTAGAACCTTCCACCATAATTCTATGTAAGAACCTTTGTTAAATTATGTTCCAAACACTAGTTTAATAACAAGATAGTTATATTAGTAAGCCCTTTCAAATTCTTTTGAAATACAGATCAGTATATTTTGAAGTAAGTATATTTATCTAGAACCTTCCATCATAATTCTTTGTAAGAAACTTTGTTAAATTATGTTCCAAACACTAGTTTAATAACAAGATAGTTATATTAGTAAGCCCTTTCAAATTCTTTTGAAATACAGATCAGTATATTTTGAAGTAAGCATATTTATCTAGAACCTTCCATCATAATTCTTTGTAAGAAACTTTGTTAAATTATGTTCCAAACACTAGTTTAATAACAAGATAGTTATATTAGTAAGCCCTTTCAAATTCTTTTGAAATACAGATCAGTATATTTTGAAGTAAGTATATTTATCTAGAACCTTCCATCATAATTCTTTGTAAGAACCTTTGTTAAATTATGTTCTAAACACTAGTTTAATAATTAGATTATATTACTGAATATCTTCAAATTCTTGATTACTTTCAAAATTATTAGAGAATCATAGACAGAGTCTTTCCTTAGAAATAGGGTTATGAAATTGTAGCAAGCAATAGTGCTACTTTACCGCGGCAGAGTAATTTGGTCGTGTTTGGTCAGTCCCCAGCCTTTAGGGTTGGTGGCACAGGAATATTAAGAAAGACTTCCTCCCAACAGTCAATTTCGCGCCTAATTATCAGTTCTCCCACAGTTACATTTGGGACCTTCTACGGAGCAGTAGCATGTAACTCGTTTCCTGATTTTCTTGATCTTGCCCCCTAAACTCGAGGGTAATCTCAATATATAACTCTGCAGAGAATTACATTTATCGTTCAACTTGATCATGTGATATGTTTGCAGTTCTTCTCTCACCTTGTACTTGTATTAATATGAAGAAGAAAATAAATTTTTATTATGTTTTGAAATATGCCTTCTGATCTTTTCCGCTACCATGGAATATGAATATCATTATTACGAATTGGCAGTATCGGTAGAGGGTCGGACGGCCGCCATGCTTTCCAGTATAGTTACTTCCCTTTACGATCCTAGTTCAAATCCGCCTTTCATCCTTACAGGGTCGATAAAATAAAGTACCAGTAATACACTGGGTAATTGCTGGCCTTGTGCCAAAAGTAGAAACAATTATTTAAGAAAATAGTG
>OZ024753.1:7824654-7844654 GCA_964016885.1 Eledone cirrhosa | reverse complement strand
TCTCACATAATATAGAATCTATGAGATTTTGATTGATATTATTTTGAGAACAATACCTTAACATTAGTATGAGTGGCCAGTCATGGCCAGTTTGAACAGAAAGAGGTGAGAGAATTCTGGCCTGATATGGCCGGTTTAAATGCTAAAAGGTTAAGTTCAACACCCTTACCACTAAGATAAGCACCTACTATTCTAATGACTGCCAATTCATTGCCTATGGGTTGGTTACATGTATACAGTACATGTAATAGATGAGTAGCTTCAGCAGTACCAGTAATCTAAACATTTCCATACTACCTCACATATACAAGGATGCACATGTATTCCGATTACCATTTATACATACATTCAAGTTAGTTAATAGATCAGAATTAACCTTTCAGTGCCGCAGACAAGATAACTCATCCTAACATGTTTGAACACCTTTCCAGCGGTTCATATCTTCAAAGTTATGAACTCGTTTCCAACAGTTCATAACCGCAAAGTTATGAACTTGTTTCCAACAGTTCATAACCGCAAAGTTATGAACTTGTTTCCAACAGTTCATAACCGCAAAGTTATGAACTTGTTTCCAACAGTTCATAACTGCAAAGTTATGAACTCGTTTCCAACAGTTCATAACCGCAAAGTTATGAACTCGTTTCTAACAGTTCATAACCGCAAAGTTATGAACTCGTTTCCAACAGTTCATAACTGCAAAGTTATGAACTCGTTTCCAACAGTTCATAACCACAAAGTTATGAACTCGTTTCCAACAGTTCATAACCGCAAAGTTATGAACTCGTTTCCAACAGTTCATAACAGCAAAGTTATGAACTCGTTTCCAACAGTTCATAACCACAAAGTTATGAACTCGTTTCCAACAGTTCATAACTGCAAAGTTATGAACTCGTTTCCAACAGTTCATAACCACAAAGTTATGAACTCGTTTCCAACAGTTCATAACCGCAAAGTTATGAACTCGTTTCCAACAGTTCATAACTGCAAAGCTAGGTGGCAATTAACATAGTTATTTTATTAAAATATTAAAAAGAAAACCCCAGCACAGCAACTGTAGATGTGTAAAATATAAACAGCAGTCAACAGATTAAACTGTATACTATAGTAGCTACAGCAGTATCATTAATCTAAATATTTCCATATTGCTTCACATGTACAAGGGCGCACATGTATTCTGATTAGCATTTATACATACGTTGAAGTTAGTTAATAGATCAGAATTAAACTGTACAATGCTATTTGCATGATTTGTCAAACACTTGTAACTATAAACCAGTAAATTTTCTTCTGTGCATATGTGTGGTTCAGATAGGTAAAGTAAATACAAAGGAAATGTATATGTATATTTATAAAGTGTTCAATCTATTCATGAGCCCATGGGATATTTATACATATCATCATCATCAACGTTTTAATGTCCTATATATATTTATATGTGTGTGTGTATGCATAACCATTTGTAACCATCAGTGATCAGTGTGAGGAAATGAGTGTGTGTATATATGTGTAGGTATGTATATGTATGTATATATAAATATATATATATATATATATATATATATATATATACATGCATATATAGGTTTGTATGTGTATATATATATATATATAGGCAGCAGAATTAATCCAGAATTACAAAGGATATTGTAAGGTTCCCAAATCCCTTTCTAGTGTCGACAGGAAATTAAAAGATAATTAACTATACCATCCACTTTGCATCCTACTATAAACACTTACATATATCAAGTGACATAACACTGATAATCACTAGAGTTAGAGCTTAAAGCTGCACAAGTCCCGCTCTAGTTTTAATGTGACACAATGCAATTAAAAGTTCATTGATCAGCCAAACAGCATTAACTATCTTACAGGTGTCAGGAAATTGTGTCCAGTTTCGATGCACATATCTTCCGAGTTTTGAACAAACATTCCGCTCACAGCAATTAGCTACCATCAACAAACTACTGGCACTTAAAGCCATTTGCTGACTAAACCTACTTAAAATCTGACATTCTTACAACTCTCCGCAAGCTGTTTATGTAAATGAAGGGAAATGTCTCCAACACTGCCTCATCTCTCCCTGCCATCACCAACAACTCCCCACTCTATACCCTTTCCCACCATTACTACCACCACCAACTACCTATGGTATACTTCCTCTCACCACTACCTCCACCACAAAATCCCCAAACTATATAAACTCAATGTTAGAAATTCATAAAAGACCCTGTTTTGCAGTGAGTTTCATGCCATTATTTAAGGTCAACTTTGCCTTTCATCCTTACGGGGGCGATAAAAAAAAGTACCAGTAATGTACTGGGTAATTGCTGGCCTTGTGCCAAAAGTAGAAACAATTATTTAGAGGCGGTGGATTGGCAGTATTGGAAGAGGGTTGGAGGCTATGCTTCCGGCACAGAGTTATGGCCCTTGACGTTCTGACTTCAAATCCTGCCGAGGTTAATCCTAGCCTTTCATCCTAACGGGGTCAATGAAATAAAGTACCAGTAATGCACCGGGATAATTGCTGGCCTTGTGCCAAAAGTAGAAACAATTATTAACATATAAATGGCAAATGTCAGCTGTGACAAGGAGCTTATTTATGTGCCACAGGTAACATGTCCAGGTATATTAATTAATGCATATTTTAAACAGCTAGGTAAACCTGAGAGTTTGGTTGAGAACCTTAACACACCCCATTCACAACAAAGAGGCATAAACTGCAGTTGATGGAAAGTCTGAAAGGAATTAAGATATTATTTTCTATTTATTTGCCACCAGGGGATCAGAGATTGGGACAAATACAAAGGGGGGAGTTTACATACATTTCAAAAGCCGTGTAAAAAACATATAATAAATTAAATTTAACAATCAAAATCCTCAATAGGGAGGGGGCGTTGACGTGGGTCGCACACACCCCCGAAAAAATATGCAACCCTCCTCTTCAGGAGCACAAAGAACGGGTGCTCCCTTCCTCTCCTCTCTCATTGCTAAGAATGGGTTATAAAGTGTGTAGCTCAGAAATCAGAGCATCCCTCCAGGTAGAGCCACTACTTCTCTGAATTGAGATATCACAACTCTGATATGACAGAGGGGGTTAGAATGTCTCAGGAAAGAAATGCTGGACAGATTTTATGGGTGAAGCCACCAGGTAGGAGACCCAGAGGTAGACAGTGAGCAAGATGGCTGGACAATATCTATGAGCTTGGTTGGTCACACTTTGGGATCGAAGTGGATCAGTTGGAGGCAGGTTGCTTCTGACGGGACCCACAGCTATACAAGCAAGACAACCAATCTTGCCTCACGTGGGACAATTCCCGTCTAAACCCATGCTAGCGGGGAAGATAGACGTTAAACGATGATGGTGATGATATATATATATATATATATATACACACACATACACACATATATATATATATACACACACACACATATATATATATATATACACACACATACACACATATATATATATATATACACACACATACACATATATACACACACACATATATACACACACACGTATATACACACACACGTATATACACACACACATATATACACACACATATATATATATACACACACACATACACATATATACACACACACACACACACATATATACACACACACACATACACATATATACACACACACATATATACACACACACGTATATACACACACACGTATATACACACACACATATATACACACACATATATATATATACACACACACATACACATATATACACACACACACACACACATATATACACACACATACACATATATACACACACACACATACACACATATATACACACGCGTGCGTGCGTGCGTGCGTGTTACATACTAAATCTAAATGAAACAGATGTGACCAATACCCTGTATTTCAGCCATGTCCAGCCCCTAACAACATCTCAGGAAGAAACCAGACTACAGCTATGGACTAGAAAGCTAGATAATGACTCCCCTCCTATTGACATGGGAACCGCCCCCCCCCCCTTCCTGAAGCCCTCCCTCCCGGCTCAGAAGCACCATGGAGTCCAGTGGAAGACACTCAACCACCTGAGAACAGGAATGAGGCGATCAAAAGCTGCTATGGCCAGATGGGGCTACAAGACCGGGGCCCAACTGTCTGTGAATGCGGAGAGGAGGACCATACAATGCAGCACTGCCTTGTTTGCCCTCTACTACCCAACCAGTGCAGCTTAAAAGATCTCGCAGAATTTAATAATAATGCAAAGGACTGTGTAAAGAAATGGGAAACTGTCATATAAGCACATGCTTCGAAGATACGAAAAGAAGAAGGTAAGCAACTGACACAAAATTGGATTGAAAAGTTCTAAAATAATTTTCAAATTTCGTTGACAATAAACAACAACAACAACAACAACATAGCATAGACAGAATGATACACATCCACAGATATAGTTATTGCTATGCTTAGAAAAGTTTCTCACAGGATTAGTCATCGACAATAATCCGCTTGGGGATTTTCAACTGCTTAGAATACATTTACTACATCTCCCATCAGTTCTTATTCCAATCGCCCACTCCACACCTCCATACATTTTAAGAACCTAAGGAATTTCTTGTGTTAGGCAATTTATGGACTTTTGCATCTTTTTGAAAATAGAAAGTTTTTCTTTTAAAATTGGCAGAAGAAAGAGTGGTCAGATTTCTTGTGAGTTGTATGTAGATAAGAAGCTTCTAGTTTGTATTGCTAAAACAAATCTTTAGAACCATGGAGTATTTCTCGAAATCTGTTGATAGTTTCTTAAAATGATTTCACTTTCCTCCCAAAGCGAAATGTAGATTCTTATTTTTATAGCATACAAATAGAAACTCTACATTTAATATTGGTTTCACTGCTGCTGCCTGTACATTTTATCATTTTCCATTAGTATTCCTGTCAAAATGTTCTCAACTATACCATTCTGAATGATAATGAGAAAGAATAACAACAACGAAAAAACTAGTTGATTAAAAGAAGAGGATGAGATCAATGATACAGCTATAGAGTTGCTGCTCAAATTAGTCTTAGTTTCAAAACTTTAGTCCAATAACCCATTCACACATGGTACATTGGTATGGTCCTGTAACTCCTGACAGATTTGTAGGGATATGGTAGTGGCCTACAGCATTTCTTGAGCAGACAGATGGTAATATATGAAAGAGGTGATGTAACGCCTTCACCACCTCTTGGTATAAAAGGAATTTTATTAGGTGTGCAGGAGAGATGTTTTCATTGATATGGTTTTGTACTGTACCTCCTGAAGGAGTTGTAGGGGAGCTGTAGTGGCATATGCCATTTCTTGGGTATTCTTTTAAGCCTGGCAGAGCTCATCTCCAAGTCTGAACACATCAGATTTATTCTAGAGAAGGATAAAAAGTGGGAGAATCGAAGCGAGAAAGAGATATAGATGAATAATCGACTTACTGATGTATTAAATAATTGTTTCTACTTTTGGTACGAGGCCAGCAATTACCTAGTACGTTACTGGTACTTTATTTTATAGACCCATGTAAGGATGAAAGGCAAAGTTAACCTCGGCGGGATTTGAACTCAGATTATAAAGTGCAGTAACTCTATGCTGCAAAACAGGGCATCCAACCCTTTACTGATACTGTCAGTCCACTGCCAACAGTAATAGAAATAATAGTAATAATTGTTTCTACTTTAGGCACCAGGCCAGCAATTATCCCAGTACGTTACTGGTACTTTATTTTATCGACCCCCCGTAAGGGTGAAAGGCAAAGTTAACCTCGGCAGGATTTGAACTCAGATCGTAAGGGGACGTAACTATGCTGAAAAGCATGTCCGACTCTCTACCAATACTGCCAATCCACCATACTGATGTATTAAATAATATATATATATAAGGACTAATTTTCAGAAGTATTCAAGCAAATGAAGAAAATTTTATGCAACAATAAATTCTCCCTAAGATCCAAACTAGTGCTAAAAAATTATAGCAGTTGGAGACGATTGCTTCTGACAGGACACACTAGAGGGAGTGTTTGACTTTACTCTTCACTCCTATATATTATATATATATATATATACACACACAAACCCAGACACATATACACACACACACATATACACACATACACACGCACACATACACACACACACATACATACACACACATACACATATATACACGCACACACATATCAAAACAGAGAATAACATCTGTGCATCCTAGAACTGTTCTTCAGAATAAAACCCTGAGCCTCAGATAATCCCAACAAATGATGATCAATAATGATCAATCAACAAATGATGATTAATGATGATCAATCAACAAATGACGATCAATCACAAAATAAACAGCATTTGTGTTTCCTAGAACTGTTCTTCAGAATAAAACCTTTAACTGAGCCTCAGATAACCCCCACAAAGAATATAAAAAGGATGATCAAATACAGAATAAACATCATCTATGCTTCCTAGAACTGTTCTTCAGAATAAAACTGAGCCTCAGATAACCCTTACAAAGAACATAAAAAGGATGATCAAACACAGAATAGCTTCCATTTTTCGAAACAGACAATGGAAAATCACCAAGAGATTTTATAATAAATGAAAATAATTGAGCACATTGACTGCTTCAAGCGTTACACAATACAAGAGCTTCTGATTTGATTTTTCCATGATAAAGTGTTTGGCATTAGAAGGGCACTTTGCCTGAGATGACTGGTCAATGAATTTATGTTCAATTTTGCAATTCCATCCAACTCGTGCCAAGATGAAAAACAGATGCAAAATAGTGAAAGTAAAAGAAATTGATCAACACATTCTCTCTTCCAGATAATTCTCAGATAATTGTCAGGCTATATTTTATTTTCTCTCCTGCGATTTTTATCACAGCAAATTCATCTCTTCAACTTTCTAATTCTATCTTAGCTTTACTTAAACAATCATGTCACACAGCAAAAACTAGATATAAAATTCAATATAAATGGAAATTCTTTATCATTCTTTCAGTAATATACTTTACATCCCTTCTATTAAAATATTCAACTTTAACACCGTTCAGATTATGGGGTCCATATCAAAGATTTCAACAGTAAAGAGTTTTACATACTTCACATACAAAATTTAATACTTCTATGATTATACAATCTCTCCCTCCCTCACCTCCCTCTTCAAGATAATCTTCAAAGACATTTCTTTTTCTTCTAGTTATTTAATCTGCTGCCTATCAGTGTGTGCATATATGTGTGTGTATGATTGTTTGTGCATGTGTGTGTTAATATATATCATCAATATTTTACATTTGCTTTCCATGGTGGCAAAGGCTGGAATGGTGAATACTCTAACCAAACCAATTTTTATTCAGAGTTTACAGTCTTCCTAGATTGGATCTGATGTGAACCTCTAGCACATACATTCTACTTTGATATGGTTTCAACATTTGGTTATCTTGGAAGTCCTAACATCAACCCCTTTTCAGAATTTATTGGTACATAGATGACCACATCTAGCACATCCATTTAACATTCATATTAGGACAATGGGATTGATGAGTTAATATCTGTATACAACAACTACAACGATACGCGATGGGGCCCACCCACAGCCCCGGCGGACAGAATGGAGAAGGCGTTTTCCTGGAGAGGACGGCAAGGGAGACGCGCTGGAAAAGCTACTCCAACTCGCGGGGCTCACACCTGCGGCTGGCCAGCTCAGCCCCTATGGTGGTGAGTAAGGAGGTAGCCCTGGGGCCGAGGACACCAGAAGTCTCCACTGCCAGGGGTATGACCGCAAACCTGTTGGAGAGCGACTGGTATTTGAGGAGTTTGGCCCCCTCAGCCCGACGTGCAGCAGAACCTGTGTCAGTCGCAGACTGCACCAGGTTGCGGCTGCAAAAAGTGTCGGTGCAAGTGGCATCCCAGAAGAGGGGTTTGCACCCACCGCGGAATGGGAAGATGGTCATGCCATCTGGCCTTTTGCAGTCCCCTCGATCCAGCCCCACCGGCTCGAGCTGGGAAGGGAAGCCTGCAGCGTCCAAGCCATGCTTAATGACCTTGTTGAGGGCAGCATGGTGTGGAATGCGGCCGGCACTGTGGCGACAGGAAAGCGGGTGGAGGCCGAAAGAGTCCACGATGGAACTGCAGCGACGTTCTATTTTAACATGGTTTCCACATTAGGTTGTCTTAGATGTCCTTTCTAACATCAACTACTTTACAGAATTTATTGGTATATTTTATTATGGGGCACCACCACAACAGAGATTGCCATGTCCTTGCCAAAACTGAAGAGCTCTTTCTAGTTTACATTGTACATTAGTCTATATATAGGATTAAAAAAGAATGTTTTTTGGTGCTGCTTCTACTTTCTATCACAAACACATGAACATGTATTCATTATCTCCTTTTCAGCATGTCTGCCATTTTACAACAGATTTAACCCTTTCATTACCATATTTCTAATAAAAGACACTGCCTATGATTTGCAAATCATTTGGAAAATAATCAATAATTTGAAGTGATTTAGACATTAAGCTAGTATTTAGAACACAAAAAAGATTCTTACATAAAATTATGATGGAAGCTTTTCAGATTATATATGCTAGCATGGAAAATGGACGTTAAACGATGATGATGATATATATATATATATATATATATATATATATATATAATCCTTATCGAGCCCTCTTCAAATTTTAGTCATCACATTTATTATTACTATATATATATACACATATATATATATACACACACACACACACACATATATATATATATGTACACACATATATATATATATATATATATATATATATATATATATATATATATATATATTGAAGTAGTTCCACAACAGTTAATTTAGCATCTCCGAGAACAATTTGCTTCACCTCAAATGGACCATCAGCTCGGTTTAAATGATCTGATGATCTGCTTGAGGTGAAATAAATTGTGTGGAAGTACTTCTACCAAACTCATCCCATGGACTGAGTGCTCTACTACTGCAGATATAACCCACCACCAGTGTTCTACGACTATATATATATATATATATATATATGAAACAGAGTGTTGTAGTTTGCTTGAAGCATTGTTAAATAGGAAACACAAATTTAAATAATTTTGAAAACCATACAATGCATTCGAAAGAAAATCAAGATTGCTAAGATAAATAATCTTACCTTAGCAAATTTGATAATCACAAATATTCAAATTTAAAAACCATTATCAAGATTTAACTTAAATCTGCTCTCCAAACAAGCAAGTCAACTACAATTGATCTTTTAAGTCACACTGGGATACTACCTTGATAATGGGTTTTTAAACCTGAAAATATTTGAGATTATCAAATTTGCTAAGGTAAGATTCTTTGTTATCTTAGCAATCTTGATTTTCTTTCGAATGCGTTGTATGGTTTTCAAAATTATTTAAATTTGTGATTCATATATATATATATATATATATATATATATATAAACACTTTAAAATAATCAGCTTTGTATCATATGGCCAGAGGTTGCTTCAGGCAGAGAGCTATCAAAATGGTTTATATAATAGATCCTGATTCTTCATGCCTTTGGCATAACTGAAATTTACTAAACTAGGAAAACATTGAAAACTTTGCTCTTTGGATACAGAGATTTCAGCTACTAAGCTGTAACTGTTAGGAATTTTATTGGTAGAAGCCATTGAAAATAAAATACGTAATTCAATAAATTTTACAAGTCACTTTAGCGAAACAGCAATGGGAAATTAGTGCAGGGACCTGACATTGCAAACTAATGAGCAAAAAGTCGTTAAAGACCTGTTAAATAGCAATTGTGTTAAAAGTCGTTAATATATTATATTTGGCACTCATACTGTTGGCATGCTTTTCATGATACCCAGCAACAATTCCTGGAATATATTGTTTATTGTAGCAATTAATCATATTTATGGCGCTTTTATAATAGCAAATACACAAACACAATCTCTGTGAATGTATCTCACAGAACTTCTCATTAAGAAACAATACATAAACACACAAACACTGGCATAACTACCATATTATCACATATAAATACACAACACACATACACCTACCCAAATGCATTTACACACACAAATTTATGCCGCTACCTACATTTGCATAAACACATTTATATGCGTGTATAACACACTCACACATAAACACAAGTAAAAGTCGATCATATATAGGTACACAGCACATATGCATAAACACACACACCTACACATATCCACATCAATTAATTCATACACACTCACACAGATACTACCTCCATGGGTTCATATATAACATACACAAGCATACAGATTCACATTTAAATATAACTATATAATATTGTAAATGGGGCTTTTACTACTCTTACTTATAAGACATATTGTTAGTTCTAAACGAAATTATTACAATACTGTACAAATGATTGGTGAGCATTTCAGAGATAATTTCATGAGCTGAGTAAAGGTCCTTTGTTTCAAATGTTAATAGAAGTCAGTCACTTGCAAAAGGGGAGAATGTATCACATAATTTCGGTCTTCCTCCTCTAAAAAGCAGAAATCTCACTAGGCTAAATACTAGGCTAAATTAATAATCCATTGTTAATGAGTGACTTGAGTGAGAGGAGAAAGCTGAAATATCATAAAATTGAACTGGAAACTAACTCTTTTGATACTAAACCTTCCGAAACTCTCCTTTGTTCTACGTTTTAATATTGCTTGTTTCAAAGTATTTATTACCATCGTTGTTGATTTTACATTGACTTTTCCATGCTGGAATGGGTTGGACAAGACTTTTCCATGCTGGAATGGGTTGGACAAGACTTTTCGATATTAACATGGGTTGGACAAGACTTTTTCCAGGCTGGCATGGGTTGGACAAGTCTTTTCCATGCTGGCATGGATTGGACAGGACTTTTCAATGCTGGCATGGTTGGACAAGACATTTTTGTGCCAGCATAGAGTGGACAAGACATTTTTGTGCCAGCATAGAGAGGACAAGACATTTCCGTGCCAGCATGGGTTGGATGGAACATTTTAGCGAAATATTTTACATTTTACCACAACATACCCTTTCTCAGAGCGATAAATTATGTTCCAAACACCAGCAAGAATTAGATGTTTTCTCTGCTCAAATCTTATGAAAGACTGACTTTAGCTTCTCTAATAGCTCTAGAAAATATGAACCAGTTGTTCAAGTCTTCTATTGCTCTGGATCAGCTCTGACAGAGCAGACTTAACACATTTCAGATTAAACACGTTTCAGCTATAATCATCTTTTATACAGACAGTCTATCAGAATACATTTATCCAATGAGCTTTTCATAATAGAATAATTTCAGAGAAATTGGGTTGTTATTGCCATAAGATTGGGCAACACCCTAGAGGGGTTCCATCATTGTTTTCTTTAGTACCTGTAATATGTTAGTAATAATTTGACTGACTGCCATTCTAGAGAAAAAAATAGTCCTTTTTCTTGTGAAAAGGGGCAGCAAATTGGTGGCAGAGTTGTTAGAATACTTTACAGCATACATTCCAGATTTTTGCACTCAGAACATAAAACTGCCATGGTCAACTTTGCCACTCATCTTTAAGAGGCTGATTAAAATATACCAGTCCAGTAGTGGAGTTGATTTTTCCTCTATATTACCTCACATTTTCTCTCATTCTCTGGAAAGAAAATCAGCCATGTTCAGACTTGGTTCAAGTTGAACAAGGGCCTTGTTTCTTGGGGTACCAGGAGACAAGTCCCCTCCCACACACTTTTTCAAACGTCTATATTTTATTTTTTGTTTATTTGATATAATAAATTCTTTTTAAGCTTATTTTTTTATATCTGAACTTCATTTGAATATATAAAATTTAATTAGCATAAAATTTTACTTATGTGATAGGGTCCAGGAAAGGCACCATAAGTAATTGATGCTCCTTTAAGAATCAACAATTGTTGGTTTGTGCCATTCTTAAGGCAAATGAGGCTCCTGCCTTGTTGGATAAAGGATGGGCTCTGCCAGGTTTGAAAAATGCCCAAGATACGCCATGCTATATGTCAGTAAGGCACCTCTATCACCATACACAGATAATAGACAAAGGGAAATCAATATGGTATGAATGAATGTGTGGCTGTAGAAGAATTAGGCTCATGTCAAGTCAAATTTGCAATGAAGTTTCAATTCCTGGTTGCAAACATTTCACTTCGTCTAACACTAAAAGCTCTTGAAAATATCATGAATTTTGAAGTCAGCCATTGACAATCTACTACCAAGAGAGAAAAATGACAATTAGATTTAAAAAAAAAAAATGCCACAAATAAATCCTTAATATCTATAGTCCTTCTCGTTGGGTCTGTGTAAGTTCAAATCCCACTAGGGCTTACATTTCTTGCTATATAATTGACAGGTGACAATTTACTGATTCAAATATCTCTCAGACCCCTAAGAAAAATTGGACACTGTCTGGTTATATGAAAACCTCTTATCCCTCTGGAATACACAGAATAAGTACCAATACTATATTAGTATAAATCTAGTTGTCATATATGTTATCATATATATTATATGTGTGTGCATGTGTGTATGTACTTATATGTGTGAGTATACATATGTATATATGTGTCTGTATGCATATATCTGTATATGTATGTGTGTATATACATGCATGTGTGTATGTACATCTGTATATGTATGTACACATATCTGTATATGTATGTGTGTATGTACATATATGTACATTTATGTGTGTATGTACATCTGTATATGTATGTGTGAATGTACATTATGTGTGTGCATATGTACATATATGTATACATGTGTGCATGTAAATATATGCATACATGTTTATATGTATATATGTATATGTACGTGTGTATATACAGATGTATATGTGTGCATATGTATGTGTGTGTGTGTGTGCGAGTTTGTGTGCATATGTACATATGTGTGCGTGTACATATAAGCATACATGTGTGTATCATCATCATTCATCATTTCATTTTACGTCCGCTTTTCCCTGCTTGCAAGGGTGGGACGAGAACTGATTCTGGCTAGATTTCTACAGCTGGATGCCCTTCCTAACACCAACCTCATTTTACAGTGAGTGCTGGGTGCTTTTTTTCCGTGGTGCCTCCACGTCCACTTTACAGTGAGTGCTGGGTGCTTTTTGTGTTGTGGCACCTCCACGACCACTTTGCAGTGGAATTATAGGGACCCCTGTCCCTATCATCTCATTTATACAGCTGAGTAAACTGGAGCAATGTGAAATAAAGTGTCTTGCTCAAGGAAACAACACATCACCCGGTCTGAGAATTGAACTCACAACCTTTCGATTGCAAGGCCAATATATATATATATACATACATACATTTATATACATACATTTATATAAATACACACACACACAGAGGCTTCCCAGTTACTTCAAGGATATATTTATATTCTATGAGGTCTCATATATATATATATATATATATATATATATATATATAGAAGGAGCTTCTACAGGACTAGTACTGTTTCATTCAGATGAAATCCATCTGAATGAAACAGTACTAGTCCTGTAGAAGCTCCTTCTATAAAATAAAAAATTTTACTCTGCCATGTATTGAGTACCTTACTTACTGTGGTTATCCCCGACTCAACCCGGGACCTACGTATATATATATATATATATATATATATTATGAAAATAATTTTGGTATTGTACAATATATATTTTTTTCTCACCTGCTCTGTAACTCTATATGAACTGATTTGTTAACTTACATGCCATTATATATTATTATATTATTATTATAGTGTTATTGTGATATCTATATTGTTTGTGTAAATTAACCAGAGATGATCTATTATATTATATTATATATTATATAATTATATAGTTTATTATATATATTATGTTTTACTTTCAATCATTTCATTACCTCATGTTATACTGTATATTATATATACGTATTATTTTTTATTTTTATTCCTATTATGCTTATTTATATTTAAACTTTTAATAAGGTTTAATTTGTGCTGTTAATGATGGAAATGTGTATTGATGTATATGTATATGTGCGTACGTGTGTGTATATATATACATATGTATATTGTGCCTTTTAATTTTAATTTTAATATTGTTACAAGTATATTATATTATATTATATTGTATTACATATAGTACTATAATTCCCGCTCTATATAACCACCTTTGTTTAGCTCTAGTTTTTTGCTTTGGACTATATTTGTAATATGGTTCAAAATGTTATCCACCTCCTTAGTGATTTTTATTATATTTTTACCCATAATCTTCCAACACTTTAGTGTATGTACACTCCATATTCTTCTGAGTTTTCAGCTTGTATTGGCCGATAGTGCTTCTTGTAGTTTTAATTGCCCCGATGAGTCCTTAATAGGACGAAACATTGTTGGCTAATAAAGACTTTTGATGTATTGAAGGCTTCTTTGTTTTATTTTCATAATTCTTCGGCTCTGTTTAATTACATTGAGCTATACCTTTTACTGTCATTTCTATAATACGAAGAGGGTGTTTAACTCCAACACGCTCCAGTATTTTAATCCTTATATATATATATATATATATATATATAGATATTTAGTTATGTAATAAACAACATAAGATAATTATTTCATTTACCAATGGTTTCTTGAAGACAGATACTTATGTCTGTCTTCATTCATCAGAAGAAAACGGAAATACTTCATTTATATATATATATATATATATATACACACACACACATACACAAACATAGAGACATAGCTATACAATACAGTAATACACACAACATTAGCTGCACTAGTGTTAATGGACTCAGTTAATGAATCCAATATTCTCACATTCCATGGAATAAGAAATGATCCTCACTGAAATTAGCTGACATAATTAAAAGACAAGGAAGACATTTTATATATAGTCTAAATACACCTGACAGCAACTGAAGAATGACAATTAACACAGATTTTATATGAGGAGACTTGACTATAATGAATATATATCATCATCATCAGGTTTAGTGTCCGTGTTCCACGCTTGCATGGGTTTGGACGGGGGTTTTCCCACTTGAGGCAAGAGTGGTTGTCTTGCTCGCATAGGACTGTCTGGCAGGTTTTCTACAGCTGGATGCCCTTCCTAACACCAATCACATTTACAGTGTGGGGCTGGGAGGTTTTTACCGTGTTGCCTACACGGCCACATTACAGCGTGGACTGTCTGGCAGGTTTTCTACAGCTGGATACCCTTCCTAACACCAACCACATTTACAGTGTGGGGCTGGGAGGTTTTTACCGTGTTGCCTACACGGCCACATTACAGCGTGGACTGTCTGGCGGGTTTTCTACAGCTGGATGCCCTTCCTAACACCAACCACATTTACAGTGTGGGGCTGGGAGGTTTTTACCGTGTTGCCTACACGGCCACATTACAGCGTGGACTGTCTGGCGGGTTTTCTACAGCTGGATGCCCTTCCTAACACCAACCACATTTACAGTGTGGGGCTGGGAGGTTTTTACCGTGTTGCCTACACGGCCACATTACAGCGTGGACTATCTGGTGGATTTTCTACAGCTGGATGCCCTTCCTAACACCAACCACATTTACAGTGTGGGGCTGGGAGGTTTTTACCATGTTGCCTACACGGCCACATTTACAGCGTGGACTGTGTGTTTTTTTGTCGTGACACATATATATATATATATATATATATATATATATACGTAGGTCCCGGGTTGAGTCGAGGATAACCACAGTAAGTAAGGTACTCAATACATGGCAGAGTAAAAAATTTTTATTTTATAGAAGGAGCTTCTACAGGACTAGTACCGTTTCATTCGGATGAAATCTTCAGGAAGCTCCTGAAGATTTCATCTAAATGAAACAGTACTAGTCCTGTAGAAGCTCCTTCTATAAAATAAAAATATATATATATATATATATATATATATATATATATATATATATATATATATATATTTAAGTAACAGCCGTACTAAGAGTGGGAAATGAAATTTTGTTTCATTTTTTCCGTTTATATATATATATTTATATATACTAATAATGAAATTATTGTGTACAGCTCAGGTGCACTAGTACACTACAACTCGTCAAAGGTGTATGTATAGTACATAGAATAATACACAAATGTCAGGGAAGTACATGTGTGTATGTGTTAGCTGTAGTGTTGGCGGATCTCGGATATGAAATCAGGGAGAAAGAGAGGAATATTAGGAAGAAACATTTTTTTTTTTTTTCCTTTTTTATTTATTTCTCTCTTTTTTCTGGGTTAGAAAATGATTAAAACAAAATGTTTTACTTTGAAGTGTTAAGGTATTAGTTGATTTATTATTATATAAATATATAGAGAGTGAGACATTAAACGATGATGATGATGATGATTATATATATATCTATATATATATATATATATATATATGATATATATATACAATGTAGATGAAACCATACATATATAAATGTGTCTGTGTGTGTGTGTGTGTGTGTGTGTGTGTATATATATAGATGTTAAAAGATATATATATATATATACATACACAATATACATGAAACCAAATATATATATATGTATATATATATATATATATATATATATATGTATTATATATATATATATATATATGTGTATTATATATATATATATATGTATGTGTATATATATATATATATATATATATATGTATGTATATATATATGATATATATATACACACCCAATATACATAGAACCATACATATATATATGTATATTATATATATATATACACACAAACAATATGCACATAATATACACATACATACTTACATACACACACACACCTACCTACCTATATTCATATCTCCATACACACACACATACACTCACACAGACACCCACATACACACAAATGCATGCAAAATATAAAAACTAATCAATAATTAATGGATTCTTAACTAATTGCTGTCATTCTGTCAGTTAATAAGGTACATTTGACACACGCACACACACACACACACACACACACACACACTTCCCCTTAAACACTGGCACACACACACACACACACACACACGCACATATACATACGTGCACATTCACACACATGTACACAGAAAAACACATGCACACATACACATGCACATACATTCAGGCACACGAAAACACACTCACATACACACATACTCACGCACAAGCACACTCATACACATACACTCATACACATATAAACAAACACACGCTCATACACATACACTCATACACATAAACACACGCTCATACACATACACTCATACACATAAACACACGCTCATACACATACACTCATACACATAAACACACGCTCATACACATACACTCATACACATAAACACACGCTCATACACATACACTCATACACATAAACACACGCTCATACACATATACTCATACACATAAACACACGCTCATACACATAAACACACGCTCATACACACACACTCATACACATAAACACACGCTCATACACATACACTCATACACATAAACACACGCTCATACACATATACTCATACACATAAACACACGCTCATACACATAAACACACGCTCATACACACACACTCATACACATAAACACACGCTCATACACATACACTCATACACATAAACACACGCTCATACACATACACTCATACACATAAACACACGCTCATACACATACACTCATACACATAAACACACGCTCATACACATACACTCATACACATAAACACACGCTCATACACATACACTCATACACATAAACACACGCTCATACACATACACTCATACACATAAACACAAAAAATCACAAGCACACAAAAACACTCAGTGTGTGTTATCTACTACATCTCAGTGTGTGTGAGTGTTTTTGTGTGCTTGTGATTTTTCGTACCTGTGTGTATGAGCGTGTGTTTATGTGTATGAGTGTATGTGTATGAGTATGTGTATGAGCGTGTGTTTCTTTATATATTGTGTATATATATCATATATATATATATCATAACAGAAATACATAAAACAAAATGAAAGCTCTTTCCCAGCTGTGTTAAATAATTGTTTCTACTTTAGGCACAAGGCCAGCAATTACCCCCAGTGCATTACTGGTACTTTATTTTATCGACCCCCGTCAGGATGAAAGGCAAAGTCAACCTCGGCGGGATTTGAACTCAGATCGTAAAGGGACATAACTATGCTGGAAAGCATGGCGTCCGACTCTCTACCGATACTGCCAATCCACCGCTGTGTTAAATAATGTCATGAACACACCAGCACCTGTCTCTCCCTGTAGTTCCTAGGTACTAAACCCTGTTTAGGTTGCTATGTGTTTACAGTAATAATAATTGTTTCTAGTTTTGGCACAAGGCCAGCAATTATCCCAGTGCATTACTGGTACTTTATTTTATCGACCCCTAAGGCTGTGGTAGATAACACTTACACTGCATGGCTTGACCAGATGTAGTAGATAACACTTACACTGCATGGCTTGACCAGATGTAGTAGATAACACACTGCATGGCTTGACCAGATGTAGTAGATAACACTTACACTGCATGGCTTGACCAGAGGTAGTAGATAACACTTACACTGCATGGCTTGACCAGATGTAGTAGATAACACTTACACTGCATGGCTTGACCAGATGTAGTAGATAACACACTGCATGGCTTGACCAGATGTAGTAGATAACACTTACACTGCATGGCTTGACCAGAGGTAGTAGATAACACTTACACTGCATGGCTTGACCAGAGGTAGTAGATAACACTTACACTGCATGGCTTGACCAGATGTAGTAGATAACACTTACACTGTATGGCTTGACCAGAGGTTGTAAAAGCTAACACTTACACAGCATGGCTTGACCAGAAGTTATGGAAGGTAACACTTACACAGCAAGGCTTGACCAGAGGTGGTAGCTAACACTTATAAAGCATGGCTTGACCAGAGGCTGTGGTAGATAACACTTACACAGCATGGCTTGACCAGAGGTTGTAGTAGATAACACACTGAATAGCTTGACCAGAGGCTGTGGCTAATAACACTGCATGGCTTGACCAGAGGTGGTAGCTAACACTTACACAGCATGGTTTGACCAGAGGTTGTGATAAAGGTCATTCAAATAAGATGCCATGCAGAGGGATTGAACCCAGGACATAACGATAACAAACCAAACTCAAACTATTTGGTCAAACTCTGCCTACATACACTAACAACAAACCAACAAGTCATGGCATATATCATGATCATCATCATTTCATTTTACGTCCACTTTTCCCTGCTTGCAAGGGTGGGACGGGAACTGATTCTGGCTTGATTTCTACAGCTGGATGCCCTTCCTAACACCAACCTCATTTACAGTGAGTGCTGGGTGCTTTTTTTGCCGTTGGCACCTCCACGGCCACTTTGCAGTGGAATGATAGGGACCCCAGTCCCTATCATCTCATTTCTACAGCTGAGTAAACTGGAGCAATGTGAAATAAAGTGTCTTGCTCAAGGAAACAACACATCACCCGGTCTGAGAATTTAACTCACAACCTTTCGATTGCAAGGCCAATGCTCTAACCACTAAGCCATGTGCCTCCATTATTTATATATTCTTATATATAAAGGGAGGTAGGTGTAAAAGCCTTACTCATTAATATCAATTTGGTAATCACACTAACTCTTACTCATGGCCATGGGTCTTGGGTAATGAAGAAAACAATATGATCACAAATACAGGTGGCCAAACTGGGGTTCCTCTGAAGGCTTTTGGTGTAACATTACTTGATAGAGTGCATAGCTCGGAGATCAGAGAGTCACTCCAGGTAGAGCCACTACTTCTCCGAATTTAGAGATCTCAGATCCAATACTATTGGCATTCCAGGTAGAGCCACTACTTCTCCGAATTGAGAGATCTTAGATCCAATACTATTGGCATTCCAGGTAGAGCCGTTACTTCTCCAAATTGAGAGATCTCAGATCTGGTACTATGGGCATGTGGTTAGAATGTCTC
>OZ024753.1:7814654-7819654 GCA_964016885.1 Eledone cirrhosa | reverse complement strand
ATTTACAGTGAGTGCTGGGTGCTTTTTCGTGGCGCCTACACGTCCACTTTACAGTGTGGGCTGGGTGCTTTTTTGCCGTGGCACCTCCACGACCACCTTGCGGTGGGGGGGGGGGGCATATTGTTTATATGCTTCAGCATGTACCCATGGGAGGTCGGGTACCCTGTATTACTGCGTGACGCCAGAAGTCACGGTCGTGTGTCATTGACTTTGAGAGGTGTAGTTGGGTAAGGTCGGCTTTTATCACCTCATCCCAAGTCATCTTGGGTCTCCCCACTCCGCGGTTTCCATCAACTTCTAGTGCTCTGCACCTTTTTATGCAGCTGTCATCCTTCATACGCATCACATGTCCATACCAGCGTAACCGCCTCTCCTGCACGCAGCATTTGATTCCTCTTATGCTCAGTCTCTCTCTCAATTCATTTATGCTTTGTCGTTCACGTATATTACTGTTACACATCCATCGGAGCATGCAGGCTTCGTTTCTCTCTAATCTACGTAAGTCTTCCACCTTCAGCGCCCAGGTCTCACTACCATGCAACATCGCTGTTCGGATACACGCATCATACAGTCTGCCTTTCATTCTGAGGGAGAAGCCTTTTGCAGCTAGCAGTGGTAGTAGTTCCCTAAACTTCTTCCATCCCGTTCTTACCCTAGTTATTGTACTTTCTGAGCACCCACCTCCGTTGCTAATTCGGTCACCTAGGTAGCAGAAGCTGTCTACTGTTTCTACAGGGCCCTCCCAGAGATTGGTGGTACTTGTTTCCTGTGGCTGTTTGCTTGCTGTTTCAGCACAGCTGCTGCATGTGAATCCTACATTCTTAATTAAGCTTCCTGAGATCCCGCTACATCTCTTGTGTACCCATTGTTTGCATTTGGGGCAAAGAATGGAGTTCCTACCTACACCTTTCCTACATACTGAGCAAGGCCATTTCCCTGAGGGGATCTGGGTTCTGTTTTCTCGTCTACTTATAAGGACCTTAGTCTTTGTCATGTTGACTTTGAGGCCCTTTCTCTCTAGTCCCTGCTTCCAGGTTTGGAATTTATTCTCTAGTTCTACCATAGATTCAGCTATGAGTGCGAGGTCATCAGCATACAGGAGTTCCCATGGGCATCCGGTCTTAAACTCCTCCGTTATTGCCTGCAGGACTATGATGAACAGGAGAGGGCTAAGAACAGAGCCCTGGTGGACCCCAACCTGTACGCTAAATTCCTCGCTATACTCATTGCCAATCCTAACTTTGCTGACTGCTCCCCTATACATGGCTTGTACCGCTTTCACAAGCCATTCATCTACTCCTAGTTTTCTAAGAGCCCACCAGATTACTGCACGTGGAACTCTGTCAAAGGCTTTCTCAAGGTCGACAAATGCCAAGTAGAGTGGCTTACTTTTAGCTAGGTACTTTTCCTGTAATTGCCTCACAAGGAAGAGCGCATCAGTGGTGCCTTTCCCTGGAACAAACCCAAATTGCATCTCGTCTATATTCACCCGGTCCCTAATCAGCTGTGCTATAACTCTTTCTGTTACTTTCATGACCTGGTCCATCAACTTTATACCTCTATAGTTTCCTCTATCTAGTGCATCGCCTTTACCTTTGTAGCAGTTGACAATGATGCTACTGCACCAATCTTTTGGTATGGCCCCCTCTAGTATTACCTGGTTAACGATACGTGTGGTTATAGTGTGACCTACAGACCCAGATGCCTTCAGCATCTCGGCAGCTATACCCGATGGACCGGTTGCCTTCCCTATCTTCATATCTCTGATTGCCTTACTTACTACGCTGCCGCTGACTTGTACTGCTGGTCCCTCTATAGGGTCTACGTGGGGTAGGGTCTCTTCTTCCCATGCATTCTCCTCATTTAGTAATCTATCATAATGACTCTTCCATGCATCTTTCTTCTCAGCACTTGTGAGGGCAAGCTCACCTTTATCATTCCGGATACACTTCTCTCCAATGACATCACAACTATCTCTGACACACTGCCTCGCAATCTTGAATACCTCCTGTTTCTGGTCCTCACGTTGTAAAACATGCTTGAATTTTCTATCCTCTGCTTCCCTCCTAGCTAAGTATACTTGTCGCCTAGCTTCCCTCTTGGTCTCTATGTAATGTACCCTGCTCCCCCCGTTCTTCCATTCTTTCCATGCCTGTCTCTTGGCCTTGACTGCTTCATCTACCTTATTGTTCCACCACCAAGTCACTCTCCTCCTGCTTGAGGTCTTACTCCAGCCACAAACCTCATCCGTCGCCTCTAGTAAGTTATTTTTTAGGAACTCCCAGTTCTCTTCTACGTTAAATGTCTCTATCTGTTCTTCTTTACTGTCGTAGGCGTTGAGTAAAATATCTTTAAATCTGTTACTGGTTGAGGGGACTTTCAGCTTCCAGATCTTTCTTCTCCAGGTTGGCCTCTGTTTCAGGGCTCGTCTAGTTCTGACCGTGAGGTCGCTGACAACTAAGCTATGTTGGGATGTACATTCCTCACTAGGGAAGGCTTTTGTGTTTACGACCGTCCATCTGTCACGTCCTCTGATGAGGATAAAATCTAACTGACTAGAGTGCTCCCCTGATCTATAGGTGATCAGGTGGTTGTCGGGTTTTTTAAAGTTTGTGTTACATATCGACATGTCATTGGCGTCGCAGAATTCTAGAAGTCTGAATCCTTCCTCATTCCTTGTGCCAACTCCATGGCCTCCATGTACTCTATTGAAGCCGTCGCAGTGTTTACCTACGTGTCCGTTAAAATCTCCTGCAATGATTAGGAAGTCCTTGTCGTCTGTTAGAGCAGTAGTGTGTATTAGGGACTCGTAAAACCTATCCTTAAGTTCGTCTGGCAGCCCCGATTGGGGTGCGTAAGCTGATATTATTGTGGTAATTGTCTTATTCAGGACTAGTCTGAGTTTAATGATTCTTGCATTTACCCTGTACACTGAGATTACTTTATCTACCCACTTGTCAGCTAATAGTATACCTACACCACCCATCCCATCGTCATTTCCCACCCAGAAAAATTTGTAGCACTGGCTTTTTCCTACAAGGACTCTAGCAGACCCTCCTCTCCATCTAGTCTCTTGCACACAGCATACATCAACTTCCTTTCGCTCTAGCATTTCTACGATTTCTCCTGCTCTTCCTTTCATTGAGCCTACATTGATGGTACCAACTCGGAGTTTTGGGCATTTGTCGACACTCGTAGGGGAGGGTCTCTGGGTTGGCGCTTCACGTGGGTGCTTGGTAGCTCGCAGATTCATATTTCATCTATTGATTCAGAGTTGCTCGTGTATTCCCAGCTCATCCATCCCTAACGGTGGGAAAATTGAGGGCTAGAAGGACAGTGGTGGTGGGGTAATGGCAGGGTGTGTTGGGATGCGCCAGAGGAGGAGAGAGTTAGTTAGGCAGGTAGTAGCAGCAGCAGCAGCAGTGGAAATGGCATGCTAGGTTTGATTGGTCGAATAGACTATGGTGGTGTGTGGGGGTGGGGGGGGGGAGGGAAATTGTGAGGTAGGAACTGAGGGTCGCATGGTAAATCCAAGTTAATACTACATCAGTAAAATTAACAATAATAACGTCATGAAAAAAGCTACTAAGAGAAACCCTCGAAAATTTATCGCTAATACAGCAGGGAAAATTTAACGCTAATACAGCAGGGAACATCATAATATTAACGACATGAAAAAGCTACTAAGAGAAACCCTCGAAAATTTATCGCTAATACAGCAGGGAAAATTTAACGCTAATACAGCAGGGAACATCATAATATTAACGACATGAAAAAGCTACTAAGAGAAACCCTCGAAAATTTATCGCTAATACAGCAGGGAAAATTTAACGCTAATACAGCAGGGAACATCATAATATTAACGACAATATGTAGGCTAAAATACCTTCGTAGATTAGGTGGATGGCTGGCTGGGAAAATTTGAATCAGCTCAGTGGTACATTTTAGCAGAGAAGAATGGCAAAGTGTCTTATCTCTTCAATATTTTCAGATTGAATGAATTAGGTTAAAGACAGGGTAGTAAGCCTTAAAGAAGTGCATAGAGGGGGGGGGGGGTAGGAACTGAGGGTCGCATGGTAAATAACTGAGAGAGATACAATAGGATTAGAATACCGCATGGTAAATATCCAAGTTAATAAGTTAATACTACATCAGTAAAATTAACAATAATAACGTCATGAAAAAAGCTACTAAGAGAAACCCTCGAAAATTTATCGCTAATACAGCAGGGAAAATTTAACGCTAATACAGCAGGGAACATCATAATATTAACGACATGAAAAAGCTACTAAGAGAAACCCTCGAAAATTTATCGCTAATACAGCAGGGAAAATTTAACGCTAATACAGCAGGGAACATCATAATATTAACGACATGAAAAAGCTACTAAGAGAAACCCTCGAAAATTTATCGCTAATACAGCAGGGAAAATTTAACGCTAATACAGCAGGGAACATCATAATATTAACGACATGAAAAAGCTACTAAGAGAAACCCTCGAAAATTTATCGCTAATACAGCAGGGAAAATTTAACGCTAATACAGCAGGGAACATCATAATATTAACGACAATATGTAGGCTAAAATACCTTCGTAGATTAGGTGGATGGCTGGCTGGGAAAATTTGAATCAGCTCAGTGGTACATTTTAGCAGAGAAGAATGGCAAAGTGTCTTATCTCTTCAATATTTTCAGATTGAATGAATTAGGTTAAAGACAGGGTAGTAAGCCTTAAAGAAGTGCATAGAGGGGGGGGGGGGGGTAGGAACTGAGGGTCGCATGGTAAATAACTGAGAGAGATACAATAGGATTAGAATACCGCATGGTAAATATCCAAGTTAATAAGTTAATACTACATCAGTAAAATTAACAATAATAACGTCATGAAAAAAGCTACTAAGAGAAACCCTCGAAAATTTATCGCTAATACAGCAGGGAAAATTTAACGCTAATACAGCAGGGAACATCATAATATTAACGACATGAAAAAGCTACTAAGAG
>OZ024753.1:7807154-7809654 GCA_964016885.1 Eledone cirrhosa | reverse complement strand
TGTCATGATAAAAAGCACCCAGCCCACACTGTAAAGTAGTTGTGTAGGTGTCACGACAAAAAGCATCCAGCCCACACTGTAAAATCATTGTGTAGGTGTCACAACAAAAAGTACCAAGTCCACACTGTAAAGTAGTTGTGTAGGTGTCACGACAAAAAGCACCCAGCCCACACTGTAAAGTAGTTGTGTAGGTGTCACAACAAAAAGCACCCAGTCCACACTGTAAAGTAGTTGTGTAGGTGTCACAACAAAAAGCACCCAGTCCACACTGTAAAGTGGCCCTGTATGTGTCACAACGAAAAGCACCCATTCCACACTGTAAAGTGGTTTATCTCATATAATATTGAATCTATGAGAATTTGATATTTATTTTGAGAACCATACCTTAATATCAGCTTCAGTAGCCGGTTATGGCTGGTTTGAACAGAAAACAAAGAAGTGAGAGAATTCTAGCTGGATACGAGCAGTTTAAATGTGAAAGGGTTAAGATGGTGCCACAGAATGGCTGCAGTCTAATGACTGAAAGCAGTAAAAGTATAAAAGAATATATGTGTGTGTGAAAGACAGAGAGAGAGAGACAGTGTGTGTGTGTGTGTGAAAGAGAGTGTGTGTGTGTGTGTGTGTGTGTTTGTGTGAATCAACATTTGTCCGAGATTTCGAGATTTCTTAAATGCTTAAAATTAATTGACATGTGATAATGAGATGATTAATGTTCCTATGGTGCCACGGGGGAGCAGATAAAGCCAGAACTAAGATACAGGATTAGGTGCCTTATTATACAGATGAGATTTGATGACCCACCTTAATCCATCTCTCTCTCATACACACATTCTAGCACCATATGCTAGTACCCTATCCCTTGCTCTCACACCCTCCTCCTATTTTTCACACATTTTGGTAAGGAGAACAGCACCAAATGCCATAAAACTCAATAAATATATTGATTGCTAGATTGATGGACTGACTAAATGATCTTTATGAAAAATAATGTTTCAAATCTTAAATCTCATCCATTCGTTATCATCACTTATACTTTAATAAGATTGAAAGAAATTCTTAGTTGCATAGAATTCAAGACAACAAGATGGTGCGTGGGAAGGGGGGGGGGGGGGGTTGTGATAGAAGAAGAAAAAAAATACATCTGCTAATATCTAAATCATCATCGTCATCGTCGTCATAATTTTTGGCATTATTATACTGGTTGGATGCCCTTCCTATCACCAGTACCACTTTACAGCATGGACCGGGTGCTTTTATTCGTGTCACCAGCACTAGGGAAGTCGTCTTACTGGTCTCAAGGGCCCTCTCCACTCCATAGTTTGGCATAGTTTTTAATAGCTGAATACGACAATCATTACCTCCATTTTACAGCATGGACCGGGTGCTTTTATTCATGCCATCAGCACTAGGGAAGTCGTCTTACGGGGCTTAGGGGGATTTCCACCCCCCGCACCAATTTATCCGGAGTGGTAGCTCTCCTAGATAGGTTGCCTACACTACAACTTATGGCTTACGGATCATTATCATCATCATCGCCTAGTGATAAGGGTGTTGAACTAACGATCATAATGTTACGGGTTAGATTTCTGGCCTGGGTTGTGTGTTGAGTTCTTGAACATAACACTTCATTTTCTGTTGCTCCAGTATACTCAGGTGAAAAATCAGTACCAGCCATAGCCAGGGATTTAACCCTATGATGGAGTGGCGTCCTGTCTAATGGGGAGTCTTGTACTCTCAGTTGCTTAAGGCCACCGAAACCAAAATGAGCTCCAACCTGATGAGCCTCTGAGCTCAAGACAGAATATGGATCTTCTTTAATTACCTTATCTCTTTTAGTTATGGTATTTTGTTACATTAAGTTATGTCCTTTTATGTTCTGAGTCCCAATCTTGCTGAAATCTACTTTGTTTATGGGGTCAATAAAATAATGTACCAGTAATAAACTGGGGTTATTTAACCCTTTAGCATTCACATTACTCTATATATACTATTATATTTTCATGGTAAATGCTTTATCTCACATAATTAACTCACATAATATCGAATCTATGAGATTTTGAAAGTATTTATTTTGAAAACAATACCTTAACATCAGTTTAAGTGACCAGTTACAGCCAGTTTCAAAAGAAAAAGGTAGAGAATTCTGGCTGGTTTTGGCCGGTTTGAACATTACAGGGTTAAACGACTACCCCAACCCCAAATTGTTACGAATGTGCCTAAATCAGAAAATATTATTAGTTGTAATATTTTCTGTTTTAAGTTTTAAGCTTTGTCCTATATATGTGGAATCAGATGGTAAAACTACGTTAAAAATAGGGAACTTCCCTTAGGAATCAAGTTCTAGTTTTTAGCATTACTGGGCAAAGGTCTGCTCTAACTCGTATTATACATTGTTTAACTAAAATTTCATTATTCTGTCTTTTACGGAAAATTTAAAAGATATTAACTCCATAAAAATCTATGTATACAATTGTGTTTGTGTGTTTGTATGTGTGTCTTT
>OZ024753.1:7772154-7802154 GCA_964016885.1 Eledone cirrhosa | reverse complement strand
AAGAATCAAAGAACTGTTCAGAACATTATTGTGCTTACAGCTGTTTCCTCCAAACCGAGGCTTGGATTCTTCAGAGCAATTTATTAATGAATGGACAGTTATATGACCTCCTTTTCAGACAAGAGACATACCGATACATATGCAAATATTGTGGGTCAACATTCATTACAGAATTTAGAGTGGCAGTACACACTTCGAGATTACATTCATATTAAAAGGTACAATAAAAAATCAAAAATACAGGTTAAAATACATACATGACGAGCGACAGACTTCTGTAATTTCAGTCTGCTAAACTTCATTCACAAGACACTCGTCAATCCGAAAGCTGGCCTAGAAAGCATTTGTTTCAGTCCAAGATTCCAAGATTCAAACGCACAACCTCACGATTGTGAATGCAATTCTCTAACCACTCAGCCACACACCTTTACCATGACAATATAAACACCTAAAAATTGATTACTATTGAAATAGAATATAAAGGCCATATGATGAGTCTGTATAGAAATAAGTGCTAGATCACTAAACATATAAAAACTATATTGTGGTAACATTTTTTTTGTTTTACACTCTTTGCCTACTGACAATGTCTGCAGTTGGTATTTGAAAATGTCAACCTTTCCAGGTGACCTGTAATATATAATGTTTTAGTTGTCTCCATAAAATGAAATAAAAGCAGAGAATTCTCTTAAAACATTTGCAACCAGATACAAAAGTTTAACAATGGAAGTAAATAATAATATATATATATATACCTAACATATATGTATTTATATTTTCATATAATATATATAAATATATATACACACATATATATACCTAACATATATGTATTAATATTTATATATAATATATATAAATATATATACACACATATATATATATACCTAACATATATGTATTTATATTTTCATATAATATATATAAATATATATACACACATATATATATATACCTAACATATATGTATTTATATTTATATATAATATATATAAATATATATACACACACATATATATATATATATACCAAACATATATGTATTTATATTTTCATATAATATAAATAAATATATATACACACATATATATATATATACCTGACATATATGTATTTATATATATATATATATATACCTAACATCATCATCATCATCATCATCACCGTTTTACGTCCGTTCTTCCACGCTAGCATGGGTTAGACGGGTTGTCCTGTTGTGGGCAGTGTCTGGTCGGCTGACCATGCCTTGCTCATACAGGAACTGATCTGGCTTGATTTCTACAGCTGGATGCCCTTCCTAACACCAACCTCATTTACAGTGAGTGCTGGGTGCTTTTTCGTGGCGCCTACACGTCCGTCCACTTTACAGTGTGGGCTGGGTGCTTTTTTGCCGTGGCACCTCCACGACCACCTTGTGGTGGGGGGGGGGGGGCATATTGTTTATATGCTTCAGCATGTACCCATGGGAGGTCGGGTACCCTGTATTACTGCGTGACGCCAGAAGTCACGGTCGTGTGTCATTGACTTTGAGAGGTGTAGTTGGGTAAGGTCGGCTTTTATCACCTCATCCCAAGTCATCTTGGGTCTCCCCACTCCGCGGTTTCCATCAACTTCTAGTGCTCTGCACCTTTTTATGCAGCTGTCATCCTTCATACGCATCACATGTCCATACCAGCGTAACCGCCTCTCCTGCACGCAGCATTTGATTCCTCTTATGCTCAGTCTCTCTCTCAATTCATTTATGCTTTGTCGTTCACGTATATTACTGTTACACATCCATCGGAGCATGCAGGCTTCGTTTCTCTCTAATCTACGTAAGTCTTCCACCTTCAGCGCCCAGGTCTCACTACCATGCAACATCGCTGTTCGGATACACGCATCATACAGTCTGCCTTTCATTCTGAGGGAGAAGCCTTTTGCAGCTAGCAGTGGTAGTAGTTCCCTAAACTTCTTCCATCCCGTTCTTACCCTAGTTATTGTACTTTCTGAGCACCCACCTCCGTTGCTAATTCGGTCACCTAGGTAGCAGAAGCTGTCTACTGTTTCTACAGGGCCCTCCCAGAGATTGGTGGTACTTGTTTCCTGTGGCTGTTTGCTTGCTGTTTCAGCACAGCTGCTGCATGTGAATCCTACATTCTTAATTAAGCTTCCTGAGATCCCGCTACATCTCTTGTGTACCCATATATGTATTTATATTTATATATAATATATATAAATATATATACACACACATATATATATACCTAACATATATGTATTTATATTTTCATATAATATATATAAATATATATACACACATATATGTATTTATATTTATATATAATATATATAAATATATATACACACATATATGCCTAAATATACATATATATATGCATTTATTTATACTTATATATATATATATATATATATATATATATATATATATATATATAGGAAAATGTTCAAGGCCCCGGCGGTCAGAGCTCGAACCATTTCGACAGCTATTTCCATCCAGATATAGCTGTCGAAACGGCTTGAGCTCTGCCGTCGGGGTCTTGAACATTTTCCTACTACCCTAAATATTGAGTACTTTGGTGCGTTATGGTCCACCTGGTTCTTAACCACACTTCCTTCGTTATATATATATATACACACACACACATACATACATACATATATACATATACCTGCAAGCAGGGAAAAGTGGATGTATGATGATGATGATGATGATATGTATATATATATATATATGTTAGATATAAATAGATGTAATAGGATTATAGAACCAAATATCTCCTCCACACCACCCCGAGTAATTTTGGGGGTGGATGGAGGCTTGGAGAAAATAGAACATATAATTTCACCAGTGAGGGTATATGATTGAAGATCAAATAAAATAACTGCTACCCTATGTATTTGAAATGTGTAAAGTTTAAGGATAAAAAAAAAAGTTTGTCTCAGCACGGAAGATCATCAGATCAGTGCTTTTCCCGGTTTCTATGTTGTTAAGTGACTGAGAGTACAAAACTACCCACTGGACAAGAGAGCAGTCCATTGCACAGTTAAATCCTCAGCTACTCTTTTGTGACCTGTTACAGTCATCTGGCTGATGCCATGCTGGGGCACTTGATACTTATTTTCAGCTGAGTATATGGGAGCAGCGTCAAATGAAGAAAATTAAGTGTTTTTTGCTCAAGAACCCAACAAACAACCCAGTCCAGGAATAAAACCCTTTAGCATTTAAACCGGCTGTATCTGGCCAGAATCCTCTCACATCTTTCTGTTGTTCTGTTCAAACTGGCTGTAACCGGCTGCTCATACTGATGTTAAGGTATTGTTCTCAAAATAAGTAATATCAAAATCTCATAGATTCGATATTATGTGAGATAATTATGTGAGGTAATGTTTTTACCATAAAAATACAATAGTAAATGTAGAATAATTAGGTCAGCAATTATCCCAGTGCATTACTGGTACTTTATTTTATCGACCCCATAAGGATAAAAGGCAAAGTATATATAGATTATTGTAAATGCTAAAGGGTTAAACCCCCGACATTGGCAGTATCGGTAGAGGGTTGGACGCCATGCATAGTTACGTCCCTTTACGGTTTGAGTTCAAATCCCGCCGAGGTTAGCTTTGCCTTTCATCCTTACGGGGGTCGATAAAATAAAGTACCAGTAATGTACTGGGTATTTGCTGGCCTTGTGCCTAAAGTAGAAACAATTCTGATTGTTAGTTTAATACCCATACCACTAGGCTCTATGCACTTTGTGGGATACCAATTATGTGTATGAGAAGGTAGGAGAGCACAGAGAGAGAGAGAAAGAGGGTGAAGGACCAGCTTCATCCTGTTAACTTGATCTGCTGGAAATAGCAGTGAAATCTCCCTCAAATTACACCTGTTTTAAAAAAGGAGGGAGATAATGAAATTTTAGTAATGCAATCCTCAAGAGAAAGTAAAGATAGTTATGGCTTTCAATGATGGTTATTAATCAACACTCATCATTCATCATCATTTCATCACATCTACCTTTCCCTGCTTGCAAGGGTGGGACAGCTGGATGCCCTTCCTAACACCAACCTCATTTACAGTGAGTGCTGGGTGCATTTTTGCCGTGGCACCTCCACGTCCACTTTGCAGTGGAATGATAGGGACCCCAGTCCTATCATCTCATTTCTACAGCTGAGTAAACTGGAGCAATGTGAAATAAAGTGTCTTGCTCAAGGAAACAACACATCACCCAGTCTGAGAATTGAACTCACAACCTTTCGATTGCAAGGCCAATGCTCTAACCACTAAGCCATGTGCCTCCAACAAACAACACTACAACCACCACCACCACCACCACTACGACCAATATGACTACTACTACCAGCAGCAGCACTACCAATATGACTACTACAACCACCACCACCACTACCAATACGACTACTACCAGCAGCACCACCACTACCATTATGACTAGGACCACCACCACAAGCACCAACACCACCACTGCAACTACCACCACCACCACGACCTTCACCAGTACCACCTCCTTCACCATCAACACCACCACAACTTCCACCATTCAACTCCCCCCCCCCGTTCACCTTTAACACCACCACCACCTCCTTCACCATCAACACCACCACAACCTCCACCATTCAACCCCCCCCGTTCACCATTAACACCACCACCACCGCCTTCACCATCAACACCACCACCTCCCCCATCAACACCACCAGCACCTTTTCCACCATCAACACCACCACCACCACCTCCTCCACCACCATTAACACCACCACCACCTCCTTCACCACCACCACCACCACCACCAAACACCTAAATTTCATATTAATTGTTTTGTTCATCTATTGTTTATATATATATATATGTGTGTCTATGAGTATGTATATATATATCTATATGTATGTATGTGTATATATACACATGTGTGTCTATATATATATATGTATGTGTATATGTTTGTGTGTGTGTGTGTGTGTGTGTGTCTGAGTATGCATATATATGTGTGTGTGTGTGATTATATGTATGTGTATGTATATATGTATGTGTATGTATATATGTTTGTGAGTATGTATACATGTATGTGTGTGTCTATATATATGTGTTTGTGTGTCTATGTGTGTGTGTGTGTGTGTGTGTCTATATGTGTGTGTGTGTGTGTCTATGTGTGTGTGTGTGTGTTTATATATGTTTGTGTGTGTCTATATGCGTGTGCATGTGTAAGTACAAGTAAAATCAAAATAAATCAACTAAATAACAAACCACTGTAATGTCTGCCCTCACCTTTAGAAACATGTTTGTTTTTTTGTTATCTCCCCTTGCCACCCACCATTTGTTGATTTTGGCAAAAATAATGTTTCTCTGGTGATATATTTACAGTTCCTTCCACCATCCTAGTAACCAGAGTGTTGTTCGTCTCTCTCTCTCTCTCTCTCTCTCTCTCTCTCTTTCCCTGTATGTATGTGTGTGTGTGTGTGTGTGTGTGTGTGTGTGTGTGTAAGAATAAATGAGTATCTAGCTCTCTCTATATATATATACATAAGAATAAACACATATGTATATATAAATATATGTGAGTATCTCTCTCTCTCTCTCTCTCTCTCTCTCTCTCTCTCTCTCTCTCTCTATATATATATATATATATATATATATATGCATACACACACACAAATATATGTATATATAAATATCTGTATATATATATATATATATATATATATATATATATACACATACGTGTGTGTGTGTGTGTGTGTATAACAACTGATAAATAACAGTCTGAGTTATGTATACGTGTGTGTATGTGTGTGTGTGTAGTATGTGTAAATATATATACATATATATATATATATATATATATGAAGCTATTTCTACGGCCATTTAAACCAGACTATTGTAACTTGCTTTATGCGTGTGTATATGTATGTACGTAAGTATGTATGTGCATATATGTATGTATGTATATGTGTAGTTGTAGTTGTCTGAAAACAATTAAGCTCTGTATATGTGTATATACATATAAATATATATATATGTTTGTGTGAATGCGTTCATATATATATATATATGTATGTGTGTGTGTGCGTGTATATATATATATATATATATATATGTGTGTGCCTGAGTAGTTGTGGTTGTGTAGGTGCCTTAAAACAATTACGTACAACCTTCATAAATCATTTTCCTATTATTTTTCTCTACTTTCCATTTAAATCACTGTCTCACTCTACACCCAGTCCCCATTCTATATCCTTGCATGTCAGCCCCCAACACCCACTTTTCATTCAATATATCTCCTTTCTCAGACCACTCCACCACCACCACCACCACCACCCTCCTTTCTCTCTCTCTAAGTCCTATACCCTCTCTAGACTACTTTCAACATATCCTCCTCTTTTTATTCAGTATATCTTTCTCAGAGAAAATCTTTTTTTTTTCTTTTTTATATATCTTTCACACTCTCATCTCTCACTACACCACTTATCTATCCCTCCCCTTGTCTGTCTATATATCTGTAAATCTCCCCCCACAGTTCCTACCCCCCCCCCCCGCTGTTTCCCGCCTCCCCCCAACCAACTATCCCATCCCTCTCACACATGCAAAAGGATATGCGCTCATATATATTTTATATATATATACACACACGTGTGCATGAGCATGTGTGTGAATATATATATATATATATACATATATATATTTACAGTATATTCCTATCTTTTCAACATTTTAATTCGTTTGCAACTCTCATTGAATAAGTCAGTCCCAGGAACACAGCTTCGTATATGAATAAAGATTTAGAGACGCTATATGTGCCAACAATAGATCATCCTATGAAACTATTAGTACCATAAAATTTAACTAATGCCATGAATTATTTGAAGCTATTGTCGATAAAACAACAAAGAACCGAGTGAATTATGTGTTATGTTGGTTTGCGTGAAGTTAGTAGTGATCTCACAAGATGCATGAACTAATCTTTGTCGAAGTAGTCCAGCCCTGTCGACTGGGTTGGAGTGTTTGGCTAGACGCTACATCTCTACTGCTTGAGCAACTCGAAGTATGTCCTCGTCTTCCGAGAAACCAGAGTGGAATGAATTAGAGAAAAAAAATTGTCTCATTTAACACCAAGTCCACCAGTCTTTCCAGACCAGTGGCGCCAACTCGAGATAAAGAGCAATAGCTCTACTGTGTCGGTTGGTGGCTGCTTAATAAACCAAATGAAACTAATACAGAGAGTATCAAATTACTGTTACATAGATATACATGGAAGTATGTTTAAAATGCAGTGAGCCAAGATTGAAATTAAAATAGAAGGCTTCGTCGTAACATTTGATTGAACAGTCTGAATAACGAGACGTATTAACATACTTAACGGGAAAAGATGGGTCTCCATCATTTGAGGTCATGCCCTCTCTCTCTCTCTCTCAAAGACAATGTCACTGGATGGAGATCTTTGGCGCCATGCAGTTGTACAGAAACCCGATTACCCGATTCCCTTGCATACAAAACTACAATGAGTAGGCACCTCCTAACCCAATATACACCCCCGCCCCACACAATGTTCCCAGTCCACACTGTAAATATGGTTGGTGTTAGGAAGGGCATCCAGCCGTAGAAAACCTGCGAGAGAACTTCCGTACGAGCGAGACACGGTCTCCAGACCAATTCCGCATCAAGTGGAACAAAACCGTCTAACCCATGCTAGCGTGGAAGATGGACGTTAAACGATGATGATTATATATATATATATATAATGTACGCATGCATGTATGTATGTATGTATGTATGTATGCATCTATGTCGGGTCACTCTTGAGTGCTACTGGTAACATGTAACCCAGTACAACCTGTCGCATGGTCGGGTCGTCGGCGACTAAACCGGCAACCCCAAGTTTACTTGGTGAGGAGGGGGATATTGGACACCCTGCAGGACAAAGAACAAAACCTGACAAAGGGCGGAAGAACTCAGAAGAGTCAACGGCCATCCAAAAGTGTGTGAATATGCATATACACATGTATATATGTATGTATATGTGTATATACATGGGTGCATGTGTATGTATAAGCGCGGGGATATAGAAATAGTCGGGCTGGATACCCGATCGCGTGGTTAAACCACTGGGAGTGAAGGACCCCTAGCGTTTGTCAGGGCATTCTTCTAGGAGAAGGTAACTCAGGAAACTGGGTTAACTCCGATATAAAACCTGCGGCTCAGTAGTTACCGATGATGCTGATCTTTTCTTCTTTTCGGGTTATAGCTACTGTCGCTCAGAGAGTGGTATTGGCTCAGTGCACAGTCTTTCCTCGCTTTAAAAAATATCTTCACGCACAGGCATTGCACGATAGAATTAATTAATAATTATTAATAATGGTATATCGTGCAATGGCCATACTCGATAACGAGGGGGAAGTGTTCGTGTTCGTGTGTGTGTGTGTGTAAAAAAGGTAAACAGAAATAACACAATCGGTACAGTATATGGAAGGAATATATTAGGTTAACGCTTGAAATAGCAGTAAGATGGTCTTAACGGTTACGACGCCAGTCCTTCATCAGAAGAAATACTGAGAAATTTGAAAGATTGAATGGACGGGCGGAGTGTAATCAGGAAAAAATGTTTTTAGAGAAAAATAACAGGGCCTATATATATATATATATATTGTTATACTTTGGGAGGGTCATGCTGCCAATAAGAAACACACGCACCAGTTGCTTTCACTTCAATTTATTATATATTTATAAATTTACAAACTTATAAATTTCTGGTTGGTTGGTTGGTTCCACAACCAGATAGTTGTTTATATATAGTCATAGTCCTTTCGTCACACACTCTGTGACCTCTTCAGTGACTGGGGATTCCTTTCCTTTGTTTCTGTGCCTTTCCTTTCTTCTATCCTACGCCATTTTGTTTCTGTGTGTGTGTTGTGTGCTCAGTTTGCGCATGCGCCACATCCGGGTGTCTGTGTGTGTTTGTGTTCATTTATCTATTTGTTTATTTATTTATTTATTTATTTATTTATTGTTGGTTGGTTGTATAACAAAGTATAACAAAGTATAACAATATCGGTTTCAACACACGATTTCAGATAAAGAATCTTGCTAAACAAATTCAGAAACGAAATATATATATATATACGATATTAACAAATGGAAACTATATTTATAAAACCATATTTATTTCATTATATATATTTCAAGGACACCAAGTTAAATTATGGTGTGCTTTCATCAGACAAAATATAATATAGATCAGTTTTATAAATAAATATTGACATACCCTTAAAAAATGCAACCATTACTGTTGGAAGCCCCCGGATAGACTATCCGGGAGCTTCCAACAGTAATGGTTGCTTTCTTTAAGGGTATGTCAATATTTATTTATAAAAGTGATCTATATTATATTTTGTCTGATGAAAGCACACCATAATTTAACTTGGTGTCCTTGAAATATATATAATGAAATAAATATGGTTTTATAAATATAGCTTCCATTTGTTAATATCGTATGTTTACTCCAAATACTTGTTGAGTGCTTTATATCAGTTATAAAAATATTTGCTTGTTGTATCCCAACAATTTAAATAGAACTTTGGCATATATATATATATATAAATATATATATATATATACCCTGGTGTGTAACGCGGAGTTACTGTAGGTTCACCCGGATGAGCACTCGACGTTTAGGTTCACGTCAGTCTCGAGGTGTAGAGCTAGACAGAGTGTAATATTATAATTGTTTCTACCTTTGGCACAAGGCCAGCAATTATACCAGTGTATTACTGGTACTTTATTTTATCGACCCCGTAAGGGTGAAAGGCAAAGTTAACCTCGACGGGATTTGAACTCAGATCATAAAGGGACGTAACTCTAGGCTGGAAATCATGGCGTCCGATCCTCTACCGATACTGCCAATACATAAAAATGGTTAATAATATTATATATATATATATATATATATTTATTAAAATAACAGATTAAAGTTTCAGCAAAGAATCGCTGCTTTCACCCTTAACGGGATCTTCTGAAACTAACAAAGTCAATCTGTAAACGCAGAAATGGATATTTCAAAAAACGTTGCAACCGGAGGAAGTCAGGAAGACGATAGTTTGGTTCGTGGAAAACGTTCGCTGGCAAAGAACGGGAAAAAACGAATAATACGTCATTAATAGGAGCATATATATATATATATATATATATATATATATATATATATATATAGTGTGTCTTTTGTATTTTAAAAGGAATAATTTTACTATTTCTGTCAGATTTAGCGATTACGAAAAATCTTCATTAATTGACTCATTTCTCATGTAGTGCTGGATAAAATAATTCTTGAATGTATTTTGCTTCATCCATTTACGTTCTGACTTTCATATTAATACGAAGTTAAGTTCGCTTCGCCTTTCATTCTTCCGTTATGCTGATCGAACGTACTGTGATGTCGTACAGTTGATTAAATCGATTCTAGTACATGTTTGATATTTATATACCCGGAGGATGGAAGATAAAGTAAACAAGAGTGAGGTTACCTTTCAAAACCAAACAAAGAGAGACATAACTAAACAGGGAAAGGTTTTTAAACCGGTAATATTTGATCTACTACTTCAAAGAAAAATCAAACTGTTAATTTCCGTACGACAAACACTTTTTAATTTCTATGTATACTTCGATTGACACTTTTGTGGTTTAGTCCCAGGTCAGCGTTGATCAAACACGTCTATTATAATAAACGCTCCTCATCCTTCTAGTTGCTTACTTTCTTTTTAGTACTGCGTGTATATATATACATACAGAGAGAGAGGGGGGGGGGATAAATGGCTTCTACAGGACTAGAACTGTTTCATTCCAAGGAAATCATCATTCCTTGGAATGAAACAGTTCTAGTCCTGTCGGTTGGTTGGTTGGTTTTGCCCGTAGAATCTGTCCAGAGATACTTTCCTGAGACATTCTAACCACATGGCCATAGTATCGGGAGCTGTGATCTCTCAATTCAGAGAAGTAGCGGCTCTACCTGGAGTGATTATCTAATCTATCGAGTAGCGTTACACCAAAAATCCTTCGAAGGTACCCCCATTTCGGTCGCTTGTATTCGCGATCGTATTCTTTCGGTCATTACCCAAGATTCATGGAGATAAGTAAGGGTCGGTAGTGATCACCTAATGCTGAAACTGCCACATTACTGCACCAGACCCTGCAATTCTTGCAATTAATTCAGCATCCTCTCTTCTATCAGGCGTGAACACGGTCCTAACATATTTGAATTTCTCCACATGTATAGAGCATCGCTTCCTTTAATGTTCAAACCGGCCAGAATTCTCTACCTCTTTCTGTTGAAACTGGCTGTAACTGGGCCCTGAAACTGATGTTAAGGTATTGTTCTCAAAATAAATACTTTCAAAATCTCATAGATTCGATATTATGTGAGATAATTATGTGAGGTAAAGCTTTTACCATGAAAATATAATTGTTTCTACTTTAGGCACAAGGCCAGCAATTACCCAGTGCATTACTGGTACTTTATTTTATTGACCCCGTAAAGATAAAAGGCAAAGTCAAGGATTTGAACTCAGATCGTAAAGGGGCGTAACTATGCTGGAAAGCATGGCGTCCGACCCTCTACCGATACTGCCAATCCACCGCCTTTACATTGAAAATATAATGGTTTCTTATATAGGCACAAGGCCAGAAATCTGGGGGGAGGGGAAAGTCGATTAAATCGACCCCAGTGCGTGACTGGTACTTTATTTTATCGACCCCATAAGGATGAAAGGCAAAGTTAACCTCGGCGGGATTTGAGCTCAAATCATAAACAGCCGTAACTCTATGCTGCAAAACATGGCGTCAGACCCTCTACCGATACGGCCAATCCACCGCCTTTACCATGAAAATATAATAGTATATATAGAGTAATGTGAATGCTAAAGGGTTAAGAAAAGCGTCTCATTTTCGCAGCACTACTTTTCATTCCAGCCATGCAGTATTCGGCATCAAAACCTATCAAACGCTAGTCGGAGATCAACTTCTGTCTAGTTACGTCACCATGTCGTCTGCAAATTCCAACCGACTGATTTTACACCCGCCAGTCGTGATATTACTTCCACCTCGGCTCTGCATGTCAATCCTGTTCGTGAAAATTAATGAATACAACTTGCACAGGCTCACCCCTTTATCTCCCTTTGTTGCCATAAATGAATCTTGAACAATCTTTGCTGCTTTTATCAAGACTTTATTTCTGAAGCAATGACAAGAAGTTATCAGCGCGTCTGTGTCCATGAGTAAGCTATTTGTTAAGTGACGAAAGCGCTTTGATATCTAGCAAAGAAGAGTTCCACAACAAAGGGAGATAAGGAGTGAGGCTGTATGAGTCGTATTCCTCTAAAAAATTACGAACAGGAGAGATGACAGTACGCAACCTTGGCGGAGTCCGACTCCCACATTGAATGGTTTCGATTTAGCACCACCTATCCGGACACAAATACTCGAACAGTCATATAGAGACACCAAGATGACAATATGCTGACCATTGGTCTGCTACTCCTGCAGAAATGTCCACAGCAAGTCCCGAGGAACGCCGTCATATACCTTTTAGGGGTCTTATAAACACCTTCCAGCACAGAGACCTCCATAAATATACATCAGTTGTTCTGGTTTTAAGTATATTTTGTTCCATGTCCCACCACTATATGATGTTATTTGAGGGAGATTTGACTACTATTTCTAACAGATCAAGCGACCACGTAAGAGTTTCCTCGTTGACTCGAAGACAACGAGTATGAAGATTGCCTTACTAAAACTGCACATTCAGGCACAAAGTGATGGTCCGAACGTGGAAGAGCCGAACTCCCACTGTCATCGCCTCCATCTCTCTCACCCTCCCCATCTCTCTCTCTGGTGAGCAAATGGGGTCCCACGTGCTGGCCTCATCACAGCCCCGGCGGACAGAATGGAGAAGGCCATTTCATCTCGCGAGGCTCACATCTGCGGCTGGCCTGCTCAGCGCCTATGGTGGTGAGTAGGGAGGTAGCTCTAGGGCCAAGGACACCAGAAGTCTCCACTGCCAAGGGCACGACTGGACACCTGTCGGAGATCGACCGGTACTTGCCACCATATTGAAAAGGCGCATACTCCTTTCAATATTTTACATGCGTTGCTAAAAATGAGTTTTTCTAAAATACTAAGTGGAGAATAACATCAGATTTTTCAGTGTCGCGGTGGGCATGGACGGAAATTTAAAAAATACTGGTGTATGGCATAATTGTTTTTAAAAGGTTGTAAAGCCATATGAAACGGAGAGAAAAACATTTCATAGAGACAAATTTTACGTTTTTAATTACAAACAATTTTTTTTTATTACTGTATGAAGACTTTTTATGCACATTGAAGTAAATTTGCGACTGTTATTTTTGTTTAAAAGCGATTTCTTTTAATTATTAAATTACAATTTTCTGATTTTTTTCTAAAAAATATTTCGTAAGTTTTCACCTTAAAGGCATTGTTAGAGTGATGTGGATAAAGGTGGGGATAAAATGTTTGTTTTTCATAACTTAATTAAGAAATATAGAAATAAATAATGTTAATGATTTTCAAGAACTTGTTTATTTTAGTGGTTATTTAATTATCAGTTGATATAATTTAGCCCTAGGTCAGTCAGCTCTAATCGAACAGACGTGACCAACACTTTCCACCCACGACCATCCAGTTTTCAATTCAGACATATTGTAACTCAAACTACATTATGAGAGTCGGTCGACTTTCGTCAAATCGGACCGAGGAAACAATGTTTCCGTTGGTCTTTCCTTCCAATTGTTAATACTATCTATCGGTCGCAACTCCAGGTAGAAGGAGCACCGGGAAATAAAGTGTCTTACTCAAGGACATAACGCATCACCTGGTCCAGGAATCGAACTCACAACCTCACGATTGCGAATCCAACTCTCTAACCACTCGGCCCACACATCTTCACCAACGAACTACATTGCCATATGTCATTTTCCATTTCTTAAAGAATATAGTTTCAGAGAGATATACAGCTGCTATTTCTAGCAAGTCGAGTGACCATGTAAAGTAAACCAAATAGAGAATTAATGCCCAACACAGGTATGCCCCTGCCCCCATCAACTATAATCTGGGCCGCTGACAGCGAAGTTTTTGTCGTCATTAGCGGCTCGCCTTACCCAGGTATCTGGTGATGTTCGTGAAGGTACTTGGTTGTTTCAGTGCCTTAGCGTCGCCATCACTCGCGGCAATGTTCCCAGTGAGTTGGCTTGTCTCAAAGACTTGCCATGGCCCTTGTGGTGTGTGACCGATTGACGCCGCACTTCGTTTCTTTTCTTCTCTCGCTTTGGTTATATATTTCTGGTGGATTGGCAGTATCGGTAGAGGGTTGGACGCCATGCTTTGCAGCATAGAGTTACGGTCCTTTCTGGTCTGAGTTCAAATCCCGCCGAGGTTAACTTTGCCTTTCATTCTTACGGGGTCGATAAAATAAAGTACCAGTAATACACTGGAATAATTTCTGGCCTGGTGCCAAAATTAGAAACAATTATATTAATAAGGTTCTTGGCAATGATTAATTGATTAGATGTATGTACTTCTATTTAATCTATATACTACTAAAACTCTGCGATTGCTTGCTTGCTTGTCTGTAATGTAATACAGCCAAAAGGGCGCATAATGGGGAAATACTTTGAAAGGAAGTTGGCCCTGAAATGGGAATACAAATGGAATAAAACAAGTTTCACATAAATCGGTACCTTCATAAACAGAGGAAGAGAAGGATAGAGAGAAAGAGATAATGGTTGTGAGAGAGTAGATTGAAAGATATATATATAGAGAGAGGGAGAGGAGACAGAGAAGGACAATGGAAGAAAGAGCTGAGGTGTGTGTGTGTGTGTGTGTGTGTGTGTGTGTGTGTGGATCACAGACACCCACATATTTATATACCTACACACACACATGTATATATATATATACACACACACACACACATATATATACATACACACATACATACACACACACACACACGCGCGCGCATTTATATATTTCCATACACACACACACACACACACACACGCGCGCATTTATATATTTCCATACACACACACATGTATATATATGGGCCTTCCAGTTTCATTTCACATTATATACATATCTGTGTATATTTTAATTATTTAAAAATTATTTTTAAGTGAACATGATTTTAAAAAAAAATATTTTGAAGCGAATGTGACTCAACGGGTCACGGGTGGTCTAGAGATAAATGAAAATGTAACTATAACCATAGAACTTGTCTATTAATGCCAAAGGTATGAACAATCTGAGACCCTTTTATAACCTTTTCTATGGCATCAGAAATGCCATGAGTATAGAAAGTTTTGCTCGCTAAAATTCGCTAGTAATTATACGTACGCACGTCGCCCGAGTTCACACTCGCAAAGATTCAGCACGCTTTCTCCAACCCTCTCGGTCGAGCAAGACATTTCTCTGTTCATCGATGTTATCAATGTTGGCATCTCTCAGCAGGGCATCAATGAATGAGACGGCCTGTCTTCCCACGCTTCTATGTCCGACCGCCGGTTTCCAGAGCACAAGTTGAGATGCTGTCTTGAGATGTCTTGAGATGCAGTGCCCAGCCAGTTTCCTTCGTCTGCAGGCAACTTTTTTTGAGACTGGTGGTAGTGATCTGTATAGTTCCTTATTTGTCAGCTTCTGTTTCCAAGAAATGTTGAGAGCCATTCACAACATCCTCGTGTAACATCCGTCAAGTCTCTTGCATAACACTTTGTCAATAGTCCACGTTTCACTGCCGTAAAGCAGGACGGATTCAACAGTTGCTAGGAAGAGGCGCGCCTTGATTTTGTGGTTGAGATCGGACTTCCACACCTTTAGTAGCCTGTGGCATGCCAACCATGCTAGTGCTTTTCTAACTTCAAAGTTATATAACACTAGTAAACATAACACTTAAATTTTCTTAAAACAAGAAACATAGACAGAAAGAAAAATTTCAATATCTGCATTGGTAGGTCTGGTGTCATATAACACTTTTACATTATAAAGAGGGCGGAGTGGGTGAGTATTAGAGTGATAGAGGGGGAATTAAGGTGAGTCGTCAAAGATGACAGAAGCGTCGCTGTCGGCGGCCCAGCTTCAGCAAACTTGTCGAATGCCAAAGGCTGGAAAAAATAATTGTTTGAAAGTTCTCAGTTACGGATTTTATTCCGTTCGACAACGGAAGCAGTGACAAATTTATCGCGGCAGCCATGTTGTGGCAAGGAAGAGAAGAGTCACTGACTGTGACGTCTCAGATGAGACATCTGCCTCATCCCTAGGGACAAAAGGTAAGACCACCTGGTCTGTTCCCATCAACTCTGGATATTCCAGCGGGCTCCAGAACTTTACACGAAATAGGGCCCGCTGAATGATCAGGTTTTGCTCGGTGTGGCGGTTGATGCGACCAGCATTCATTTGACAAGACAAACCATAGAAGCCTGTGGAGTCGGGAGACCTACCACAGCGACATCTATGTATGCATATATATATAAAGTTATCCGGGGTTCAATCGGGGGTAACCACAGTAAGTAAGGTACTCAATACAGTGCAGAGTATAAATGTTTAATATAGAAAACGTACAGGACTAGAACTGTTTCATTCGTGAGAAATCATGATTTCTCACGAATGAAACAGTTATAGTCCTGTAGAAGCTTTTTTCTCTCTCTCTCTCTCTGTATATATATATATATATATATATATATATATATATATATATATATATATATATATATATATATAACAAAGACAGTGTGGTAAGAAAGCAGGTGGACCATAACGCACCAGAGTACTCGATACTTAGGGTAGTAGAGTCAGGAACCCGACGGGTGAGCTCCGGTCCTATCGACAGCTAGATCGACAGCTGTCGGAACGGCCAGAGCTCAGCCGTCGGAGCCCTGACTCTTTTCCTATATATATATATATATATATATATATACATGTATATAGTTCAAGGAGGCAACAAATAGAAGTACAAATGTCCTATTAGTTTCGTGCTTTACATTGGAAAGAATGTATATATATATATATATATATATATATATATATATATATATATATAAGGAGTTGACGGACCCAGCATATTTATCAATGCCAGGACCGGTTGTATCTCAGTGTACTCAATAGGTAATGTAGGATACATTCCCAGAGTATACACATAGCTATTTGCTTCAATACAACACACGTAAAACGGGTGCCTATAGTAGTTCCCGGACTCGAGTTTCGGCCACACTTAATGCAGCAATAGGGTGCACTGCACCCTATGTCTGCATATATTATGCAACAATGCATAATCGGCGCATGTGGCTTCATGAGCGGGTTCACCTAATCAATAACCAATCGATCGACAGAATCCAAACCCCAGCCCATGCCGGCTATGACTGTTTGTGACGGCCGACACAGTAAAGTGATTAGCAACTGGAATCTGATACAACTCTGTCCCCCGACCAGCCACTGATTTACAAACTTTACGTGGTGGCGTGAGATTAGAAAACAAATATTTTCGCTCCCGTCAAAAGCCCTCAGCAAACGTGTCTCAAACAGAAATTAATAAGATAGTGAAAAGATGGTTATTAGAAAGAGCAGTCCCACATCGATGTACAATAGAATGGTAACATTCGGCTCAGGTTTTCAAGTCCCATGGCTAGAGGAATGCGATAGTAACAATGGTAGTGCCAAGAACCTTTAACGGACATTAAATGCCAGTATCTATTATCAAAATAAAACACAATAAAAAAAAAGTGAATAATTGTTTAACTTACTCTAATTAGTCTGCTAGTTGGGAGATAATAATAATATGTTATAATATATAGATAGATAGATAGATAGATAGATCTATAGGTCTGTTTAGATAGGGTGTCGGGCAATGTATTTAGTGGGGCGATGTTGGCAGTCGAAATTTAAAAAAAAAAAAAGTTACAGCAAACATTTTTCTTTAAAATATGCTCTTTACGTATAGTACAACACAGAAGAAACTTATTATTTGTCATGATATTAAGATAATCTAAATTTATATGACTATCAAAATGGTAACAGACCTTAGAATATCTTCTTGTTTTTAAGGAGAAACGGTAATCCAAGCGATATTGTAATCCACATTAGACATTGTATACAAAATATGTCACAGCTTGAAACGTCATAATAGACAAGGAATGTTTTCCGCTCGTCCAATCAAATTTGTCGCTTTGGGTTTCATTTTGATTTTAGATCCAGTTTCGAATTTCGGTGTTGCCCCAGAAAATATACAATTAATTGTTTCTACTTTTGGCACAAGGCCAGCATACTGGTACTTTATTTTATCGACTCCGTAAGGATGAAAGGCAAAGTTAACTTCGACGGGATTTGAACTCAGATCGTAAAGGGGTCTAACTCTAAGCTGCAAAGAATGGCGGCCAACCTTCTACCGATACTGCCTGAATTCACCTTAATATACAATTAATATACAAATATAAAATTAATTGTTTCTACTTTTAGCACAAGGCCAGCAATTAACCCAATGTATTACTGGTACTTTATTTGATCGACTCCGTAAGGATGAAAGGCAAAGTTAACCTCGACGCGATTTGAACTCAGACCATAAAGGGCCATAACTCTTTGCTGCAAAGCATGGCGTCCGACCCTCTACCGATACTGCCAATACAAATATACAATTAATGGAAGCCAAGCAGAAATTGGGGAATTTTCTGACTTAATCCTTTAGCATTTATATTACTCTATATTTACCTCACATAATTATCCCACATAATATCAAAACTATAAGATTTTGATATTATTTATTTTGGGGAAAATATCTTAACATAAGTATGAGCAGCCAATTATGGCTGGTTTGAACAGAAAGAGGTGAGCCCTTCCTGACCGCATATGGCCGTTTTAAATGCTAAAGGGTTAAATTAACTTGTGGCTTATAACTCTCAGTTCAATATGGTTGTTTTATTGTGGTATTTATACTCGAATTTCATCTATTTTTAGTGGGATAATGTCAATTTGGGTTCACGAAAAATAATAATAATAATAATTGTTTCTACTTTAGGCACAAGGCCAGCAATTACCCAGTGCATTACTGGTACTTTATTTTATCGACCCCGTAAGGATGAAAGGCAAAGTCAACCTCGGCGGGATTTGAACTCAGATCGTAAAGGGACGTAACTATGCTGGAAAGCATGGCGTCCGACCCTCTACCGATACTAATGGTTTCATTTATTGGCCACAAGGGCCGAAATATAGGGGACAATGCAATAGACAAGGACAGTGGGGGGGGGGGGTTTACACAAAAATCGAGTAAAAATAGGAAAACAATAACAATAAACAAGAAAAATACAACAATGAAAATTCCCCAATAGGGGGGTTAACCATTCAGGGTTGACTCAGGTACTCCACCAATTTTGGACCACCCGACGCTACGGGGGCAGCCGGGAAGGGCACCCCTCTCATATGATTCTACTATTGGCACAAGGCCAGCAATTACCCCAGTGCATTACTGGTGTTTTATTTTATCCACCCCGTAAGGATGAACGGCAAAGTTAACCTCGGCGGGATTTGAACTCAGAACGTAAAGGGCCATAACTCTATGCTGAAATCGGATGATCAATCGGGTGAGTGGTTCAAATGCGAATGGAGCATGAAATTCCGATTTAATATGTCGGAAGATCTTAGTAGAATAAGCTCACAAGCTGATATCCTGTTGAAACACCATCTTGCTGTCTTCAACAACGAAATAATGGAGTGGTTTCATTGTGGCCCTTACACAATAACAAACGAAATAGGAGGAAGTAGCTTTGCGCGATACACATAAATCTAGAGGAGCCGGTTTGGCCTGCTTGGTGAATAATGATGCATAATATCAGTAAATACACATACTTAGTTCTTGAAAAACCTCTAGGATTATTGGTCGGATTCTATTACAATTTATGTATTCATCAACGATGTTGGAAATTTGCTGAAATCATTCTTCAACAAAAGACAACTATACGTTATGGATTCCATAATAATGATATTCTTCTGCTTACCATAAAGTAAATAGAACTGGAAAATGGTAGAAACTTAACTTAGCATAGTTAAACCATAAATTAACGAACTTAATATATACTATGGATCTTAGCAATGAAAGGAAATCATTAAATGCCTCGAATTTCAAACAAATATAGACAATATTATTGCCCAAATTTAGCTTAAAATTGCTATTACAAATGTCCTAACGAACTCTCAATTTGGCTAAGATTCAAATAATATAAAGTATGTATAGACAACGAATACACACAGATATATATATATATATATATATATATATATATATATATATATATATATATACGATATATATACGTCTATCTACGTATATATACGATATATACGGAGATAGAGAGAAAGTAATGAATTCATGCATGGGGCAACATATTTGTAGGAGAGGGAGCCAGATTCGATCGAATCTAATTTAATGTGTCTGTGTTACCTCATTCACTGTCCCCAGAAAGCTGGAAGGCAACGTCTGACCATGTCAGTCTCGGTATAAGTAATTTAGAAAATTATTGTTCTCCTTATACATGGCCTTACTAATATTAATTAATTCAGACTCTTTGACTTACTACAGAAAGTGTACTGTACCTATTTATTAAGAGCTTTCCATATAATTTCCTTCCGTTTACTTTGAAGATCTAGCATTACGTTACCAATAAAATTAATTTGTTTAATACTTTTGTCTGTTGTCGCCTCCATCTCTCTCGCCCTCCTCATATCTCTGTATGGTGAGCAAATGGGGTCCTACATGCTGGCCTTCCCACAGCCCCGGCGGACAGAATGGAGAAGGCGTTTTCCTGGAGAGGAGGATGGTAAGGGAGATGCGCTGGAAGAGCCATTCCAACTCGCGAGGCTCACACCTGCGGTTGGCCAACTCAGCGCCTATGGTGGTGAGTAGGGAGGTGGCCCTGGGGCCAAGGACACCAGGTGTCTCCACTGCCAAGGGCACGACCGCAAACCTGTCGGAGAGCGACCGGTACTTGGAGAGTTTGGCCTCCTCAGCCCGACGTGCAGCAGAAACCACTCTCGGGCCCCAAATAATAGGGGGTGGGGTTAAGCGGTGGTGGTGGTGGTGGGGAAATCAGTAATTTTTGTTGGTGTGCCTCCGTTGATTTCTTTCTTTTTTTTTAAAACCAGAATTAGTTGTTTAGTTTACATATTGAGACCCTCCCGACCCATCCTATTTATTTTATAATGTAAGGGATTTCTAGTACAGGTAAAATCCCGCTATAATGAATACCATTATAACGAATTTTTTAGTATAAGGAAATTCCTTTCAATGCTAGGCCACACGCTCGATGTGTAGGTCATTCTCGTTATAAAGAATTTTTCGTTACAAAGAATTTTTTAATACCCCGTATATTTCTTTATAACGGAATTTTACTGTAATGTAATTTTTTGGTCATGTACAATCTTAACTATAATGTTTTTTAATGTATAAAGAAACATTTCGCCGGAGATAGATTATCAAAATTTAATAATCCGTGATGTGGGGAAGGGTGGGGGGTCGTAAAAATTTGAAAAATCGATAAACCAGAGGGGTGGGGGTGATTATACGGATCTGAGAGTAGACCGCAACCCGATGCGCCGTCAGGTTTTAAGTGTATATTAAAATATAGCTATGAAACAACAGTTTTGTTAAAATTATAATTATATATTATAACTGTTATTAAGCACATTTCTTTTTTGTTGGCTATCACCTCTATTTTAGAGTTGGCATAGATCGATATTGGAATTTCAGTATCGATCTATGAGTGTCGGCTGAAAAGTTCATATGCTGACTAAGATACGTTCATGGAATGACCAAATGAGGTTTATTTTTAAACATAATCCCCGGAAAGAAACAATGTAGTTATTAACAAGAAGAATTGAAATTAATGCATGCAAGATTTCACAGCCCTAGCATCACACCTTCATAGGTTGACCAAGATACTCTCATGGAATGACCAAATGAGGTTTATTTTTCAACATAGTCTCGAGAAAGAAACAATGTAGTTATTAATAAGAAGAGTTGAAATTAATGCATGCAAGATTTCACAGCTCTAGCATCACACCTTCATAGGTTGACCGAGATACTCTCATGGAATGACCAAATGAGGTTTATTTTTCAACATAGTCTCGAGAAAGAAACAATGTAGCTATTAACAAGAAGAATTGAAATTAATGCATTCAAGATTTCACAGCTCTAGCATCACTCCTACATAGTCAGCCAATGAACCTTTCAGCCGACTCGCGTATATGTGGGCCTACATTCACATAGTTTTAATTTCCAATTAACTAAATTGTTATCATCCGGTTATTGACCACAATAACCGGATGGTAACACGGAGCAAAGAATATAACAATTATGCGAACTTTGATTCTAATAAACGGATACTTTTAATCTTTGAATAAGGAATTCTGGATCGGCTAATTTTGCAAACAGCCGCTTTATGACACATACCACAGAATGACAAGATGGAGTAAATCAAACAAAATCAAAACGAAGAGGAGACACAAAGGAGTTACAATAGTCATTGAGAAGGTCACACATTATGTGGCGAAAGAGCTTTTACACCAGGTGACCTTGTCGTCCTATGGACTGGACTTGATATTTGCTCTTTCAACTCTGGTGTTGGTGATCGAACTTTGAGGAGAAAAATATCTCATGTTGATGCGCAGTCTTTAACTTGCAGAGTTTGGCGTCAAAGGAGTAGCCACCAGAGGAATGTATTAGTTAATTAATAATAATTAATTAATAATAATTGAAGAGTGGATTAGTTAATCTATATATTACTAAAAGTCTGTGATAGCTTGCTTACTTGTCTGTAATGTAATACAGCCAAAAGGGTGCCGTTTCATTTCACATTATATATATATGTCTGTGTATATTTTAATTATTTAAAAATTATTTTTAAGTGAAACAAATATTTTGAAGCTAACGTGACCCAACGTGTCACGAGTGGTCTCGTTAATAATTGTTTCTATTTTAGGCACAAGGCCAGCAATCACTCCAGTGTATTACTGGTATTTTATTTTATCGACCCCGTAAGGATGAAAGGCAAAGTTAACCTCGGCGGGATTTGAACTCATTAATAATGATCTCGTTAATAATGATTTCTAGTATAGACACAAGGCTAGTAATATGGGGAGAGGGAAAAGTCGATTAAATAGACCCCAGTATGTTACTGGTGCTTTATTTTATCGACCCGTAAGGATGAAAGACAAAAAGTTAACATCGGCGGGATTTGAACTCAGACCGTAAAGGGCCGTAACTCTCTACTACAAAGCATGGCGTCCGACCCTCTACCGATTCTGCCAACCCACCGTCCTTGCGCATACAATAATTGTTTCTACTTTTGGCACAAGGCCAGCCATGATCCAGTGTATTACTGGTACTTTATTTAATCGACCCACGTAAGGACGGAAGGCAAAGTTAACCTCGACGGGATTTGAGCTCAGAATGTAAAGGGCCATAACTATGTGCTGCAAAGCATTGTGTCCGACGCTCTACCGATACTGCCAATCCACCTCCTTTACGCATACAATAACAATATAGCCAGTAAACACCGATCAATCTTACCAAACAAATATTACCATCACACACCCAGCACCACCAACCACCACCAAAACCACCACCATCTCAAACATACGATTCCTACACCGCCATTACGATACATCTACAATGTCTCTGTCGGCAAACGCCACAATTCTTTTGATCTCTGTAGCGATTATATTGAATGTAAAACTGTTTACATAAAATTTTTTATAACATCCGGGAGGTCTGATTCAAGCATGTGGATAATTTTTAATTCGTTTTAAACAAAGAGTTTGGTACCTACCGACATTTTGATAACAAACAACCGTTTGAAAACTTTATCCGTGGTTATATACAATAAACGGTTTCCTATACCATAAAATATACACTAGACGTCTCCTATACGTCCAGTATTCTATCTACCACTATCGTAAGATACATATCATATCATATCATATCATATCATATCATCAATTTTAACGGCGGCGCTTTCTTTCTTTGTCTCCGTAGTCATAAAAATGTCTGTGATAAAATAAAGTACCAGTAATGCACTGGGTTAGATTTAATCGACTTTCCTCTTCCCGGAAATTGTTGGCCATGCATGCAACTGCCTTATTTTTATTTATTCATTATTATTTTTTTTTGTGTGTGTGAGTGTGTGTGTGTGTGTGGGGGGGCGTCTTATCGGGCGAATATAGGCTTAAACCTGAATTACACCTCAGAATTTTAGGGGTCGACCTATGCGCCGGATCGACTTGTATGCCGGCATATATGGTATATCTATATATATTACTAAAAGTCTGTGATTGCTTGCTTGCTTGTCTGTAATGTAATACAGCCAAAAGGGCGCATAACGGGAAAATACTTTGCAAGGAGGTTGCCCCTGAAATCGGAATACAAAGGGAGTAAAACAAGTTTCGAGTAAATCGGATCACGGGCTCCCGAGATATGGGGTTTTTTTCCGGGTACCTTCAGAGAGAGAGAGAGAGAGGGGGGAGAGAGAGAAGGATAGAGAGAAAGATATAGTGGTTGTGAGAGAGTATATATATATATGTGTGTCTATGACCAGTGTATATAGATCACAGACACCCATATATATATATATATATATATACACACACACATATATATATGTATACAAATACACACATTTATATATATATACATACACACACATTTATATATATATACATACACACACATTTATATATATATACATACACACACATTTATATATATATGCATACACACACATTTATATATATATACATACACACATGTATATTTATGGGCCTTCCAGTTTCATTTCACATTATATATATATGTGTCTGTGTATATTTTAATTATTTCAAAATTATTTTTAAGTGAACATGAGTTGAACCCTGCGATGGACTGGCGTCCTGTCCAGGGGGGAGTCTTATACTCTCAGTTGCTTCACCCCACGAAATCGGGATACGTACCGGCCTGATGACTCTCCTGGCCTGAGACAGGCAATAAAATAGGACTAGACTAGAAGTGGGGAACTTTTTCATGTTAAAAGGCCACATTAAGTGGTGTAATATAATTTGGCTATATTCAAGCAACCATAATTATATATTCTTAAAATCTACATTATTTTGTAAAAAGAATAATTTAATTACTATATACTAATTATCTAAGAAACGAAAAAGATTTAATTTTAAAGCTTTTAATGACTGCCTCTTTCAAGGAAGTACTATAACTGATGTAGGCAGCATGAGTTAGCTTAAATCAGGCATGGGCAACCTTTTTCGAGGAGCGGGCCGCATGAGATATGGTTCATCATCAGGCGGGCCGCAAGTGCTAATTTACATTCGTGCCCACATTAAAAACAAAGTACAGTAACTCAGGTTGTTTTGATTTGTTTCTTCAGAATTCGTACACGTTGTTTTCCTCGATCGTGAAAATGATAGAAAGATAAATTACGACCGAAAAGTTGGGGTAAAAAATCAGAAAGATTTCACTTGGTTGACTTAGGTGAGCTATTCAGAAAGCTTCGTGAGCCACATGGGGGCCGCGGGCAGCAGGTTGCCCACTACTGCTTTAAATGATCCCAATTATCTTCTAAGTGTTTAATTCTAGCTGTCTGTCACTGTGGATTATTTCGTTGAAATTTTCTTTAACACTTTCGTATTTAAAATACGTTCATTTATGGTTTAAATTAAAATAATTGTTTCTACTTTTGGCACAAGGCCAACAATTACCCAGTGCATTACTGGTACTTTATTTTATCGACCCCGTAAGGATGAAAGGCAAAGTTGACCTCGGCAGGATTTGAACTCAGAATGGCAAGGGCCGTAACTCTATGCGTCAAAGCATGGCGTCCCACCCTCTACCGATACTGCCAATCTACCACCCTTTAAATTAAAATAATAAGAGATAGACGAAAACATATTAATAACGATTCATTATTTATTAGAAATTCTTAATTCTTTCAAAAAGCCGCACAGAATGGCATAGAAGGCCGGAAGTTCCCCCATCTCTAAGACTTGACTAAAAATGTTCCCTAAGTTCTGGATTTGTTTGAATGCCAAAAGACTTGATTTAGCCTCTCTTTGAGCAGCAAGGGGAGATAACCGCCTTCCTTACAATTTCCTAGTTTATGTCTAAGTTAGCAATAGTGGATTTATTTGACACAGAACATCAAAGGTTTGTGGAATTTATTATTTATACTTTTTCCCAAAAGCATTAGTGGTATAAACGAATATATCCTGCTTCGACCCGTGGTTGATACATGCGCGCGGAAAGCTTATCTATTGGTTTTCTCTTTTATTATTCGTTATATCGAAATAAACGATGTACATGAAATTACATAACAGCAAAGTTCACATTTTTTCCTCCCCAAAAATATGCTGACACTCTAGATAACTTGAAATTACAAACACAAATACCAGAGCTGTCAAAATTCAACATACATAGAGATATATAAGAAAACAGTCAAGACCCCGATGGCTGAGCTCTGGCCATTTCGACAACTAGATCCTAACTCTATACAGTATATATATATATATATTGATACACTTGGTGTTGACAATACCCCCTCTCTCTCTCTCTCTCTCTATATATATATATATATATATATATATATATATATATATATATATATATAAGGAAAATGAAAGGAGATGTTGTCAATACCAAGTTCATAATCTATCACACACCACAGCGAGTGCCCGAGCTTCTCTCTAGTTTAAGTTTCATATGATTCAATGACAGTTGAACGGTGAGTGAATATTGGATAGAAGTACCCGTATCTTTCAATTATCTCTAGCAGACAATGTTTGTGGCGAGCCATAAAGTTTGGTTTAAAAAAATTCAAGCATGTTACAATACCCGCCAATAAATTTGTTATATTTTATCCCTGTTAGAAATTATTTTATTTAAGAGGTTAATATAAAATTTCCATGTTAATGGACATCAGTAAAACCATTATAGAATTAGTTATATAACAGCAATGTATGCTTAAACTAATAACTATAACATTCATAAAAATACTTCGATTCAAGTAACACAAGGCAGTATGATTAAACATTTTGAAGAAACAAAAACAAGGTCTTCATACAAGGATTTTTGATTAAACACACATTGTTATATTAGATTGGACTAAACCCCGATTTTATAGATTTTTCTTTTCATAAAGTTCTTTTACTTGAATATTTACATTATTGTGTTATGCGGCAAAATAAAGTATTGGTTAAGCTTGAATATAATTGCGTGGAGGGAAAGAAAAAGAAAACTGCAGGAGAGCTCCATATAGCTAATCACGCATATGTTTATTATTTATGTATGTATGTATGTGTATGTATGTATGCGTTTGTGTGCATGTATGTATGTATTTATGTGTTTGGGTGTATGTGTGTATGTGTGCCAGGAGATGCAACCGGTAGATAATATCAGCAATGGAAAGACCAAAGGAAACAAAACATTATTTCCTTTGGTCGTCCAGTTTGACGAGTTCCACCTCACTCGGTACGCGAATGACTTCTGGGATCTTGTCGGTAGATTCGATATATATATATATATATATGTATATATATAATATAGAAATGGCTTCTACAGGACTAGAACTGTTTCATTCGGAGGAAATCATCAGGAAAGCCCGAACCGGAATAAATAAATATATATATATACATATATACATACATATATACATATATACAGAGTGTTCTCTCAAAACGTATATACACTTCAACAGCAGATAACTCAAATGTGTATACGTTTTGGTGGGGGACACACTGTATATATATATATATTTATAAATGAAGTAATTCCGTCAGAAAGGCCCAGGAAAAAAGAGTGCTCTATGTAGGTTACATATATATATAGAGAGAGAATAATCCACTATTATTTTGGCAAGGCGCATCAAACCCGATGCGTTATTATATATATATATATATATATATATTTGTTTTGCGAGGTTTTTGATATGAAACCGTGTGTCGAAACATATTGTTATACTTGGGGAGGGTCATATTGTTGTAATAATATTGCTAGAATTAATAACAGAACACACTCACCGTTTGGTTGGTTTTCGCTTCTGTATCCTTTATATCAGTTAATTCGGTCCTCATTGTTTACCATTGACTGACCAACGGTCAAAAATACAGATATAATATAGATATATACACATATATATATATAGGCTAACAAAGTTCTTTCGTTGCACATATGCAACATCGTCAGTGGTGCTATTATGTTCCACCTGTTGTATTGTATATTTACGCCATCTTTATTTAATCTGTTTTTTTGTAAATTTTTGTCCTCTTCTCTGCGCATGCGTGTGTGTATAGTGTTTGGTGTGTGTTCGAGTTTGGGTGACTGTGTTTTGGTTATTGTATTCTATCTTAGTTTACTAGTGTGTGTTGTTATTGTGCTTGTGTATATACTTATTTATTTATATTTCTCTTAAGTCAGTGTTGTTTATTTGTGTGTTGTTGTTATTCCATTCATTTTTTTCTGTTTAGCTTTGGCCTTCTAAGTTCTATTTCACTTGCCTCTCTGATTTTCCTATCTGCTGGGTCAATATATATATATATATATATATATATATATATATATATATATATATATATATATATATACAATGATATTAAATAAATGGAAACTATATTTATAAAACCATATTTAGTTTATATAGTTTCCATTTATTTAATATCATTGTGTATTATACTCCAGAAACTTGTTGAGTGCTCTGAATCAGTTATAAACATTTATATTTGTTGAATTACCAACAAATTGAATATCTCTTTTGCTTATATATATATAGGTAGAACACTGGAAGGTAATATCCGTAGTTGTAGAGCACTCAGTCCATGGTTAACTTTGCCGTTCATCCTTACGGGGTCGATAAAATAAAGTACCAGTAATGCACTGGGTGATTGCTGGCCTTGTGCCAAAAAGTAGAAACAATTAATACACACACACACACACACACACACATATATATATTCTATGTAAATATCACCGATAGCAATGTATATGCCTGCGTACACACACATATATGTATGAACTGTATATATATATATATATGTACGTAGGTCCCGGGTTGAGTCGGGGATAACCACAGTAAGTAAGGTACTCAATACATGGCAGAGTAAAAAAAAATTATTTTATAGAAGGAGCTTCTACAGGACTAGTACTATTTCATTCAGATGAAATCTTCAGGAACCTGGGTGTCATATTAAGTTCTGGTATTTATACATTTTCCCTTACCACTACCTAAATGTATAAATACCAGAACTTAATATGACACCCAGCTTCCTGAAGATTTCATCTGAATGAAACAGTACTAGTCCTGTAGAAGCTCCTTCTATAAAATAATATATATATATGTATGTATATGAATTTTTTCTCACGAGTCAGTTCTTTCGTAGCTACGGACTCCAGCCGAATTAGCAGTCGCTGTCTTCATTTTGCAAAGCCCTTTAAACTGTATGTTATTTACTCTGAGGTCCTATACCTTGTCGAGTGCTGGGCTCCATTGCTGAAAATATTCGTCGGCTTAGCTGAGGCTCCGGCTTCGTATATGCTGGACTGCCATTTGTATATATATATATACATATATATATATATATATATATATATATATATAAGTGTATCTAGGACTACATTATCTAATGTACTGTATAAGTGTATCTTGGACTACATTATCTAATGTACTGTATAAGTGTATCTTGGACTACATTATCTAATGTACTGTATAAGTGTATCTAGGACTACATTATCTAATGTACTGTATAAGTGTATCTTGGATTACATTATCTAATGTACTGTATAAGTGTATCTTGGACTACATTATCTAATGTACTGTATAAGTGTATCTTGGATTACATTATCTAATGTACTGTATAAGTGTATCTTGGACTACATTATCTAATGTACTGTATAAGTGTATCTTGGACTACATTAT
>OZ024753.1:7759654-7764654 GCA_964016885.1 Eledone cirrhosa | reverse complement strand
TCGGCAGAAGGTCAGATGCCATGCTTTGCAGCATTGTGTTACGGCCCGTTATGGTCTGAGTTCAAATCTCACTGAGGTTAGCTTTGCAGCATTGGGTTACGGCCCTTTATGGTCTGAGTTCAAATCTCACCGAGGTTAGCTTTGCAGCATTGGGTTACGGCCCTTTATGGTCTGAGTTCAAATCTCACCGAGGTTAGCTTGCGCAGCATTGGGTTACGGCCCTTTATGGTCTGAGTTCAAATCTCACCGAGGTTAGCTTTGCAGCATTGGGTTACGGCCCTTTATGGTCTGAGTTCAAATCTCACCGAGGTTAGCTTTGCAGCATTGGGTTACGGCCCTTTATGGTCTGAATTCAAATCTCACCGAGGTTAGCTTGCGCAGCATTGGGTTACGGCCCTTTATGGTCTGAGTTCAAATCTCACCGAGGTTAGCTTTGCAGCATTGGGTTACGGCCCTTTATGGTCTGAGTTCAAATCTCACCGAGGTTAGCTTGCGCAGCATTGGGTTACGGCCCTTTATGGTCTGAGTTCAAATCTCACCGAGGTTAGCTTTGCAGCATTGCGTTACGGCCCTTTATGGTCTGAGTTCAAATCTCACCGAGATTAACTTTGCAGCATTGTGTTACGGCCCTTTATGGTCTGAATTCAAATCCCACCGAGGTTAGATTTGCAGCATTGGGTTACGGCCCTTTATGGTCTGAGTTCAAATCCCACCGAGGTTAGCTTTGCCTTTCATCCTGACGGGGGTCGATAAAATAAAGTACCAGTAATACACTGGGGGAATTGCTGGCCTTGTGCCAAAAGTAGAAACAATTTTTTAAAGTGGAAGGGTGGTGGATTGGCAGTATTGTGTACTCTGGTGCATTATGGTCTTCCTGGTCCCTTACCACACTTTCTTTGTTATAAATATATATATATATATATATATATATATATATATATATATATATATATATAAACAAACATAAATTATCGAGATTCGCATTTCGGCCCACGAAATAACGAAAAACAACCTCCGAGATGTGCGGCAAGTGCTCAATGATTTAGATGAATCAGAGCTACAACAAACGTTGAAAGCCAAACATACTGAGACCGATGGTTAAACAATCATTCGCATAGCCAAAAAACGATCATGTAATTCGGGTATTGAAATATATATATATATATATATATATATATATATATGTATATATATATATTTATTTTTATTTTTTATCTTTATTTGTTTTTTTTCATTCGCACCGTTTCCTTTCGCTATATGTCTCTCCACCACTCCCCTACACACCTTTTGAACTCTGTTCCCACACACTTCTCACCTGAGGAAGGGCTTATGCCCGAAACGTCGTCCCCCCCTACCCCCCCCCCCCCCCACACTCTCCTGAGCGTGAAATTAATAAACATTTATTGTACTGCCTCTCTGTTTTGTCCCTGTTCAAATTTTTCCATTATATATATATATATATAGATATATATATATATATAAATATATTAATATATAATATATAATTGCAGCTATATATAAATATATATATATAATGTGGGCAATAATAAATATTACCCAGTTACAAGTATGAAAATATCTGAATGTAGAATAACAAGTATAGTACAACGTTTAATGTAAATTTGATCTTCCCAATTCTGTATATGTGTGTATATATATATATATGTGTATACACACACTTATGTATATGTATATATACATACATATATATAAATATATATATATATATATATATATATATATATATATATATATATATATGTATGTGTATATATATATATATATATATATATACACATACATACATACACCTATATATATGCATATACACACATATATATGTATATATACATATATATGTGTATCCTTGAAATATGAATAATGAAATAAATATGGTTTTATAAATATAGTTTCCATTTATTAATATATTGTATATATATATATATATATATATATATATATATATATGTCTATACACACACATATATGTGTGTATACAAATTATATATGTATATATACATATATATATATATATATATATATGTGTGTGTGTGTGAATATAAACATATAAAGATTTGCTTTATTCCATTTCAAGTTATGTTATATGAACATTTCGAATGTGTGGGAAATGTTAGTGTGTGAGAGACGTTTGTGATGCACCTATTGTTATGCATATTATTGCATATCAATTGCAACTGCAATTTATTGCTTTTCATTGCATCTCATTGTATAGTGTGTTGAATGTAATGCAATGTTGCATTAAATCTCCCGTTATTTTGCGCCACACATTCCTCTTATCTAGACATTTCTTCTCTAAGCTAATTCATTTCCGCAATAATTGTTTAAGGCTCTCTGGTAGTTGCAACCAGTAGCATATTTAACCACGAACAAATCTATTCCTACCTGATGTCTTCCCACCATACTCTCCCTTTTAACTCCCTCTCTCAGCCATACTCTCCCTTTTAACTCCTTCTCTCTCACACACTCTCCCTTTTAATTACTTCTCTCAGCCATACTCTCCCTTTTAACTCCTTCTCTCTCACATACTCTCCCTTTTAACTCCCTCTCTCAGCCATACTCTCCCTTTTAATTCCTTCTCTCTCACATACTCTCCCTTTTAATTCCTTCTCTCAGCCATACTCTCCTTTTTAACTCCTTCTCTCTCACATACTCTCCTTTTTAACTCCTTCTCTTTCACATACTCTTCCTTTTAGCTCCTTCTCTCTCACATACTCTCCCTTTTAACTCCCTCTCTCAGCCATACTCTCCCTTTTAATTCCTTCTCTCTCACATACTCTCCCTTTTAATTCCTTCTCTCAGCCATACTCTCCTTTTTAACTCCTTCTCTCTCACATACTCTCCTTTTTAACTCCTTCTCTTTCACATACTCTTCCTTTTAGCTCCTTCTCTCTCACATACTCTTCTTTTTAACTCCTTCTCTTTCACATACTCTTCCTTTTAGCTCCTTCTCTCTCACATACTCTCCTTTTTAACTCCTTCTCTTTCACATACTCTTCCTTTTAGCTCCTTCTCTCTCACATACTCTCCTTTTTAAAGCCTCTCATCCATACTCTCCCTTTTAACTCCTTCTCTCTCACATACTCTCCCTTTTAACTCCTCTCTCACATACTCTCCCTTTTAACTCCTCTCTCACATACTCTCCTTTTTAACTCCTTCTCTCTCACATACTCTCCTTTTTAACTCCTCTCTCACATACTCTCCTTTTTAACTTCTCTCAGCCATACTCCCCCTTTTAACTCCCTCTCTCAGCCAAACTCTCCTTTTTAACTCTTTCTCTCAGCCATACTCTCCCTTTTAACTCCTTCTCTCATCCATACTCTCCCGTTTAACTCCTCTCTCAGCCATACTCTCCCTTTTAACTCCTCTCTCACATACTCTCCTTTTTAACTCCTTCTCTCTCACATACTCTTCATTCTAACTCCTCTCTCACATACTCTCCCTTTTAACTCCTCTCTCACATACTCTCCTTTTTAACTCCTTCTCTCACATACTCTCCCTTTTAACTCCTTCTCTCTCACATACTCTCCCTTTTAACTCCTTCTCTCTCACATACTCTCCTTTTTAACTCCTTCTCTCAGCCATACTCTCCCTTTTAACTCCTTCTCTTTCACATACTCTCCTTTTTAACTCCTTCTCTCAGCCATACTCTCCCTTTTAACCCCTTCTCTCTCACATACTCTCCCTTTTAACTCCTTCTCTCAGCCATACTCTCCTTTTTAACCCCTTCTCTCTCATCCATACTTTTTCATTTGTTGTTAATTTTGTTATTGGTTTTGTTGTTGTTGTTGTTGTTGTTGTGATCTTTGTTGCTTTTGTTGTAGTTTTTCATCAGGACTATATACCTCAATCGATTCCCACTGTGACTGCTCTCATGATATTTTATAATCACGCTCACCTATTTTCCCCTGACAATCAGCAAAATAACCAGTAGCTCGTCCTTTTATTTAATATTTCTGTTTTATTTATAGATATTCATAAGAATATCCAGCCATAGGATCCTGTTATTGGCCATGATGTTGTCATGTAGTTGTGTACACCATAATATGTAATAGATGTACTCCAAAGGAGCTTTTTAAGTTAGGATTTTTGATGGTGGCAAGTTATAGTATATTTTATAGCAAATGCAAAGCAGATAAGAGATGGATGTTTGTTTATTTTCTATATCCAATCTATAGGAGGTAACATGTCAATATCATTTAGAACATTTTACTGACAGGTGTGGTGAACATTGGCCATGTAGAATTAAGTGCTCTTCCCAGAAACACAGCAAAGCGCTTGTTGTGATTGTAAACTCACAACATATAAGCAAGTATTACTTTCTTCTATCCTCTTGTTCCTGCGACTGCCATCATCCAAATTATAGAGAATCAGAGAAACATAGTGGGTGCAATTGGCCTAGTGGTAAGTGTGTTGAGGAACTTATGATCATAATATTGGGGGTTCAATTCCATGGCTGGGTTGTGTCTTGTATTTTTGAGCAAAGCACTTCATTTCATGTTACTCCAATATACTCAGCTGAAAATGAATACCAGCAGTCTCTTGAGGTTCAACCCTGCAATGTACTGGCGTCCTATCCAGGGGGAAGTCTTGTATTCTCTTATATACACGGACACAAACCAATACAGACACAGTGTTCATGCATGTGTGCATGTGTGCATGTGTGTGTGTGCGTATATATATATATATATATATATATATATACACAGAGAGAGAGACTGAGCATAAGAGGAATCAAATGCTGCGTGCAAGAGAGGCGGTTACGCTGGTATGGACATGTGATGCGTATGAAGGATGACAGCTGCATAAAAAGGTGCAGCGCACTAGAAGTTGATGGAAACCGCGGAGTGGGGAGACCCAAGATGACTTGGGATGAGGTGATAAAAGCCGACCTTACCCAACTACACCTCTCAAAGTCAATGACACACGACCGTGACTTCTGGCGTCACGCAGTAATACAGGGTACCCGACCTCCCATGGGT
>OZ024753.1:7739654-7754654 GCA_964016885.1 Eledone cirrhosa | reverse complement strand
ATTATTATTTTGAGAACAATACTTTAACATCACTATGAGTGGCCAGCTACAGCTGGTTTGAACATAAAAAGGTGAGAGAATTCTGGCTGGATATGGCTGGTTTAAATGCTAAAGCATTAAGCATAGTGAAACCGCACTCATAATATCCTATCCAGGTCTGAACACAGGTGATTTCTTCCAGAGAAGGAAAGAGAGAGTAGGAAAGTGCTAGAGAAAAATTAAGAAAGAGATGCAAAAAAGAATCGACTCCAATATTTAACTGGTACTTTTTTCATTGACCTTGTGCCTAAACTTAAAACAACAACAATAAAAAAGAGTTACTGTATATACCCGAATATAAGCTGAGCAATTCATAGTAAAATTATGGGGTCAGTTTATAGACACCATCTATACATAATGTGTTGATTAGCTGTCTCGAATAATAAATGGAGTTGAGATTTTTGAACATTTCTCACACATAATATAGGGAGGTTGGCATATATTTGAGTATATACAGTAAATATGTATTTTCAAATAAGAAATATTTATAGAGTATAAAATAGTATTTATTTCTATATTTTCAGCAAGACAAAACATACATAGATTAATATGTTTGTTCCACATCTCTCCATTTTTAGTTGAGATTGCAAGACTGAAATTAGCATATACCCACATTTAAGCTGAGGAATTCATAGTAAAATTATGGGGTCAGTTTATAGACACCATCTATACATAATGTGTTGATTAGCTGTCTCGGAGAATAAATGGAGTTGAGATTTTTGAACATTTCTCACACATAATATAGGGAGGTTGGCATATATTTGAGTATATACAGTAAATATGTATTTTCAAATAAGAAATATTTATAGAGTATAAAATAGTATTTATTTCTATATTTTCAGCAAGACAAAACATACATAGATTAATATGTTTGTTCCACATCTCTCCACTTTTAGTTGAGATTGCAAGACTGAAATTAGCATATACCCACATTTAAGCTGAGGAATTCATAGTAAAATTATGGGGTCAGTTTATAGACACCATCTATACATAATGTGTTGATTAGCTGTCTCGGAGAATAAATGGAGTTGAGATTTTTGAACATTTCTCACACATAATATAGGGAGGTTGGCATATATTTGAGTATATACAGTAAATATCTATTTTCAAATAAGAAATATTTATAGAGTATAAAATAGTATTTATTTCTATATTTTCAGCAAGACAAAACATACATAGATTAATATGTTTGTTCCAGATCTCTCCATTTTTAGTTGAGATTGCAAGACTGAAATTAGCATATACCCACATTTAAGCTGAGGAATTCATAGTAAATTTATGGGGTCAGCTTATAGACACCATCTATACATAATGTGTTGATTAGCTGTCTCGGAGAATAAATGGAGTTGAGATTTTTGAACATTTCTCACACATAATATAGGGAGGTTGGCATATATTTGAGTATATACAGTAAATATGTATTTTCAAATAAGAAATATTTATAGAGTATAAAATAGTATTTATTTCTATATTTTCAGCAACACAAAACATACATAGATTAACATGTTTGTTCCACATCTCTCCATTTTTAGTTGAGATTGCAAGACTGAAATCAGCATACAAAACTCTCTTCTGCATTATTTTACCTTCAGCCATTATGGTGATATTCATAATTAGTTTCACTAGAATACCTCTATTTTTATATATATATTGATTACACCTTGAATGTGTATATATGTATATATGTGTGACTGTGTGTATATGAATATGTGTGTGACTGTGTATATATGGATATGTGTGTGACTGTGTATATATGTATATGTGTGTGTGTATATATGGCTATATGTGTGAATGTATATATATATATATATATATGTGAATGTGTAAATATATATATGTGTGTGTGTGTGTAAATGTGTTTATATATATGTGTGTGAATGTGTATATATGAATATGTGTGTGAATGTGTATATATGTATATGTGTGAGAATGTATATATGTATGTGTGTGTGACTCTGTATATAGGTATATGTGTGTGAATGTGTATATATGAATATGTGTGTGAATGTGTATATATGTGAGTGTGAATGAGTATATGTGTGCGTGTGTGAATGTATATATGTGTGTGAATGTGTATATATATGTGTGTGAATGTGTAAATATATATATGTATATGTGTGTAAATGTGTTTATATATATGTGTGTGAATGTGAAAATATGAATATGTGTGTGAATGTGTATATATGTGCGTGAGTGTGTATGTGTGTGAATGTGTATATATGTATATATATGTGTGAATGTGTATGTGTATATATGGATATGTGTATGTTGGTGAATATGTATATATATTAATGTGTGAGAATGTGTATATATGTATATGTGTGTGAGTCTGTGAATGTGTATATATGCATGTGTTAATGTGTAAATATATATGTGTGCGTGTGAATGTGTGAGAATGCGTTTATATGTGTGTATACATACATATATATTATGTATGTACACACACACATACACATATATCTTTATACGTGTGGGTGAATAATGTATGAATGTGTATACACATGCACTCACACACACAAACATATTTATATGTGTGTCTGTAAATATATATATACATATATATATATATATATATAATATATATAATATATATATAATATATATAATATATATATAATATATAATATATATATAATATATATATATATATATATAATATATATATAATATATATATATATAATATATATATATATATATAGGGGTGTATACTGTATGTATGTATACACATACACACACATACACTCACTCACTCACACAAACACATAATCACACAGACACACACACATACACACACATATATTCCTGTATATATAGATGCATATATGTATATAGTAATGTATAAATACTTGCATACAAGCAAGAAATCCTTTAATGTGTGGTTAATGCATAAACAGTCTCTGGCTATCGATTAAGCATTAGGATGGTAAAAGAGAGGGTGAGATTACAGAGGGATTTGAAAATCTTCATATTGACATTAAGCAAGTGCAGAATCTGAAATATTTCATGTGGAACAATCAATGGCTTGTCTTCACATATTCTGGCAGCAATGTTCTCACTTAGAACTTTACAATAAAAATATAAAAATCTATAGGCAACAATGGAATGGAACTATGTCGGCGTGTTCCCTCTGCATTTCAGATACATCATATATATCATAGTTGCAGAACAAAAAGATATATATGTACATTATAAATATATATATATATATATATATATATATATATATATAAAAACACATGCACACATGTATATATAAATATATATATATATATATATATATATATATATAATATTGATATATCTATACATATCAATATTATGTATAAATATATGTATATATCATCATCATCATCAGGTTTAGCGTCCGTGTTCCACGCTTGCATGGGTTTGAACGGGGGTTTTCCCACTTGAGGCAAGAGTGGTTGTCTTGCTCGCATAGGACTGTCTGGCGGGTTTTCTACAGTTGGATGCCCTTCCTAACACCAACCACATTTACAGTGTGGGGCTGGGAGGTTTTTACCGTGTTGCCTACACGGCCACATTACAGAGTGGACTGTCTGGCAGGGTTTTCTACAGCTGGATGCCCTTCCTAACACCAACCACATTTACAGTGTGGGGCTGGGAGGTTTTTACCGTGTTGCCTACACGGCCACATTTACAGCGTGGACTCTGTGTTTTTTTGTCGTGACACCTACACGATCTCATTTGTTTCGGCCTGGATGTTGTGGGACCAACATAACTTTACATTGAAAGGTATAGGAAAATGTATGACCCCGACGGCAGAGCTCAAGCCGTTTCGACGGCTAGTCCAGAAATATCTGTAGAAACGGCTTGAGCTCTGCCATCGGGGTCGTACTTTCTCCTATTACCCACTCTGCTACCCTAAGTATTGAGTACTCTGGTACGTTATGGTCCATCTGGTTCCTTACGACAACTCCTTCGTTATATATATATACACACACATGTGTGGGTGTGTATATATATATATATATATATATATATATATGTATGAATGAAGTGATTCCGTCGGAAAGGTCCAGGAAAATAGAGTGCTCTATGTAGGTTACGGAGCTTATTAGTTATGTAATAAACAACATGAGATAATTATTTCATTTACCAGTGGTTTCTTGAAAGCAACCAAAATTGCTTTCATTTATCAGAATGAAAAAATCCTGGTGTATATATATAAATATATATATATAAATATATATATATATATACATGATATTGATAAATTGAGAGATTGGTAGATGGATGCCATTGATAATGGGCATGACTTGAAAATAAGAGAAATATTACAATGTACATTAAAACAGTGCTTTATGCGAGCGAGACCTGGAAGAGTACGGCAAAAATAGAGAGACAGCTGAACGCTTTCCACCAGCGGTGCCTGTGAAAGATCCTTCGTGTGTCCTCGTGTGACCGAGTGCGAAACAAGGAGATCCTGCGGAGAGCCAAGTCGTGGACGCTACAGAGAGGGGCGATGGAGCGTCGGTGCCGTCTGGCTGGCTGCCATATTCTGCATCTGCCAAATGAACGGCATTCGAAAACAGCGATGAACTGGACTCCGCCTGGCGGTAAACGTAGGTGGGGGTTGCCCAAGGATCACCTGGCAACGGACGTTCCGGAAGGACCTGATGGCACCCAACATCATCTGGTACAGTCGAAAAGGTTGCCGCTGATCGTGACCGTTGGCGAGTACTTACTGCTCGATGCGCCGAACGGCACGGAAGAGTCTAAGACTAAGGCATTAAACATTGTGAATATAGGACTATCTATATATAATATATATATATATATATATATATATATATATATATATATATATATATATATATATATATATATATATATATTCCCTTGCTGAATCCCACGAGGGGTCAGTAATAGCCACACTATCTATAGCATCTTGGAGCAAAACCCGTTGATAACACGACTTGCTTGTTCATCATCTCACCAGAAGCCCAACATTCTTTATGTAGGCGGACAGTACCTGATTTTGGAGTCGCAGAAACCAATACTGGATTTTACCATCAGTCCAGGGTCCGGGAAATTATCAACACATATATTTTTATTGTTTGACCCGAATTACTTGGTCGTTTTGTTTTGGCTGTGCGGATGATATGTTTAACCATCATCTCAGTGTGTTTGGCCCTTAACGTATGTTGTAGCTCTGATTCATATGATTCATCGAGCGCTTGCCACACATATCGGACGTTGATTTTCGTTAATTCCTGAGCTGAAATACGATTCTCGCTAATTTATATATATATATATAATTTATATATATATATATATATATAATTTATATATATATATATATATATAAATATATATTTTATAAAGTGAAATAACAGGAGGACAAATATGTTGAATTTCCTTAATTTTCTATTACTGTAAACACTATACACATTTCATTGGCCAAGTTGCATATGAACCCGGTGACCTCATCAGGTGTAAATTGTGTAATAGATGTATCCCAATGGAATAATGGTAAGCTTTAAGGATACAAGCAAAGACAAGGTGTGTGCTATGCTTTTGATCCAGAGAAGGACGTAGATGCATGCTCGCCTGACTCAGATAGATAGATAGATAGATAAATAAATAGATAGAAAGATATAGCAATAGATAGATAGATATATAGATAGATAGATAAATAGATAAATAGATAGATAGATAGAAACAATTATTGATATAGCAGTTGCCATACAACATACAAATTACAAAAATATATACATTTGCTTTTATTTTCCTTATGTTAGTCTTGCCACATGTATCTGTAAAAACCTGTTCACAAGTTGGTTTTCATACAGGCAGAGAATTCACAAGTGGACAATCAATAGACTACGGAAACTACTCTTCTTCTCAAAAGAGTTCCATCCAAGAAAAGACAACATTTCAACTATGTGAGGGCTTCTCAAAAATACTTGGTAATATATTTTCTTTCATCAGGAGATATTTTACGAGCTTGATTGAGATTCAATTTCCTTACAAGGCTGGAATCTACTCGAATCAATGTGTGCTTGCCGTTATTTAGTTATTTATTTTATCTTTCATCCAATAATGACTTACTTTTGAACTGTATGTTTGACACATATCTTCAGTATTACATTACATTACATATATTGCATTACATACTTATATATATAAACATATATATATTTATACAGAGAGCCAAGAAGAGGATCAAGGAGGGCAAGGCTCATGGAGAAGATGGAGTGGCATCAGAGGTGATGAAGAGGTGTGATTTTCATGATATCATCCTGGGGTTCTGTTACCGGGCACTGGAGAAAGGAGCTGCCCTGAATCAGTGGAGGATCAGTAACATCGTCCCAGTGCCAAAGAAGGGAGATCTCTCTAACACCAACAACTACAGGGGGATCTCACTGACGTCACTTGTGGCAAAGACCCTCAACAGGATGATACTTAACAGGATCCAGCCTGAGATGGAGAAGAAGCTCAGGGACAACCAGAACTGCTTCGGAGAGGGAAGATCAAACACCAGTCACATCCTGATGCTGAGGAGGATATTAGAGGGAGCTAGAGCAAAGTGCCTTCCTGCGGTCATGGTTTTCGTTGACTTTAGGAAGGCCTTTGATTCTGTGGACCATCACTGCCTGATGAAGATCTTAGAGGCTTATGGAATCCCCAAGAAGATAGTGGACCTGATATCACTGCTCTACACCAACACCAAAGCCCAAGTCATTACAGCTGATGGGATGACAGACTTCTTTGAGATACTGGCTGGAGTGCTCCAGGGAGATACATTGGCTCCCTACCTTTTTATCATCGTAGTGGACTAAGTCAACCTCGTCGGGATTTGAACTCAGATTGTAAAGATACATAACTATGCTGGAAAGCATGGCGTCCGGCCCTCTACCGATACTGCCAAGAAATACATGCATGCATACATACATAAATACATGCATATATACATACATGCATGCATATATGGTGGCTGCCAACTCGTTTTCGAGTACGGCCACTACTTTATATCCATGTAGGAGAACCCCTACCGATGCACTGAACGAGTGTGACTTTTTAGTCCAGCCAGCGACTTGAAAACTCTGGTACAAACACTACACTTGTGACAATTATTGACACATAGTGCTGGGCCCATGGTACCATGTGACGACAAGTGCAGAGAGATCTCCAGATATAAAGCAATGCCTGTGCTGTGAAGCTTTTATAGTGAGCAAAGGCACTGCACAAAGCCAGTCCTACTCTCTTAACCAAGATTATATTTACCAAAAAGAATAACAAGTCAACATCATTGGATACCATCAGGGTTGCTGGTGTTATATCAGAGTTTTCCTTCTCCTAGAATTCTGCCTTGACAAAGGCTAAGGGGTCATCTCTCCCGGTGATTTTGGATGGTCATTGACTCTTAAGAGCTCCTTTTCCCTTTGACATACATGCATAAATATATACATACATGCATGCTTGCATGCACACATACATACATACATAAGTTCATAAATGCATGCACAGATACATAGATACATCCATATAATACATACATATATAAATACATATATACATCTATGCATATGTATATATATATATATATATATATATATATATATATATATATATATATATATATATATATACATACATTCGTATATGCATACATACATAAACACATCACTTACACTGCACTAAATTACATACAAACATATATACATAGATGCACATACACACACTCACACATATATATATATATATATATATATGTGTGAGTGTGTGTATGTATGTATACATTCATTCACACATACACATATACACATATATGTGCGTGTATATGCACATACACACATGGCTATGTGTATAAACTCACGCCACCAAATTAACCCAAATATTAGCTTTCATTTATGTACATTTACTTTCATATTCTCCTCTCTCTCTCTTTCACTATCTCTCTCTGTCTCTCTTTTTCACTCTCTCTCTCTCTGTCTCTCTCTTTCCTTCTCTTCTTCTCTCGGTTTGTCTCTCTGTCTCTCTCTTTCACTCTCTCTCTCTCTGTCTCTCTCTTTCCTTCTCTTCTTCTCTCGGTTTGTCTCTCTGTCTCTCTCTTTCACTCTCTCTCTATGTCTCTCTCCTTCTCTTCTCTCGGTTTGTCTCTCTGTCTCACTCTTTCACTATCTCTCTCTGTCACTCTCTTTCACTCTCTCTCTCTCTCTGTCTCTCTCTTTCCTTCTCTTCTTCTCTCGGTTTGTCTCTCTGTTTCTCTCTTTCACTCTCTCTCTATGTCTCTCGCTTTCCTTCTCTTCCTCTCTCCCGGTTTGTCTCTCTGTCTCTTCTCTCTCTCTCTCTCTCTCTCTCTCTTTCACTCTCTCTCTCCTCTCTTCTCTCTCTCTTTCACTCTCTCTAACTCTTTCTCTCCAACTCTCTCTCTACCACTCTCTCTTTCACTCTCTCTCTCCTCTCTTCACTCTCTCTCTTTCACTCTCTCTCATGCTCTCTCTGCTAGACACTCACACACACATATCTCTCTTATACATACACATACATCGTCACACCTTTCCCCCCTCTACCCACACCACATTTACTTTCACATTCTCCACTCTCTTACTCTCTCTCTCTTTCTCTCTCTGACTCTACTCCTCTTTCTCCTCTCTCCTAGACACACACATCTCTGTCATACAGACACATACATGATAACCCCCCCCTCTCCACCCCCTCTCCTCACCCACACCTCTCCACCCCCCACACATCTCCCCCACCCAACACCTCTCCCCAACCCACACCTCTCCACCACCCCACACCCCACGTATATGTTCTCTATCATATGGAGGTGAACTTTTATCCATTTATCTGTGGAAATCTGTCTTACATGCATACATATACTATTCTGCACACACACACACACACACTCACACACACACACACACACACACACACATACACACTCACAGACACACACACATACATACACACACACACACATACACACATACATACACACACACTCATACACACACACACACACACACACACACACACACACACATACACCCATACACACATACACACATATACACACATACACACACACATACACACATATCCACATACATACACACACACATACACACACACACATACACACACACATGCACACATAAATGCCCACACACACATAAATGTTCTCATCTACATCTACACATTCAACTCAGACACACACACACACAAATGCTCACACCTACATTTAAACACACACAAACAAAATACTCACACCTACACACACACAAACACACATGCACGCACACATAAATGGTCTCATCTACATCTACACATTCAACACACACACACACAAATGCTCACACTTACATTTACACACATACACACACACACACATGTACGCACACATAAATGCCCACACACATAAATGCTCTCATCTACATCTACACATTCAACTCAGACACACACACACACAAATGCTCACATCTACATTTACACACATACACACACAAAATGCTCACACCCACACACACACACACACACACACACACACTCAAGCACACATGCACGCACACATAAATGCCCACACAGATAAATGCTCTCATTTACATCTACACATTCAACTCACACACGCACACAAATGCTCACACTTACATTTACACACATACACACACACACACGCACACATAAATGCCCACACACATAAATGCTCTCATCTACATCTACACATTCAACTCAGACACACACACACACAAATGCTCACACCTACACACACACACACACACACTCAAGCACACATGCACGCACACATAAATGCCCATACACAGATAAATGCTCTCATTTACATCTACACATTCAACTCACACACACACACACAAATGCTCACACCTACATCTACACACACACACACACACACACATATATATATATACACAGACACACACACGTACACTCTCACACACACACACACACACATACACACAGCTAGGTACACACTGAGATAAGCATCAACTACAAAGCTGACACTTGATATCTTAACAAACAAGAAAAATTATAAGTATCAAGCTACAAGATTTATTGTTTCCAATAAAGCCAAGCATTTATTTTATGGGGCAATCTTTTTGTCAAAAGAGAAATCCTACCTTGGAATTTAATCATGGCACTACTATCTAGTGAATTCTATTTCCATTTTAAATACAGCCTGTCCTCAATTTATTTGTTTTTATTGTTGACAATAAACCTTCTGTGTGAGCAGTACAGCCATATATATGTGGTCAGTCTTCAGACTTTCTCATCGCTTATTTGTGATCAAGTTTCAATTCACAGTTGTTGAAAAGTTATCTCTCCTTTCCCTCCTCTTACACACATGAAGGTAGAAAAATAAAGAGAAAGCTGTGATTATCATGATACAGCTCAATTTTACCCTCCAACCCATCTCCAACACTGGCACCTGATGTCAATATGACTGATCCCTTATGATAGTATATCTCTGATAACATAAGATCAAGTAAGGCAATTGTTTTTACCATTATCACACTAGCGCAAAAGATCTATGCATGTAAAAATAAACAGAAATAACAACACAATTGGTACAGTATATGGAAGGAATATATTAGTTTAGTGCTTGAAATAGCAGGAAGAGGGTGTTAACGTTTCAGATGCTAGTCCTTCGTCAGAAGAAAGAATGAGAAATTACAAAGATTGAAGGGACAGGCAGGGTAGAATGTGAAAAATTATCTTTAGAGAAATAAATAAATAAATATATATATATATATATATATATATATATATATATATATATATATATATATATATATATATTTCGTTTCTGAATTTGTTTAGCAAGATTCTTTATCTGAAATCGTGTGTTGAAACCGATATTGTTATACTTTGGGAGGGTCATGTTGCCAATATCTGGTTGTGGAACCAACCAACCAACCAGAAACTTATAAGTTTGTAGATTTGTAAATTTATAAATTTATAAATATATAATAAATTGAAGTGAAAGCAACTGGTGCGTGTGTTTCTTATTGGCAACATGACCCTCCCAAAGTATAACAATATATATATATATATATATATATATATACATATATATACATATGATCATCATCGTTTAATATCTTTCACGATATATATATATATATATATATAAAATAAGGAAATACAAAATTTAGATGATAAATCCTTTATTGATAAGGCCGTGATACATTAGGAAAATCCACGTTGAGTTCTCAAATTGAATTAAATCAATGTTTTGACAGTATATATATATATATATATATATATATATATATATATAACGAAGGAAATGTGGTAAGGAACCAGGTGGACCATAACGCACCAAAGTACTCAATACTTGAGGTAGTAGAGTGGGTAATAGGAACCAGTAAGACCCCGACAGCTGAGCTCAAGCCGTTTCGACGGCTAATTCTGGACGCGAGTCCAGAGTCCAGAATTAGCCGTCGAAACGGCTTGAGCTCAGCTGTCGGGGTCTTACTGGTTCCTATATATATATATATATATATATATATATATATATGTATTCCAAATTGAGGGATAAGTATTTTAAACTTTATTTTATCATGAGTTAAGGGTCTATTGATTTTTCCCTGGATTTCACTAAATTCTGTGGATGAATTTGTATCCTGATTCTCTTTTGAGATGAGTTTGAATTATTTTTCCTACATCGTACGTTAACTATTTTTCCCATCTTGACGACATAGTCGCATATATGTTATGGAACACTGTTAGCTTCTCGCTAAAACAATTTCTATACCTCTCATTTATATATATATATATATATGAAGGCGCGAGGCTGATATATATTCACAATTGTGAGGTTGTGATTTCGATTCCCGACCGGTTGATGCATTATGTCCTTGAGCAAGACACTTTATTTCACGTTGCTACTTCTGCCTGAAGTTGCGATCGATAGAGAGTATTCGCAATTAGAAAGACCCTTGGATACATTGTTTCCTCGGTCCGATTTGACTATATATATACATATATATATATATATATATATATATATATATATATATATATATGAAACAAAAATAATAATGCTGATGTTATACAAATCGTTTAATCATTATAATTATTTAAACGGTTCTCCATGCAATCGAGAAGTCCTTCATACATTTGTTGTTCTTATGAGAACGGCATCCTCAGATGAAATCCAATTTAGTGATATGCCGCCGACAGGAGAAAACACACGTCCTTCTCCTCGTGTGTCCAGCAGACATATCTATATAATTATATCTAATAATTATAATGATTAAACGATTTATGTAACATCAGCATTATTATTTTTGATATTTTTATAAAAATCTCCATTGTAACTAAAAACTACGAGTGTTGAGAGCTTTCTCCTGCTTGCTCCTGTTTTTACCAAAACAATCTCTTCGGAATATATTAATATATATATATATATATATATATATATATATATATATATATATATATATATATATATATATATATATAGGAAAAAGTATGACCCCGACGGCAGAGCTTAAGCCGTTTCGACGGCTATTTCTGGACTAAATTAGAATTTTTAGCCTGGTGAAATTCTAATTTAGTCTAGAAATAGCCGTCGAAACGGCTTCAGCTCTGCTGTCGGGGTCATACTTTTTCCTATTTCCGACTCTACTACCCTAAGTATTGAGTACTCTGGTGCGTTATGGTCCATCTGGTTCCTGACCACAATTCCTTTGTTATATATATATATATATAACGGAGGAAATGTGGTAAGGAACCAGATGGACCATAACGCACCAGAGTACTCAATACTTAGGGTAGTAGAGTGGGTAATAGGAACGAGTAGGACTCCGACAGCCGAGCTCAAGCCGTTTCGACGGCTAATTCCAGAATTAGCCGTCGAAACGGCTTGAGCTCAGCCGTCGGGGTCCTACTCGTTCCTATATATATATATATATATATATTTCAATCATATCTCATTTTGTTTGACCCGTTTACCTTGTTCGCTTTTTTGGCTATGGTGGTTAATGGCTTCTTAACCATCGTCTCAGCGTGTATGACCATCTTAACTTATGTTTTTTATAGCTCTGGTATCTTCTTCATATCCATGGAACGCTTGTCTGCACAATATGGAAATTGCGTTTCGCTAATTTCAACCCGCCGAAATGCGCTTCTCGCTAAATTTATATTTATATTTATATTTATATATATATATATAGGAATTATGTTTAGAAAGCAGCGACCAAATTTTGAAATGGAAATAGAAGGCTACACTGTAACATTTGACTAAATAAAATAGTTTTAATATCAGGGCGTATAAATTAACTGAATGAATAGTCTTAATTTCGTGGGTTTATACATCCTGTTATTACAGTATTTTATTTTGTGAAATGGCCTTCTATTTCAATTTGTGTATGTATCTATATCTATATCTATCTATCTATATATATATACATATATGTATGTATATGTATATATCTGTATATTTATATATATGTGTGTATGTGTATATATATATATGGGCGGAGGTGGTGAGAGCAGATCTCAGATCGCTGAAGCTCACAGAGATGACGAAGGACCGTGACAAGTGGAGAGATGCTGTGCTGAATAGGACCCGTACCGCCCTTGCAAGCAGGGAAAAGCGGACGTAAAATGAGGATGATATATATATATATATATATATATATATATATATATATATATATATATATATATTAGCTAGTAAAATAGTGCTTCCGCTCTATTTTTAACTAAGTAAATTAACCTATTAGTTGGAGTTATAAAAACCCCACAGAATAGAAAAAAGGAATTAGCATTGACGTACATGAGATACGAACCCACATATTTGGCTATCAATATGTTGGATGGGTCAGGGGCATGATGGAGCGAGAGGAGGGGGGTGATGGGTAGGGGTAGCTGATTAGTGTATGGGAAGAGGGGTTCTTTTGGTGTGGCAGATGTATATATATATATAGTTCTATTTATATTTATATTATATCTGTATTTTTGTTTATATCTATATTATATCTATATTATATTATAAACATATTATAAACATATATTTTGTTTATATCTATATCTATATTATATCTGTATTTTTGACCGCGTTCTGGCAATATTATTACAACAATATGACCCTCCCCAAGTATAACAATATATATATATATAAATATAAATTCAGCGAGAATCGTATTTCGGCGGGTAGAAATAAGCGAAATGCAATTTCCGATTTATGTTGGCAAGCGCTCCATGGACCAGAAGAGACCAGAGCAATAAACATATGTTATAAAGGCCATACAAACTGAGACGGCGGTTAAGAAGCTATTAACCACCTAAGCAAAAAAAAAAAAAAAAAAAAAAAGACGAAGCAAGCTAAACGGGTCAAACAAAATTAATGAATGAAATAATATATATACATATATATACATTATATATATACAATATATATATATATATATATATATATATAAAGATGATATTTGTTTTTGAAATGCGCATAATAAAATACATGGAACTCCTTTAACCATCTTATATATATATATATATATATATAATTTAATATATCAACTAACATAAGCGCACAGATGCACGCCCATGCTAGCAAATACACAGGTTATGTCATAGTACCTAGGTGGTTCAATGCAGGAGAATGCAGAACAATAATATAAAGGACGTAAAATAAGAAAATATTTAAAAAAAAATTTTTTTATATATATATATATATATATTTATTAAAATAACAGATTAAAGTTTAAGCAAAGAATCGCTGCTTTCACCCTTAACGGGATCTTCTGAAACTAACAGAGTCAATCTGTAAACGCAGAAGTGGATATTTAAAAAAACGTTGCAACGTTAAGAGTGAAAGCAGCGATTTTTAATAAATATTTGCTCTACGGTTCTTATATATTTGATATATATTTATCCTTATCGAGCCCTCTTTGGATTTTAGTCTTCAAATTTATTATTATTACTATATATATATATATATATATATATATATATATATATATAT
>OZ024753.1:7729654-7732154 GCA_964016885.1 Eledone cirrhosa | reverse complement strand
AGAAAGAGGTAGAGAAGAAGAATCAACCACAATACGCGGCGTAGTAGCATATGACATTTTGGGAACATGTTTTAAAAGCCTGGCGTAGCCCATCATCTCCTCTCCAGGTCTGAATACAGCAGATTTCTTCCAGAGAAGGATAGAAAGAGTGTGAGAATGGAAGTGAGAAGGAGATATAGAGGATGTGAGAGGAGATGTAGATGAAGTGAGGACATATGGAGGAAGAATCAACCCCAGTATAATTAGACTGGTACTTTTTTTTATCGGTCTCGCATGGATGTAAAGCAAAGTTGACATCGGCTTGATTTGAACTCAAAGAACACTGAGCCGGAACAGATACCACGAAGAATTCTATCTGATGTGCTAACAACTCTACTAATTCACAGTCTGTATTTGGTAAGAGGCCATTCAAGCGCTGGCGTCAGGATAGAGAGTCTGTCTGTATAACATTGCCTCAAAATGTCACATCCAACTAGTGTTAGAATGGAACGCAGATGTAAAAAAAAAAAACGATGTAAATAATGATGTTTTTGGTAAAAGAAAACAAGTTTGATTCAAGCCTAATTTTTATGCTACGACCCAACACAACGCCACCCCTCGTTATATGAAAATAGACCACACATTCCAAAGGGTTCCTATTTGAATTATAATCTTCCAACATAATTTGATATAAGAGCTTTTTGTCAAGTTCTGATAAAAATACCATCGTTATAATTGTAGTAAAACTCTTGAAATTCTTAATTAAAATAAAATATGGTAGATTTTACTAGAAATATGGCCAGGAAAGGGTTAACATGAAGTTGTGAACCGTCCCTATTGAAAGAAGGACCATTCTCAGCACATAAACAGATCTTTGATGAAACTCTTGAGGAGAAAAGTTAAGTTGCATTACATATAATTCACACACTCACAAACAATATACACACAAACGTACACATATGCACACATGCACAGGATTAACTCCCCATCTGTCATTCGCATTGAGCGACTGTGATTATATGACTTTCCCCTGGATAGGACACAGTCCATTGCAGGATTAACTCCCCATCTGTCATTCGCATTGAGCGACTGTCATTATATGACTTTCCCCTGGATAGGACACAGTCCATTGCAGGATTAACTCCCCATCTGTCATTCGCATTGAGCGACTGTGATTATATGACTTTCCCCTGGATAGGACACAGTCCATTGCAGGATTAACTCCCCATCTGTCATTCGCATTGAGCGACTGTGATTATATGACTTTCCCCTGGATAGGACACAGTCCATTGCAGGATTAACTCCCCATCTGTCATTCGCATTGAGCGACTGTGATTATATGACTTTCCCCTGGATAGGACACAGTCCATTGCAGGATTAACTCCCCATCTGTCATTCGCATTGAGCGACTGTGATTATATGACCCTCCACTGGATAGAATACTAGCCCATTGCAGGTTTAGTTCTCCAGTTGCTGCTGGTGGGACTCAGTTATTGGTGAGAGGGCTGGAGCAACATGAATATAGAATTGTTGGACATTAATGTAGTTATTCTCAATTATATAACTTTATTATATAGAAACTATGTAATATAACAGCTACAGCCTGATAACGTCTGCCTTCTCTATTTGGTCGCTGTCGCCAACTGTGATCAGTTTGATGATTTTGGAAGGAGAGCAGTCCACGTTTGGTTTGTTGTCTTTGGGAAGGAGAGCAGCCTGCGTTCGGTTTGCTGTGTTTGGGAAGATGGGCAGCCCACGTTCGGTTTTCCAAGTTTGGGAAGGAGGGCAGTCCACGTTTGGTTTGTTGAATTTGGAGGGTGGGTCATGGATTGGTTCAGCAGGAGTCACAAGCTTAGGTTAGCGTTCAGTTTAGGGTGTTTGCTCAGTGTTATGTGGATACATTGGAGCAATAACAGTCTTATTTACTTATATAAGATTGCTAACTACAATGTGCAGCATAGAAAGGGATAGCAATTTAACACTGTTTAGGAAATAAACGCTACAAACATTTAATGGGAAGAGAAAAAGAAATAGAGAAAATATAAAAAGGTGAGATTAACATACCTGTGTGATGTGAGAAACCAAGTCATCGGAAGGCAGGAAAAAAAGAAAGAAGAAAGGTGAATTGAGAATTATATATATTCAATAATCATACATTTACACACACACTCATATATATATATATATATATATATATATATATATATATTACATTGCATTGAAATATTTTATATGTCACATTTGAGATAATCTCGAACATGCGCCACCTAAGAATAAACTGAAAGAAAAATGCAAGGAATAAATCTGTGCATTTGATCATTACAAAATAGTGAATGATATATATTTAATGAGATATGCGTACAATAGAAGATATCAAGTTTAACAGGAGCTAATCTGTATAGAATGTAAGAACACAAAAATTGTAAATATAGATACCTGATAAAAATTATATATATATTTTCCTTATATATATATATATATATATATATATATATAGACTGTAGAAGTCGCATTGATAGAT
>OZ024753.1:7717154-7724654 GCA_964016885.1 Eledone cirrhosa | reverse complement strand
CATGACACCTACATGAACACTTACAGTGTGGACTGGGTGCTTTTTGTTGTGACACCTACACAACCACTTTACAGTGTGGACTGGGTGCTTTTTGTGGTGACACCTACATGACCACTTTTCAGTGTGGACTGGGTGCTTTTTGTCATGACATCTACATGACCACTTTACAGTGAAAATAAAATTATATCAAATAAATAAAAGGAATGTTTAGAATGTCTTAGGAAAAAATCACCACCATCAACACCAATAACATATGCAACATACACAAAGTTACACAACCTACACACACATAGACACACAACCTACACACACACACATATATATATATACACACAATAACACAATAACATATGCAACATACACAAAGTCACGAACCTACACACGTATACACACAGTGACACAACCTACACACACAGACACAAGCACACACACAGCACCCATGCAGACATACAATGATACACATTTATACATAACTTATATTACACAATAAACTTCTCACGTCACCCTACACACATATACATACACACAACCTATACATACACAACCTATACATACACAATCTATACATACACAACATATACATACACCCATATGCACAATTTTCACATTCTCACACATAGACCCATACACACAGTCTACACGTAAGCCCATACACACCACATAGTTACACAGGAACACATATACACAGAACCCTACCCTCAGCCTCGCAGACTGTCATCCCCACCACCCTTCACAGCACTCCAGCACCCTACACAGAACTCCACCGCCGTACACAGAACCCTACCCTCAGCCTCGCAGACTGTCAGCCCTACCTCCCTACACAGAACTCCACCGCCCCACACAGAAGCCTAACTCCCTACACAGAACATCACCGCCCCACACAGAACCCTACCTCCCTACACTGAACCCTACCGCCCAACACAGATCCCCACCTCCCTACACAGAACCCCACCGCCCTACACAGAACCGCACCGCCCTACACAGAACCCCACCTCCCTAAACAGAACTCAACCGCCCTACACAAAGACCTGCCGCCCTACACAAAACCCCACCTCCCTAAACAGAACTCAACCGCCCTACACAAAGACCTGCCGCCCTACACAAAACCCCACCTCCCTAAACAGAACTCAACCGCTCTACACAAAGACCTACCGCTCTACACAGAACCGCACCGCCCTACACAGAACCCCACCTCCCTAAACAGAACTCAACCGCCCTACACAAAGACCTGCCGCCCTACACAGAACCGCACCGCCCTACACAGAACCCTGCTGTCAGCCCTAGAGACACACGGTCACCCCCCCCCCCCCCACCCCCCACTAACACTGAAGTAGTTTACATTACCGATAGCTGCAAGTTAGTGAGATGTTATTGATTCAGTAAATTGACCACGGTGTTTTTAGATTGAGTGACATTTTTGTCGATGATAAATTCAATTCGAAATTAACAGAAATACATTGATAGAACTTGTGTCAGATTTTCAAAGACAGACCATATTTCATCGCATTACAGAATTGGCTTCAATTCAATAAATAAATAAATAAAGTGAAAAACAGGATATATATATATATATATATATATATATATATATATATATGTGTGTGTGTGTGTGTATATATATATATATATTAATGTATATATAAATATATATGTATGTATGTATATATATATATATACATATATATATATATATATATATAATGTGTATGTATATATATGTATATATATATATATATATACATATATATATATATATAATGTATATGTATATATATATATATATGTATATATATATATATAAACATACATATATATATATATATATATATAAACATACACATATACATACATATATAAATATATACACACACATACATACATAATCTCTTTCTCTCTCACTCTATATATATATACATATATATATATATGTATATATATATATATATACATATATATATATATATATACATATATATATGTATATATATATATATATATATACATATATATATGTATATATATATGTATGTATATATATATATGTATATATACATATATATATATACATATATATATATATATGTATATATATGTATGTATATATATATATATATATATATATATATATGTATATATATGTATATATATGTATATATATGTATATATATGTATATATATATATGTATATATACATATATATATACATATATATATATATATGTATATATATGTATATATATATATATATATATATGTATATATATATATATATATATGTATATATATATATGTATATGAATATGTATATATATATATAAATATATATATATACAAAAACCAGATTTGTAGAAATGGAAGTGACAAGTAAATTTGAAGTTGCAATGGATTAAATGGAAGAGACTCCCTTTGCGTGATAGTTCGACGTGACTCACAGAAATAGCAGCCAAACCCCCCTCAAAAAAAAAAAAAATAATAATAATAAATTGAATAATGGAGTCGTAAATGGACAAAAAAGAAAAACACAAATACACTCACAAACATACAAAAATACGAATGAATATATTTTTCTGTCATAGATTTTTTTCGCCGATAATATTAATCTGTTGCCATGCCAACTAGGCAGCCATGTAGGTGAGGGGGGTGGAGGACCTCTGAGAGGGGTATTGCTGTTCTTTAAAGGATCACATTTTTATGCAAATTTGTATGATTTAATTATGTATATGAGAAAATTCTCCAAACATCTTTACAATGTAACAGGCTTGTGGAAATATCGAAAGCGGGTGAGAGGGTCGTATGATGTTATGACCCTTTGGTCATAATTTGGTGTGAATAATTGTGGACTGCATAGTAGAAAATGTCGGCGTAGTAATTTCCCTAGTGTAGACAGAGAAAAAATTGTGGAAAACTGGCGTGATCAGTTTGTCAAACTATAAGTTGAAAGAATTCGAAGTTTGAAAGCCACAACAATACGGGTTTGGAGGGAAAATAACTAAATTGTCAGAAACAGGGGTTGTTTTTTTTACCTTAATTTATTCACATGTCCTCATATTTCGAGATTAATATATCTTCTTTCGAGGAAAATAAAGGAACTATTCCATTATCCGATGTGGCTTGCTATACCATGCTCCCGGGAAGTTAAAATTATTTTATTTTGGAAAATGGGGAGAGAGGCAATCATTGGCAGAAGGAGCATCTATTGAAAGCTTAGCCTAGGATTATAAATACCCAGGCACTGGTCCTGTCTATTGCCTGGTTTAACGCCACCACATGGCCTTTGGGTGTTTTAAGTAGAGTTAACTCTATTGCAAGCACCCAGCCAGGTCTTCTGTTTGAGAATAACTTATTTCCGCCCCTTTACTTGTCTTAAAGATCCTGAAAAACAAACCAAAAAGGGGTTGTGAGTGTTTTTTCTTATCGTGTTCACAAGAATGTCAGCTACAAAACTTGGCTAGATGTGGTTCCGCCACAGCTTCACACATTGTTGTCCTTTCTCATTAAACTCTGCCAAGTCCAATGCTGTACAAGGGGTGTTGCAGCTGGGGGCATACCAGGAGGTGCTGCATAGTCTGTGGTTCGATACTGCAGCCACGCAAAGACCCCATCCTTTAAATATCCCCATTATGCCAGATTGTGAGGGCCGCTCTTCCATCTATGATTAAATTTGGGTAGAAAATATATATTCTTTTTAATTTTCTGAATTATTTGTTGGTCTAATTAATTTTTCTTTCTGTTTTTTTTTTTTTGCACAGGTGCAAAAATATGCCACTTTCCAATGTAATAGAACTAATATGTTTAACTTGTGGCCAACCTTAATTAAGATGATGTATCATCAAAGGCGATCTAATTGTAGCCTTACCTGACATCTTTTTAAAGGTAAGTCGTACACTATCTTGTCTCTTTTTCTTATACACTAATATATATATAACGGTCTGAATTAGATTTCCTCCTTTTTAAAATTTAACAAAATTTAATCCCAGATCAGAGCTGATTTGGAAATTGTATTACCAAAAAGCTAAACATATTCTATTTGTGTTGAAATTTGTCCATTTCCATCTCATGTGCAAAAAAAACAAAAAAAAACTCCCTAAATGGTGTCGGACAGTCAAGTATTTATTTATTTATCTATTTATTTTCTTTTTCAGTGTTGTAATCAAATTTTATGTCAAAATACTCAAATATATTTCTAGGATAAAATTGCATAAAAATAATATATAATTTAATATTTGGTCAAACATATTTTAAAATATCTGATTTGAACATTTATCTGTGGTCAGCGTGTGTTTGTTATGCATTTGAAGTATTAAATAGTTGAGAGGCTCTTATTAAGGACTGGAGCTTTACTCTACTTCATCTTGTTTAACTATAACCAGTGATTGATATGTAAATACCAGATGTGGGGCCCCTTTTCGACTTGAAATGTCACATCGTGACTTGTAATATAATAAGGCTGCATTAACCCTTTAGCATTTACATTAACCCTTTAGCATTTACAAATGCTTTGCCTCTCATAATTATCTCACATAAACCAAATCTATGAGATTTTGATATTATTTGTTTTGAGAACAATACTTTAACCTCAGTATGAGTGGCCAGTTATAGCCGATTTGAAAAGAAAGAGATGAGAGAATTCTGGCCGGATATGGCTGGTTTAATTGCTAAAGGGTTAAAGAAACTATAATTATATATACTTAAAATTTGCATTATTTTGTAAAGATGTAATTACCGTATTTCCCGGCTTCGAAGACGCTACTTTTTCCCCCTAAAATAAGTCTGAAAATTCTACCATGCGTCCCGGAGGCCGAAGGTTGTTTATTATTTTTTTTTCAAAATTTTGGTTGTCAAAATTAGGGTGCGTCCTCGAGGACGAAGCGTCTTCGGCGCCGGGAAGTACTAAAAAGACGAAAAAATTTAATTTTAAAGCTAACTACATTTTAATGACTTTGTTGTGACTGCTTGTTTATATAATATATCTTATTTCTCAAACTGAGGAGGGAAATATAAGAATTATGCAACCAGCCTCAGGCGATAGGAACTCAAGTCAAACGGGAATTTAATGTATTTTCTAGAATCGCATCAGAAGTAAAACATGAGCGTATTTTAAACAGCATATCCAGTGAACAATGTTCTGTTTTTCATGTAACAACCTTTAACGCGAAACTCGGGGATATTCAGTTTAGCACAGCGTGTGACATGCCTAGCTATTTAAATTACAGATACAGTTCATCAGATGAGTTTCTAAACAATTTTTCCTACTCAGTTTTACTTCCAAGTGTTGAGTTGTTGAGCTTCTAAACAGTTTTTCCTGCTCAATTTCACTCACATGTGTTGAGCAGGCAAGCTTCTAAGCAGTTTTTCCCATTCAGTTCCACCCACAAATGTCGAATCGACTAGCTTCTAAACATTTCTTTCCTATACAGCTTCATTCAAATATGTTGGGTTGACAAGCTTCTTAACAGTTTTTCCTACTCAGTTTCACTCATAGATGTTGAGTTGCTTAGCTTCTAAACATTTCTTTCCTACACAGCTTCATTCAAATATGTTGGGTTGACAAGCTTCTAAACAGTTTTTCCCATTCAGTTCCACCCACAAATGTCGAATCGACTAGCTTCTAAACAGTTTTTTACTACACAGTTTCATTCAAGTGTTTTGACAAGCTTCTTAACAGTTTTTCCTACTCAGTTTCACTCATAGATGTTGAGTTGCTTAGCTTCTAAACATTTCTTTCCTATACAGCTTCATTCAAATATGTTGGGTTGACAAGCTTCTTAACAGTTTTTCCTACTCAGTTTCACTCATAGATGTTGAGTTGCTTAGCTTCTAAACATTTCTTTCCTATACAGCTTCATTCAAATATGTTGGGTTGACAAGCTTCTTAACAGTTTTTCCTACTCAGTTTCATTCATAAATGTTGAGTTGAGCTTTTGCTTACTAAACAGTTTCAGTCACAATAGTTGAGTTGATCTTCTAAACAGTTTCTCCCAAAAGGGTTGAGCCAACCTGAAGCTATGGTACGTGTCATTAGCTCAACATGCTACACAGCATGATCGAAATGAATAGTTTATTATTGCCAGGTTGACTTCTTAACCCCCAACCAAACTGCATCCAAGCTGTAACAGGTAAAAAAATACGTCAAACCGCTTTACTGAAATATTATCGATAAGGAGCATGGCTAATCTCGTTAGTGAAGAACACAGCAGTAATAATATTGAGTAATAGATTTGTTAAAGAAAAACCTTAGGTTTATATGTTCTAGCTTTGCTTTACCAGATCGATATAGCCAATATCTGGTGGGCGTGGAAATCAATATATCCGATATATAGTCATGAATGAGATAACCGATACATCTCCGTAGTACTGTTATTACATGAAGTGGTGGTGGTAGTAGTGGTTGTGGTATCAATAAATTGTATATTGTTATTGTATATTATTATAGTAGTTGTAAGCAGTAGTACTACACCGAGAAATAAGAGCAACAACAGGCGTCGTAGTAGATGTTGTTGTTGTTATTGTTGGTGATGGTGGTGGTAGTAGTAGTAGTAGTAGTAGTAAATGTATATGTATAGTAAAAGTATGCAAGTAGATTGCTGCCATTGTTTATACCTAGGTCAACCCAGATTAAGCAGACTTTTGATCAAAGGCATTCCAGTCTTGGCCATCCTGCCTGTTTGTAAATCTAGAAGAAGATTGTTCAATAACTTTATTGATTTTCGATGGATTTAGGCTGTGATTTGAAGGGAATTTGCTGCTATAGCAAGTCAGACAATTCTTAGGGACGCACTCATTAGCTCCTCAGACTGCAGAGAAGCAAAACCTCTTTGCAAGAGGGAACAAGACTGCTCTCCCCACCCTCCCCTATGCTATCAAAATAAAAGAAAGTACCGATATTTTTGCTCCTCCTTGGCTCCCCGGGACCCACACCGATGACCCTGTTTCTTCTTATATGTTTTGCATCGGGCTCCCTTGCTAGCCAGCCCCTTGATCTCTCCCTCACTTATAGGTCCTATAGGGAGTCTCCCTTACTAGTTGTGATTGCCTAAATGCTTCTCTGTTAGCTGGCTCCCTAAACCCTGAATTTATAGACTCTGCATGGAGCTTCCCTTACTAGCTCGAACTATACCCAAGCTCTTTGAACCCTCTCTGGTAGGCCTTGCGTGGGGCTTCCCTTGCTACCTCAGACTGTATAGAAGTTCCTTGCAAGGTGGCTCTGTGACCTCCCTCATTTCTATTCTATGTCTGAGAAATGGGCAAAAATCAAAACGCCGTTTATAAACCGAGGCAGCTGATCAACACATTATGTTTAGATGGCGAATATAAGCTACTTCTCCATTTTACCATGGATTTTTTGGTTACATATTCCTCGGCTTATATTCGAGTATATACACGGTAGTATTTATCAACCACTCGCGTCTTTCTTTCTTTTCTTGAAAAGAACGATGGCAGTATTTCCAGACGTTGGGGCCATATGAACATAAATATTCAATGCTTCGTAAATATGAATCT
>OZ024753.1:7694654-7714654 GCA_964016885.1 Eledone cirrhosa | reverse complement strand
ACACCTACACATGCGCGCTTACACACTCACGGGCGCGCTGACACACTCACGGGCGCGCTGACACACTCACGGGCGCGCTGACACACATACGGGCGCGCTGACACACATGCGGGAGCGCTTACACACACGCGGGCGCGCTTACACACACGCGGGCGCGCTTACACACACGCGGGCGCGCTTACACACACGCGGGCGCGCTTACACACTGACACGCAAGACATACGCTCAACGCAGATAAGAATGAAAACGGTCAGAGATATAATTGTTTCTACTTTTGGCACCAGGCCAGCAAATCTCCAGTGAATTACTGGTACTTTATTATATCGACCCCGTAAGGACGAAAGGCAAAGTTAACCTCGGCGGGATTTGAACTCAGATCATAAAGGGAGGTAACTCTATGCTTCAAAGCATGGCGCCCGCTCCTCTACCGATACTGCCAATCCACCGCATATAATTGTTTCTACTTTTGGCACAATGCCATCATGTACCCAGTACATTACTGGTACTTTATTTATCGACCCCGTAAGGATGAAAGGCAAAGTTAACCTCGGCATATAATGTAATGTAGTTAGTAACTGTTAGTACGCGGCAAACTTCAACTAAATGGTACACAGGCATGACATACATATATATACACATATATGTACAGACACACACTCTCATGCACACACACACACACACACACACACACACACACACACACACACACACATACACACACACACACACAGACACACACACACACATATATATATATATACATACACATTGGCCCACAGACTCACAGGCATACATACACCTTACTCAATACATGCACATACGTGTAGATACTTATGTACACACATATACATACAGATACACACACACAGATCTACACATTGACACTTACTCATATAGACACTTGTACGTACATACACATATACACACACTCATACACACACACACACACTCGCAGAAATACATATGGTATGGACCCTTAACTCTTGGTGAATCGTAGGGGCGACATTATTGACATACAGCCTTTCCGGGGCATTTTTAAAACCTGGCAGACCCCCATCTCCTCTCCAAGCCTGAATACAGTAGACTTCTTCCAGAGAAGGATATAGAGATTCAGAGAAAGAAAGAGATATAGAGGAAGAATCGACCCCAGTACTAAACTGGTACTTTCTTTATCGACCTTGAATGGATGAAAGGCAAAGTTGAGCTCGGCGGGATTTGTAAAGCATTCTATCCGACGTTCTAACTACTCTGCCAATTCGCGTCTATACATACATATATATTGTTTCTACTTTTGGCACAAGGCCAACAATTACCCAGTGCATTACTGGTACTTTATGTTATCGACCCACGTAAGGATGAAAGGCAAAGTTAACCTCGGCGGGATTTGAACTCAGATCGTAAAGGGACGTAACTATGCTGGAAAGCATGGCGTCCGACCCTCTACCGATACTGCCAATCCGACGGTTAAAAAGACAGACTGTTGATATAAACGTAGTTGTATAAAATTGGATATTTGCTGGAATTCTAGATTCGACTGGTTCTGTTATTTCGTGGCAATTTGTGTAAATGATTATAATTATCGACTCACTTAACGACATACTAATTACCTTACCGTATTTAATTATCAACCCAGGTAGAGCTGCTACTTCTCCGAATTGAGAGATCACAGCTCTGATATTACAGGCATGTGGTTAGAATATGGTTCCTCAGAATGGTCTTTGGAGTAACGTTACTCGATAGAGTGTGTAACTCGGAGATCAGAGAGTCACTCAAGGTAGAGCCGCTACTTCGAATTGAGAGGACACAGCCCCGATATTACAGACATGGGGTTAGAATATGGTTCCATCGAATGGTCTTTGGAGTAACGTTACTCGATAGAGTGTGTAACTCGGAGATCAGAGACTCACTCAAGGTAGAGCCGCTACTTCGAATTGAGAGGACACAGTCCCGATATTACAGACATGTGGTTAGAATGTCTCATGAAAGAATCACTGAACAGAATTTACGGGCAAAATCAACTGGCAGGCGACCCAGGGGTAGACCTCGAGCAAGATGGTTGGATTACATTCATGAACTCGGCTGGTCTCGCTTGACGATTCGGCAGGATCAATTGGAGACGTTTGCTTCTTACAAGAAGGAGTGTTTAAGGATTCTGGCCCCACGAATCTCTCAGGAGTAAGTGGGCAAAGAAGAAGAAACATATTTAATGAAATACCAATTGCCCTACGGTATTTAATTTCATTTATTTAGATTATGAGTTCAAAACCCGCCCCAACTAGCGTTTGTTTTACATTTTCGCTCGAGTTGATAAAGATTTTCCTCCAGCATTTTTGATGAAAAGCGTTCAATGTGTTGGTAACTTTTGGTGTTTTCTTCCTTCCACATTTCCCTCGCTGACTGTTATGTAGTATGATGATTGAGACTCTGAAACAGATGTTCAATGCAGAATCGAAACGTTTGACAACTGTTCTTTAGCGTACAAAATCAGGTTCATGAATACACTAAACACCAACCCCACAAAATTCGTTTGTTTCTACAATACTAATCTTACTACCAGTCGTGTTATATGGAAGTCTACGTCTTAGGTCTGTCTCGAGCCCGGAACTATCAATCGTGTTATATGGAAGTCTACGTCTTAGGTCTGTCTCGAGACCAGAGGTTCATGAGGCCGGTGGTGCTTATCTCGGTTTCAATAGTAAGAAGCGACTAAGAGTACAAGACTTACCCCTGGACAGGACGCTAATCCGTAGCCCCTCCAGTTATTGCTGGTACTCATTTTCAGCTGAGTATACTGGAGCAACGTGGAATGAAGTGTTTTGCTGAAGAACGCAATACACAACCCAGTCCAGGAATCGAACCTATGACATTATGATCATAAGTTCAACATCCTTACCACTAGGTCACGCGCCTCTTCGTTGTATGGAAGGGAAACATGAAAAAATATAAAACAAAACGAACACTGCTTGATGTAGTGAGAAATAACAAATTCTTGCTATGTTTAATTTTAATTCCTATCTCTACTAACATGATGTCTTACTTATTAGAAGTGAAAATCTTTGGCATCCCATCATTACTACTATACACCCACACGAAAATTGGCCAACTTCCAAAGTAGGAAACCAAAATTCTATCTGTTCTAACAACTAACAATGGAATTTTCCTTTTCTTCTTTTCCTTTTAGATATTCCTAACTTTAATTAATTTCCCGGGAAATATTGTATCTACTGGTTTAGAAAGGGCAGGTTCTAGAAGAAACAATACCATTACTCACAGTGCATCTATCTTCTTCAGTGTCCACGTAGTTGCAATAATCTCAAGCCACAGGTCTTGATTTGATACAAGCGGTGTAGCGGCAGCTTGGTTAGGGTGTCGGACTAACCAGGATTCAGTATTTATTCCGGCTTATTGTCTCTCCCTTTCGCTTAAACTCCGCCAGTTGCAGACTGCACATCAACATGATATATTTTTCTCCACAAAGTTCGATCACCAGCAGCAGAGTTCAAAGAGCAAGGATGAAGTCCACTCCATAAGTTGATATTTCAAGCCATCGTTTCGGCTGCCGGCCTCTGCTTCTCTTACCAACCAACCTTCCTCCCAAGCATAACCTACTCACACCACGAGTTGATCTTTTTATATGGCCGTATAGTTTGAGTACTCTTGACTTGACAATTGATGTAATTAGTCATTGTACTCTCAGTTCAAATTTCGCTGAGTTCAACTTTCCTTTTCATCACCTCAAGGTTGATAAATAAAGCACTAGACCAGTACTGAGGTCGTTTCTTCATCTATATCTCCTTCTCACTTCTCTCTCACTTTCTATCCTTCACTGGAAGAAAATATGCTGTGTTCGGAGCTGGAGAGGAGATGGGCTCCGCCAGAAACTAGTACATAATTGTTTTGTCTGGCGAACGAGGTGGATGTTTTCTTGCAAGAATCATCATCTAGTTTCTTGAAACCTTCGGTAATGAAATAATTATATTGTGTTGTTTTTATGTAATTAAACACACACACACACACACACACGCACGCACGCACGCACGCGCGCACACACACACACACACACACACACACACACACACACACACACACACACACACACACACACACATATATATTACTTCAAAATATTAATAAATATAGACATTCATGTGATCAAATATATTTTATTATATATATTTCAGAGGTACTGAGCTGTTTCATCAGTACGTCCTCATCAGATAAAATAAATTGATGTCTGACATACCTCAACTGAAATATATATATAATAAAATATATTTGATCACATGAATGTCTATATTTATTAATATTTTGAAGTAATATTAATAACTCCAGAAAACTTCACTGTTGAGTGCTTCTAATCTATTGTAAAACTATATTTATTGATTAATCAATGAACCTTGTTTAACTTTTGGTTATATATATATATATATATATATATATGAAAAGATTCAGGACCCCGACGGCTGAGCTCCGGTCGTTTGGACAGCTAGATCAAGCTGTCGAAACGGCCGGAGCTCAGCCGTCGGGGTCCTGAATCTTTTCCTATCACCCACTCTACTACTCCAAGTATCGAGTACTCTGGTGCGTTATAGTCACCTGGTATCTTACCACACCCTCTTTGTTACACACACACACACACACACACACACACACACACACACACACACACACACACACACACACACACACACACACACACACACACAGATATACGTATATATATGATCGAAAACACTGTTGCAGCATATATATATATATATATATATATATATATATATATATATATATATATATATATATATAAACTTTATTGGCATATTACAATCGTTTCAATATCGATCAGCTCAGGGTACAATCATAATGACCGGGGCCCGACTCTTCCACGACATCTCATCAGATATGCGAGTTTATATGTGCAAAGATGCATCCAAACTACACGTAACAGCATCTAGTACTTCGAGGCACCTGCTGTAACTTTAGTTACAAACTTAATTAATACACACACGCACGCGCATCCCCACCCCCGCCACATATGTTACTCATGTACAGTACCATTCTACATAATTTTATTGACTCTATATTATTTGTAAATGATTACACCTGTGTCATTTATTCAGAACATACAAATGCTTTTGATATCTTTAATAGAATATAACTCTCCTTATATAAAATCATTGGTTTCAAATATTTGCTATCTGATAAATGTGCTCTTCCAAATTCCACTAATGCCATCCATACTTTACGCAAAAGAGTCACAGCATAATTGTCTATGGTTATTTAGTATATATATAAACGTGTCAACATTAGTCTAAAAGACCATAAATATTCCTTTTAAAATATATTCTTCATCATAATTCATTTTATTTCATTACTCAGCAGTATTTGCTTTCGTAATATATTTTTTCGTGACTACGTTTTTGTAAATTCTAAATTCCACCTTAATCTTGCCATAAAAGCTAAGCAGTTTTGAAGTTAAGGAGTTTGTCTGAGGTCTATTCATTAGAAACACGTTTCAAGTCGTCCATAAATAGAACATGGATGATTTGATGGGCTTGCTTTTTATTACATAACAATCTCTTTCCAGCCCTTTTGGCAGAAATTCTCCTGCTATCTATAATACATACCACAAAGATGCGAATAGTATGAGTTAGCGTCGTTTAACAATCACCCTCTTCCCATTCGAAGGAGGTAGATCCCTCATCTGGGACGCCACCTGCTACGATACGTTCACCGCCTCCAGCTTAGTCGTTTCGGCCACAAAGCCTGGCATCGCGGCCCACCTCGCAGAAGAACGTAAAATAAACAAATATCGGGGTTTGTCCGGTCGCTTCCTCTTCGCACTGGTCATTGTCGAGACTTCAGGCGTACCTGGACCCCGCACTGCCGAGCTCCTCCGCAAGGTCGGAGGGTCGGTGTCCCCTCTGAGGAAGAAATCCCGCGATGTTGAGGGGCTGTTGCAGCGGGTGTCACTGGCCATCGTCTGGAGGAATGCTTTTGTTGTCTTGTCCGTAGTACACAGCCCTTCTGCCCTCTTGCCCTTGGCCCAAAGAACAATCAACCCGCCCCTCACTTCTGCGGCACCAGAGCTCTTGCCATCCCTCTCCTCCCCGTTCTTTTATATCTTTTCTTTTTCTCTTTTTTCTCTATATTTTCCTATTTTTTTTCTTTTGTTTCCTTTTCTTTTTTTTATTATTGCTGTTATTATAGTTGTCGGTGGTTTTCCAGTATCGGTAGAGCGTCAGACACCATGTGCTTTTCAGCATAGGAGTTATGGCCCTTTACGTTCTGAGTTCAAATCCCGGTGAGGTTAATTTTGCCTTCCATCCTTACGGGGGGGGGGTGATAAAATAAAGTACCAGTAATGCATTGGGAGTAATTGCTGGCCTTGTGCCAAAAGTAGAAACAATTAATTAGAGGGGTTGAAATTAATATATGCAAGATTTTACATCGCTAGCATCATTCCTTTATAGCCCGCCTATGAACCTTTCAGCCGACGCTTGTACTTTTTTTTTACTAAGAAAGTATCAATGACCTCATATTTTCTGTTGTTTTTTTGTTCTCTTATTTTGTTTAACCATTCTGTTGGCCAAGGATTGGAAACCAGCTGTTTATTATCGATTTACACGGTTAAGGTTTCATTACGCTTTTTATAATTCTGGACTATTAATTGATTTTTATTGTTCTTGTTTTCTCTGTTGTTTCTGTGAAACAGCTTCTCTGATTGCAATTTAATCTAGACATCGAGATATTTATTAATTAATACAATTTATTAATACTATCCGCTGTGCCTCTTGGGAAGTATTTCAACATAAGCGTTATGAAGAACGTACGTTACTAGCCTGAAATCATATAATCGATTGCTATTGTTTCGGTCCTTGAAGCACAGAACTGTCTAAAGTTAGTGTTATCCACTTTGTCAATTAGTTTCCCCAATATATTCTATCATGACATTTGAAAGAGAATCAAAAGAGAGTTTTCACCAGCAGTTACTTACGCTTGAAACTCTTCCAAAATATCTTTTATATCTAGACCCATAAAGATAGATAAAATAATGATGCATAAATAAAATAAAAATACATATTTAATTATTCAGTGGTTATTTAATACCAAGAAGATATCTCACACAAACACACACACGTAATATACCTATCTGTCTTCTGTACCACTGGGGAATATACAGTTTACTCCCCGACATTCGTTATAACGGAATTTCACTGTATAAATATTGGATATTTGGATGGCTGGATGGATGAGCGGCTGGACGAACGGATGTTTGGATGGATAGAGGATCGAATGGGCGGGTGGATGGGTAGACAAAAGCGCAATGTACCTATCTGTCTTCTATGCCACAGGGGAATACACAGTGTACCCCCGGCATTCACGGTTCCGGATATTCCGGATTTTTTCTTAGAATCTAACTAATAACTGTTCGTGGAAACCACCGCATATTCGCAAAATCGTTAATATCTTCCGCGCTTTTTTTAATGGCTTTTTTCGTGGTAATGTATATTTATATTTTAACGCTAAATTATTAATAACAATATACCGTATTTGACACCCCACCGGCCTATTAGATTCCCCTTCGCATATGACGCTCTCTCTTTTTTTTAAAAATTATATTTTACATTATATTTTGACGTTTATAGGTATTTTTTGGACCACGTCCGATATTCGCGGTTTTCCCACTCCTCGCGCGCACTCTAGGAACGTAACCCCCGCGTTAACCGGGGGACAACTGCATATATTTCATCATAGCTTCTCTTATTCAGGTAGTTTGCTTCTGTTTGTGTAAGTATGATCTGTTAACTATGTGTATATTTTAACTTTAGCATTTAAACCGACCATATCCGGACAGAATTCTCTCACTTCTTTCTGTTCAAGGCGGCAGTAAATGGCCACTCATACTGATGTCAAGGTATTGTTCTCAAAATAAATAATATCAAAATCTCATAGATTCGACATTATGTGAGATAATTATGTGAAATAAAGCGTTTGCTGTGAAAATACTATAGTAAATATAGAGTAATGTAAATGCTAAAGGGTTAAATACTAACGAAGCTACGCAATAGAGCATAGAAGATATGAATTAACCGAGTTAATAAATTCATTTAACCAATTCATCATCTTTATGGTATGCTACAACATTTTCCCTGGACAGTTAAATGCTAACTTTACACCAGTGAATGATTTATTTGAGGAGGAATGACCAGTTAACTCTGGTTAACATCTTAATACTCACTACATTAAATATATCCACGTTAAATATAGTTTGTCATATGAACAGCGACTCGGAATTGTTCCCTAAGCAATTCAATTTCACAAAGCAAGCCAGTTATAATTTATAATTTTTCTCATTTATTTAGTGACTCTAATCATCACTACAGCAGCGTCTCAGATAACTAGGGTGATATACAGGTAACATTCCGTTATAACGAATACCATTATAATAAATTTTTCAGTATAATGAAATTTCTTTCAATCTCCGATCACACGCTCGATGTATTAGCTCGATCTCGTTATAAAGGATACAGAATTTTTCGTTACAACGAATAAATCGATGATCGTCGGCAAATCACTGATGAGGGACTCATTTTATTACATGTTATCCATGTGCTACCTGCAGTATTTTTCTCTATATTTTATTACATATATTTACCACTGCGATTCTGTGTTTTTTTCTTTCTCTCTCTCTCTTACTGCTCCCCCAGTCTCTCTGTTTCTCCCCCTCTGTCATGTCAGTTAACTCTTCCTCACACTTTCACTCACTCACTGTTTCTCTTCTCTTCATTTCATCCTGTACACCACGAAGGCTATTTTTCTCTCTTCTCACATGGCCAGAGTTCGTGTCAGGTCTGTTTTCTAAAAGCTCATATATTCACCTAGCTTATGCTAAACAGAATAATTTTGAAGCTTGTTTCTTTCCCCTACGATTAGCTATACTCTGTGTTGTTCTCCTGTCTCACTCGCTTTACGCGTTTCAATTGTCCTAATAACTTATTTTGGTTATTATTGCACCGACGTGAGGTATATGATTTTTAATGCAATGAAATATCGATGATCGTCGGCAAATCACTGATGAGGGACTCATTTTATTACATGTTATCCATGTGCTACCTGCAGTATTTTTCTCTATATTTTATTATATATATATATATATATGAGTCCAGAATTAGCTGTCGAAACGGCTTGAGCTCAGCCGTCGGGGTCCTACTCGTTCCTATATATATATATATATATATATATATATATATATATATATATATATATATATATATTCTCAACCTGTTAGTTCTATCGTTACTTTGGTATATTATTGTGCGTTAGATTTTGCCTGCCACAATGTTCGATTTGTCAAACTATTTAAACGTTATGTTATTACTCTAAGGACCTAACTTATCGAGTGCTTTGCTAACTCATCATTTCATATAAGTAGGCCGAATTTGCTTGCAAACCGCCAGAGATGCGATTTTACTAAATTTCCAATTATTTATATATATATATATATATATATATATATATATATATATATATATATATATAAATAAATACATAAACGGAGAAAGCTAATAGCAATACTCCGGCCAAATTCCAACTCACTCAACAAACATTAGGAAATACCTGAGTATATTCCCAATTAAACGTTCGGGGTGCTAACTAATTGTATTGTGTGGAAAATTGGCTGTATCATTTCATGTGAGATATAATATATATATATATATATATATTTATTTAGGTTTGTTGGTTCCCCATTGGATAGAATTGGTCATTCCGTATGGTCAATCTCGATGTAATATTATGGAGAGTACTCAACGTAATGCAGCTCACCGTCTCCGTTTGTGTAGTTGGTAGTGCGAGTGCGGAGTTAATTGTTATAATAAAATAACAGGAGGCTGGACTTGTGTAAATCCTTGAAAGGTTTATTATACTATGATCATTTCAATGACCGGGTTCCGTATGAATCCGGTGATATCATCAGGTATTCGAAATATAACAAAGGAATATAACAGACGAATATAACAGACTTTCTCTTATATATTTTATCTGATGAAAACGTACTGAAACACCATTGTAGCTTTGAAATATGTATAATACTTTGTATAATAATATGTATATACTGCGGTTATGATATTTCTCCTTTATTAATATTTTCAATACATATATGAATGTAAAAGGTAAACTTAAATAACAACACAATCGGTACAGTATATGGAAGGGATATATTCACAGCGAAAGGTCTGTTTGCTGAGCGCTCATGAAATTCACCCAGATTATGCTGATCGGATAACCATGTTGCTTGTTTTTCTTCCCATCTTCGGTTAGCTTTTCCTTCTATGTTGTTTACTTGTCTCACTCGCTTTACGCGTTTCACTTGTCCCAATAGCTTATTTTAGTTATTGCTCGCACCAACCTGAGGTATCGGATTTTTAATGCGATTAAATACCAATGATCGTTGGCAAATCACTGATGAGGGACTAATTTTATAATATGTAATCCATGTGCAACCGTGCAGTATTCTTCTCCCCATGTTTTTCATATATATATATATATATATATATATATATATATATATATATATATATATGTGTGTGTGTGTGTGTGTGTGTGTGTGTGTGTGTGTGTGTGTGTGTGTGTGTGTATGCATGTATGTATATAAACGTAAATGGTTTCGATGTAGGGATAATTAAAAACTCAGCATCTTTAATTATTAGATTGGTAAATCTGAACGTTTAAAACATAATTAACATTGAGCATATCCCTGCCCTTTCTTTGCTCTCTCTCTCTCTCCCCCTTCTCTCTCTCTTACTCTCTCTCTCTCTCTCTCTCTCTCTCTGTGTAGACTGGCATATTTCCACCTCTCTTTCTCTCTTCCCATCTCCGTCTCTATATCTCCCCTTCTCTCTCTCTCTCTCTGGACTGGCATATTCCCCCACCCCTCTCTCTCTCTCTCCTCTCTTTCTGAACTTGCATATTTCCCTCCTTCCTCCCCTCTCTCTTTCTCTCTCTCTCTTTCTGTGGACTGGCATATTCCCCCCTGACTTTCTCCGACTTTCTCCCTCTCCTCTCTCTCTCTCTGTCGTCTGGCGTATTCCCCCACCTCGCTCTCTTCCTCTCTCTCTCTCACTCTCTGTAGACTGACATATTCCATTGTATTACATTTTCTGATGTATATTTATCCCACCACATTTCTGTGGGTATTTCATAACTTCCAGAGTATGTCATCACCCCCTTCACCATCAATGTCATCACCCTTGTCATCATTCTCGTCATCACCACCAAATGTCATCTTCATTGCCTTTGTCATCACCACCAAACGTTGTCAACTTCTCCATTGCCTTTGTCATCACCACCAAACGTTGTCAACTTCTCCATTGCCTTTGTCATCACCACCAAACGTTGTCAACTTCTCCATTGCCTTTGTCATCACCACCAAACGTTGTCATCATCTTCGTTGCCTTTGTCATCACCACCAAACGTTGTTAACTTCTTCATTGCCTTTGTCATCACCAGCAAATGTCGTCATCCTCGTCATCAACGTCATCATCCTCATCACCACCAAACACCACCAGGCACCACCACCTCACCATCACCAAACGTCATCAATCTCTTCATTATTCCTGTCATTGACACCAAACGACATTACCCCCCCCCCCTGATATCGCCACCGAATGACATCACACCCGTCATCGCCACCACCGTCGCAATCAACCCCACGTCACCACCACCACTACCGTCTCCGCCACACCCATCATCACCACCACCACCACCGCTGTCTCCACCTCCAACACCATCACCACCACCGTCATCTCCATCACCACCACCGCCACCACCACCGTCTCCATCACCAACACCACCACCAACACCGCCTCCACCACCATCACCACCACCACTACCACCAATTCCACCACCACCACCACTATCATCATCACCACCACCACCACCACCACCGTCTCTCCTACAACCACCATCACCTCCACAATCACCCCCACCACCACCATCACCACACCACCACCACCAACACCACCACCAACACCACTATCACCACCAACACCACTATCACCACCGTCACCACCACTACCATCACCACCACCACCACCACCACCACCATCACCACCACCACAGTGTTATTCATGTGAAGTTTCCCTCTCCCTTCTCCCGATATGTCCATGTAAGTTATTATATGTATATCTCTCTACGGCAGAGTTTACTTTGATCAGGAGACGTTGCGAGACCAGCTGTGAGTAACTGTTTGTTGTTGTTGCGAGACCAGCTGTGAGTAACTGTTTGTTGTTGTTGCGAGACCAGCTGTGAGTAACTGTTTGTTGTTGTTGCGAGACCAGCTGTGAGTAACTGTTTGTTGTTGTTGCGAGACCAGCTGTGAGTAACTGTTTGTTGTTGTTGCGAGACCAGCTGTGAGTAACTGTTTGTTGTTGTTGCGAGACCAGCTGTGAGTAACTGTTTGTTGTTGTTGCGAGACCAGCTGTGAGTAACTGTTTGTTGTTGTTGCGAGACCAGCTGTGAGTAACTGTTTGTTGTTGTTGCGAGACCAGCTGTGAGTAACTGTTTGTTGTTGTTGCGAGACCAGCTGTGAGTAACTGTTTGTTGTTGTTGCGAGACCAGCTGTGAGTAACTGTTTGTTGTTGTTGCGAGACCAGCTGTGAGTAACTGTTTGTTGTTGTTGCGAGACCAGCTGTGAGTAACTGTTTGTTGTTGTTGCGAGACCAGCTGTGAGTAACTGTTTGTTGTTGTTGCGAGACCAGCTGTGAGTAACTGTTTGTTGTTGTTGCGAGACCAGCTGTGAGTAACTGTTTGTTGTTGTTGCGAGACCAGCTGTGAGTAACTGTTTGTTGTTGTTGCGAGACCAGCTGTGAGTAACTGTTTGTTGTTGTTGCGAGACCAGCTGTGAGTAACTGTTTGTTGTTGTTGCGAGACCAGCTGTGAGTAACTGTTTGTTGTTGTTGCGAGACCAGCTGTGAGTAACTGTTTGTTGTTGTTGCGAGACCAGCTGTGAGTAACTGTTTGTTGTTGTTGCGAGACCAGCTGTGAGTAACTGTTTGTTGTTGTTGCGAGACCAGCTGTGAGTAACTGTTTGTTGTTGTTGCGAGACCAGCTGTAAGTAACTGTTTGTTGTTCAGGAAGAGGAAAATTGGGCACACACATAACAGTCTGTCTGTGTGTAGTTGCTTATGTGTGTGTGTGTGTGTGTGTTTGTGTAACTGTGTGTATTTGTGTGTGTGTGTGTGTTTCTGTGTGTTTCTGTGTGTTTTTGTGAGTGCAGGACTGTGTGTATTTGCGAGTCAACTGGAGGCTATGGTAGCTGTCAACTGGAGGCTATGGTAGCTGTCAACTGGAGGCTATGGTAGATGTCAACTGGAGGCTATGGTAGATGTCAACTGGAGGCTATGGCAGCTGTCAACTGGAGGCTATGGCAGCTGTCAACTGGAGGCTATGGCAGCTGTCAACTGGAGGCTATGGCAGCTGTCAACTGGAGGCTATGGTAGATGTCAACTGAAGGCTATGGTAGATGTCAACTGGAGGCTATAACAGCTGTCAACTGGACACATTGTCCAAGACACTAGAATCACACCCGGGACCCAACGATTACGAAGCAAATTGCTTAAAACATTTGGCCATGCTGCGTCCTTACAACTGGAAATTATATCTATTAACTAATTTCCCTTCCTCCCCCTTCCTTCCTCCTGTTCCTTCTTCTTCCTCCTACCCCTTCCTTTCTTCCCTCCTTCTCCTCTTTCCTTTCCTTTCTCTTCCTTCCTTCTTCCTCTTGCTTCTCCTTCCTTTCCTTCCTCCTCTTCCTTCTCCTCTTTCCTCCTCTTCCTTTCCTTCCTCCCTTCATTCCTTCCTTTTTTCCCTTCCTTTCCTTCTTCCTGTTCCTTCTTCTTCCTTTCTTCTTCTCCCTTCAGTCTATAAAGGCTCATTCGTGGTGGAGGATGGAAGATGGAAGATGGAGGACGTAGGAAGGTGGAAGGTGGAAGGTGGAGGGTGGAGGACGGAGGAAGGTGGAGGATGGAAGGTGGAGGATGGAAGGTGGAGGATGGAGGAAGGTGGAAGGTGGCGGATGGAAGGTGGAGGGTGGAGGACGGAGGAAGGTGGAGGATGGAGGGTGGAGGATGGAAGGTGGAAGGTGGAGGATGGAAGGTGGAGGACGGAAGGTGGAGGACGGAGGAAGATGGAAGGTGGAAGGTGGAGGATGGAAGATGGAGGATGGAAGTTGGAAGGTGGAGGGTGGAGGATGGCTACAAAAGACGGAAGACAAAAGACGGAAGAGACATGCAGATATAAAAGTAGTTTGGATGAAATGAAGAGAAATAAATTACAGTCCAGATTCTGGCTTTGATGTCATTTCTTCTTCGTCTTCTCGTTATCTTGAAAGTCCATTTGAGAGGAAAAACATCAGAAGGAGAAGAAGTTGGTGGTTTGAGAAGAAGACGAAGTGGAAGACGAAGAAGTTGGGTTGAGGAGAGGAAGGAGAAGAGGAAGAGGAAGGAGAAGACGAAAATGTTGGTGGGTTGAGAAGAGGAAGAAGAAGAAGAAGAAGAAGAAGAAGGGCGTAGAAGAAGAAGAAGAAGGATGGTCTGGTAGAATAAGAAGGGCGCTGGAGAAGAAAACGAACGGAAAAGAAGGTGAAGAAGAAAAACATTGGACGAGGACATAGAAGACGACGACGACGACAACAACAATGATAATAATAATAATAATAATAATAATAATAATAATAAGGTAAGAGGAGAAGGAGACAGTAATTATATTGAAGACACGGCCCTTTTTTTTTATAAGTACATCATTAAAAAAAAAAACGACAACTACACCAAAAAGAGATTTGTCACATTTGTTGCGTAATTAATGTCTGTGTGGATCTGTGACCCAGTCACAGAGCCACAGACTTCAGCTTCTATCCTTTTACTAATGTAGAATTACTAGTAAACCCCTACTACTACCACCAACACTACCACTACACCACCACCAACACCAACACTACCACTATACCAGCACCACCTACAGCACCAACACTACTACTACACCACCAACACCACCTACAGCACCAACACTACCATTAGATAAACACCACCACCAACACTACAGCACCAACACTACCACTACACCACCACCACCACCTACATCACCAACACTACCACTACACCATCACCACCACCTACAGCACCAACACTACCATTACATAACCAACACCACCAACACTACAGCACCAACACTACCACTACACCACCACCACCACCAACACTACCACACCACCACCACCACCACTACACCACCACCACCACCAGCACTACCACTACACCATCACCGCCACCTACAGCACCAACACTACCATTACATAACCAACACCACCAACACTACAGCACCAACACTACCACTACACCACCACCACCACCAACACTACCACACCACCACCACCACCACCACTACACCACCACCACCACCAGCACCAACACTACCACTACACCACCACCACCAACAGCACCAACACTACCACTACACCACCACCACTACACCACCACCACCACCACCACCAACAGCACCTCCACTACCACTACACCAACACCACCACCAACAACAACACCAACACTACCACTACACCACCACCACCACCAACAACACCAACACTACCACTACACCACCACCACCACTACTACCACCACCACTACTACCACCAACATCACTACCACCACCACTACTACCACCAACATCACTACCACCACCACTACTACCACCCCCACCCCACCACCACTACTACCACCACCACCACCACCACTACTACCACCACCACTACTACCACCAACATCACTACTACCACCACTACTACCACCCCCATCCCACCACCACCACCACCACCACCACTACTACCACCACCACTACTACCACTACCACCACCACTACTACCACTACCACCACCACCGTTATGGTAGAGGAAGGACTAAGACGAAGAACACTTCAATTGTTTTACCAATGTCTCTTGACGAAATAACTTTCATTTTGTTTTCTCTCTATTTTGGACAAATAAATTACATAGTTGTAGCCTAGGTGGTTCGATCTCCTTTCATTAAGGAAACCACGAATCTGGTGAGCCATCGATTACAGAGTTGGGCACGATCGATACTGATTGTGCCTTCAGCTAATCGATCGTAAAATGCGCGTCACATGTGAATAAACAATAATTGTTTCTACTTTTGGCTCAAGGCCAGCAATTATCCCAGTACATTACTGGTACTTTATTTTATCGACCCCGTAAGGATGAAAGGATGAATGGTGTCTGATGCTCTAATGCTCTTTTGATATCTCGTTCATGCTTTGTAGCATAGAGTTACGGTCCTTTACGGTCTGAGTTCAAATCCCACCGAGGTTAACTTTGCCTTTCATCCTTACGAGGTCGATAAAATAAAGTACCAGTAATGTACTGGGATAATTGCTGGCCTTGTGCCAAAAGCAGAAACAATTATTACCAGATCATGTCTATATTCAGGTTCGTCTTTGACCTGTCTGTATTTTTTTGTAGTTGTAGTATTAAGGCGGCAACCCGCCTCTGGTAGAAAGGACAGTGATATGAGAACACTCACGGCCCCAACACTTGTAAAGGAAGGAAGGAGGATGTTGTAGTATTCAGGTGGCAACCCGCCTCTGGTAGAAAGGACAGTGATATGAGAACACTCACGGCCCCAACACTTGTAAAGGAAGGAAGGAGGAATGTATCGTCAAGATGGAAATTTGACCCAAGTCAGTGGAGACCGTCAAAAGTACCCGGGACCATGTGGTAGTATTAAACAAAGCGACGGATTTAGTCTCCTACTCTCGTAGGCCACAACGGGATTTGAATTAGAATGCAAGATGTCAGAACTAATATAACGAGAGACCTCGCCCATTGCTGTAACAATCCCGCTAACCTACCTTTGATTGCTATTTTATCTTATCGACCCTCTATTGTTTGAATGGCAAGATCGACCGTGGAAAAATTTGCACTCTCTCAACCCTGATCTACCATTTGATTTTGGGGGGGGGATTTTTTTGAGGTGGGAGGGGGTTGTCTTTCTATAACTGAAATAAAAGAAACTAATAAATAAAAATTACATGATTTCTGATTTTGAAAGAAAACTTCAAATTTCAGTGTATATGTGTAATCGAATTCATTGATCTTCACCGCTGCCAGTAAGGAAGTTTTACTTATTTCATAGATTCTTCTTGGAAGGTCGATAGATGAAAAGCTATAAAAGATTTTCGTTTTTCCTTAACTAACGTAAAATAAGGCATTGGAATTCATTCTGTGTGAAGGCTTGTGGCAAGGTATGGCTTAGTAGTTAGTAGTGTGGGATGGTATGGCTTAGTAGTTAGTAGTGTGGTTTAGTAGTTAGTAGTGTGGGATGGTATGGCTTAGTAGTTAGTAGTGTGGGATGGTATGGCTTAGTAGTTAGTAGTGTGGCTTAGTAGTTAGTAGTGTGGCATGGTATGGCTTAGTAGTTAGTAGTATGGCTTGGTGTGACTTAGTAGTTAGTAGTGTGGGATGGTATGGCTTAGTAGTTAGTAGTGTGGCTTGGTATGGCTTAGTAGTTAGTAGTGTGGCTTGGTATGGCTTAGTAGTTAGTAGTGTGGCATGGTATGGCTTAGTAGTTAGTAGTGTGGGATGGTATGGCTTAGTAGTTAGTAGTGTGGGATGGTATGGCTTAGTAGTTAGTAGTATGGCTTAGTGTGTCTTAGTAGTTAGTAGTGTGGCTTGGTGTGACTTAGTAGTTAGTAGTGTGGGATGGTATGGCTTAGTAGTTAGTAGTGTGGCATGGTATGGCTTAGTAGTTAGTAGTGTGGGATGGTATGGCTGAGTAGTTAGTAGTGTGGGATGGTATGGCTTAGTAGTTAGTAGTGTGGCTTGGTATGGCTTAGTAGTTAGTAGTGTGGTATGGTGTGGTTTAGTAGTTAGTAGTGTGGGATGGTATGGCTTAGTAGTTAGTAGTGTGGCATGGTATGGCTTAGTAGTTAGTAGTGTGGCTTGGTATGGCTTAGTAGTTAGTAGTGTGGGATGGTGTGGTTTAGTAGTTAGTAGTGTGGGATGGTATGGCTTAGTAGTTAGTAGTGTGGCTTGGTATGGATTAGTAGTTAGTAGTGTGGCTTGGTATGGCTTAGTAGTTAGTAGTGTGGCTTGGTATGGATTAGTAGTTAGTAGTGTGATTTAGTAGTTAGTAGTGTGGGATGGTATGGCGTAGTAGTTAGTAGTGTGGCTTGGTGTGGTTTAGTAGTTAGTAGTGTGGCTTGGTATGGCTTAGTAGTTAGTAGTGTGGCTTGGTATGGCTTAGTAGTTAGTAGTGTGGCTTGGTATGGATTAGTAGTTAGTAGTGTGGCTTGGTGTGGTTTAGTAGTTAGTAGTGTGGCTTGGTATGGCTTAGTAGTTAGTAGTGTGGCTTGGTATGGATTAGTAGTTAGTAGTGTGATTTAGTAGTTAGTAGTGTGGGATGGTATGGCGTAGTAGTTAGTAGTGTGGCTTGGTGTGGTTTAGTAGTTAGTAGTGTGGCTTGGTGTGGTTTAGTAGTTAGTAGTGTGGCTTGGTATGGCTTAGTAGTTAGTAGTGTGGCTTGGTATGGATTAGTAGTTAGTAGTGTGATTTAGTAGTTAGTAGTGTGGGATGGTATGGCGTAGTAGTTAGTAGTGTGGCTTGGTGTGGTTTAGTAGTTAGTAGTGTGGCTTGGTATGGCTTAGTAGTTAGTAGTGTGGCTTGGTATGGCTTAGTAGTTAGTAGTGTGGCTTGGTATGGCTTAGTAGTTAGTAGTGTGGCTTGGTGTGGTTTAGTAGTTAGTAGTGTGGCTTGGTATGGCTTAGTAGTTAGTAGTGTGGCTTGGTATGGATTAGTAGTTAGTAGTGTGATTTAGTAGTTAGTAGTGTGGGATGGTATGGCGTAGTAGTTAGTAGTGTGGCTTGGTGTGGTTTAGTAGTTAGTAGTGTGGCTTGGTATGGCTTAGTAGTTAGTAGTGTGGCTTGGTATGGCTTAGTAGTTAGTAGTGTGGCTTGGTATGGCTTAGTAGTTAGTAGTGTGGCTTGGTATGGATTAGTAGTTAGTAGTGTGATTTAGTAGTTAGTAGTGTGGGATGGTATGGCGTAGTAGTTAGTAGTGTGGCTTGGTGTGGTTTAGTAGTTAGTAGTGTGGCTTGGTATGGCTTAGTAGTTAGTAGTGTGGCTTGGTATGGCTTAGTAGTTAGTAGTGTGATTTAGTAGTTAGTAGTGTGGGATGATATGGCGTAGTAGTTAGTAGTGTGGCTTGGTGTGGTTTAGTAGTTAGTAGTGTGGCTTGGTATGGCTTAGTAGTTAGTAGTGTGGCTTGGTATGGCTTAGTAGTTAGTAGTGTGGCTTGGTATGGATTAGTAGTTAGTAGTGTGATTTAGTAGTTAGTAGTGTGGGATGGTATGGCGTAGTAGTTAGTAGTGTGGCTTGGTGTGGTTTAGTAGTTAGTAGTGTGGCTTGGTATGGCTTAGTAGTTAGTAGTGTGGCTTGGTATGGATTAGTAGTTAGTAGTGTGGGATGGTATGGCTTAGTAGTTAGTAGTGTGGCTTGGTATGGCTTAGTAGTTAGTAGTGTGGGATGGTATGGCGTAGTAGTTAGTAGTGTGGCTTGGTGTGGTTTAGTAGTTAGTAGTGTGGCTTGGTATGGATTAGTAGTTAGTAGTGTGGGATGGTATGGCGTAGTAGTTAGTAGTGTGGCTTGGTGTGGTTTAGTAGTTAGTAGTGTGGCTTGGTATGGCTTAGTAGTTAGTAGTGTGGCTTGGTATGGATTAGTAGTTAGTAGTGTGGGATGGTATGGCTTAGTAGTTAGTAGTGTGGCTTGGTGTGACTTAGTAGTTAGTAGTGTGGGATGGTATGGCTTAGTAGTTAGTAGTGTGGGATGGTATGGCTTAGTAGTTAGTAGTGTGGCATGGTATGGCTTAGTAGTTAGTAGTGTGGTTTAGTAGTTAGTAGTGTGGCATGGTATGGCTTAGTAGTTAGTAGTGTGGCTTG
>OZ024753.1:7677154-7687154 GCA_964016885.1 Eledone cirrhosa | reverse complement strand
GCCGGCTGGACTAAAAAGTCACACTCGTTCAGCGCATCGGTAGGGGTTCTCCTACATGGATATAAAATAGTGGCCGTACTCGAAAACGAGTTGGCAGCCACCACATATATATATATATATATATATATATATATATATATATATATATATATATATATATATGTATGTGTGTGTGTGTGTGTGAGTGTATGTGTCTATGAGTGTATGTGTCTATGACCAGTGTATATAGATCAGACACCACATATATATACACACACACATACATATATATATATATGTATACACACACACGCACATTTATATATACACACACATATATATATATATATATATATATATATATATATATATATATATATACACGCACACGTATATATATGGGCCTTCCAATTTCATTTCACATTATATATATGTCTGTGTGTTTTAATTATTAAAAAATTATTTTAAAGTGAACATGATGTAAAAAAAATATTTTGAAGAGAACGTGACCCAACGGGTCACGGGTGGTCTAGTATATATATATATATAATATTATGAAATTAAATCAAATTGCTTAGAATTACAAATGAAGTCATTCTTTTCCTTTTTTCAAACACACACACATATATATCTAAACTTTAATAAAGGAAGGTCTGAGGGATTGCGTACGGTTTATCTTTTTTATCCCGTTTGTAAAATAAGTTGGATTTCTTTGAATAAATAATTAATGAATATTACATAACTTATCTACTAAATTTCGTGGCTGTTCATTAAATATATTTTGTTTATTTAAAGATTCACTTCTTTAAAATTTCTGAAATGTCAACACTTCCGGTGGCGATCGCTTAAATAAACATACTAATTTTCCGTCACAAATTTTCTCCTAATGCAGTTTATATCGTCTTTTTTAATGTATCATGGATTACGTTACTGATTAAATAAGACAGTGTAACACAGTGTGTATATTGATATTATACGCAGGTATAGTATCAATATACACACTACACATGCTAGCTGAAAACCCCCCGACGAGTGGATTTTCTGCTAGTATATATAATATTCTAAACAAGGCGAAGGACTAACAGAAGAGATAAGATAACAAACTTACAACATTTATAAGAACATATAGGACGCTCAGATGCAGAAAATAACTACAATTACAGTGAATTCCTGTAAGATAACTTGTAAAAATTGGCTAAAGACCCCTAGAGACGACAAAATATTGGCTGCAGTCGCTCACAACGTTTAACCATCTCTAGGGGTTTTACTTAATTTTTATAAGCTATTTTATAACAACTGGCTATAGTTGGAGTTATTTTCTACATCTGACCTTTCTACATCATCTTATACATTTATTTCCTCGGCACTTCGAAAATTCAAAAATTCTAGCTTCACCCACAACGTTTGTTTATACATCATTTAGTTACATTCTTCTATAATTTCATTGTTTAAAACATTTCTGAAGTAAATATACTTCGGGTATCGATAAAATAAGTACCTTTCGTGTAAAGGGGTCGATACGATTGACTATACTGTTGCTCTAAAAATCTGTTGCTTTCTATCAATAATGGAAATCAATATTGTCTATTTGAAGAAGGCGCTAGATTGGAAGAATTGCTAAAGCATCGCACAAAATGTCTTGCCATATTTATTTCCAAACCGTTATATTCTTATTTGAACTCTCACTGAGATCGACTTTTCCCTATAGAGGCATCGTAGATAATTGGTAGAATCGTTTGAACGCCGGATAGAATGCTTTGAGGCACTCGTTCGGACCTGTGTACTCTCAGCTCAAATCCCGCCGAAGTCAACTTTGTCTTTCATCTTTTTGAAGACGATAAAAATGTTACCAGCCCAGAACAGGGGTCGATTCTTCCTCGCTCTCTCTCTCTCTATATATATATATATCTTTCTCTGTCCGTCTCTCTCTCTCTCTCTCTCTCTCTCTCTCTCTTCATCTCTTTATCGAAGGAATCGCCTGTGTTCAGACCTGGAAAGTGATATGCTCTGTTAAGTTTAAAATGCCCAAGGTACGGCACCCCTACTACCCCAGGAGGAGTTACGTGTCCCGACACACACACACACACATATATATATATATACACACATACACCCCCACCCCCACACACACACACATTCGAGTTCTTTCTCAGCGACTATACTATTCACCCGTGTTTGTACCGATGCTGGAATTTAATACCTTTTCCTATCAATTCAGACAACATGACTGGCTGTATTTCTATTTTACTTCCCCTATGATCTGAGTTCAAATTCTGCTCGGGGTCAATGTTTTCTTTTTATTACCACAGAGTCGATAATGTATCAGACCTGAGATCGATTTGATCGATTTTAGCCAATCTATATTATTTCAATCGACTTTATTCGTTTTCTGGAATTGGTGACCTCGTGCCAATGTAGGTAATCAATATTTATAATGACTAAATGGCCAATAAATGCTAAATCAGCATCTGTGGGATTTAGAGTTTAAAAGAACGTAATCTAAAATGGACAAGATAGAGACAAAGGTATCGTTAGTTAGATTATATGTAACATGTAGTAACAAGTTTTTAGTGAGCGGTGATATTTATAACTGTATTCTCGTACAGCTCTTTTCACTAGCTATTCATTTTATTTACTGCAAAGAATATATCTATTCCGTACTGCAGGGTAGATTAAATGGTAAGAGATTTAAGAAAGTAATTACGTAAGAGAGAGTCAGAGAGAGAGAGAAAGAAAGAGGATACTTTTCTCTTTTATTCTGTGATTTATCAATATGCTTTCAACTATTTTGTTCCATGAAAGTACAATGGAAATAGCAACAGCAGTAGCAATAAAAAGAACAAAAGCAAAGAGCAAATAGCACTAGTAAAAACAGACGAGAATGTGTAATGACTATTCAGGTCTCTACGCCATTTTCCGTGTCAACCATTAAGATCGTCTGTCATATCTCCATTTAGGAACGCCATTTTGTTTAGATATGCGATCTTCCGACGTCGAATTCTATTTTGCTCAATCATGATCGTAAAATGAAACTTTCTCTCGGTTTAATTCATGACATGCTATTCCACAGAACCGATGGAGAAAAATAACGAGATAAGGACGAAATGGAATGAGCAAACATTTGTGCTGGAATAGAATCAATGCTTTATGTTCTTTGTTATATTATTATTTTTTATATTATCTCGGAATATAGCTTCATTATATTTTCTTCGTATATATATATTCTTGGCTTCGTTCTTTCTCATTCAATAACTGATATCATTGCTAAAATAAAATGTATATATATTGTTTGTATTTATATTTCCTTCATACACAAAAACAGTAGAGTAGCAGAATCGTTAGAAAGGTCTTGAAGTATTGAGTTACATCGCCTTACGTCCTGTTTAAATATCGTGCTGATGGCCAATGTCTATTTTTGTCGTTTACCCACTCCCATCAGGATCAATAGAATTCATGTGAATCGCAGGAAGCAATCGACTACTCCTCTACCTCAAATTTGACTTCAATTTAATCAACGACAGTTCATATTGAGTCCTATCTATTTCGATAGGATTTGAAAAGAAAATACAACCCCCCCCCCCTCCACACACACACACACACAAAAAAAAGAAACAACGCAACAAACCATTTTACCAATACTGTTGTCTTCCCTTAAGGATTTCTAATATCACTACATGATCACACATTTTTTTGTGGGAATGGAAAGTCAATGAAATAAACTCCAACACTTGATCGGTATTTACAGCAAAGGACTCTATCAGACGTTCTAACGACACTGCCATTTAGCTGCCTCTATATCTCACTCATGACGCCATGCTTTGCCGCATAGAGTTACGCCCCTTGCCATTCTGAGTTCAAATCCCGCCGAGGTTAACTTTGCCTTTCATCCTTACGGGCTCGATAAAATAAAGTACCAGTAATGCACTAGGTAATTGCTGGCCTTGTGCCAAAAGTAAAACAATTATTACTGGGTATTAGGTCTTTCTTCACTGTTTTTTTCCAGAGAAAGAAGGGTATACCCATGACCCTTTTCATTGTTTCCGGGACTGGTGGGAGTGAGGTAAAAAGTATCCTTCAATCGGAGAGCCGGCACTAATGTTTGCAAACGAGTGGACTCAGCTCTAGAAACCCAAGGGTCAGGTGATGGTATAAAAACGGGTGACGGTTTAAGACTACAACCCATGTAAGCCAATGGTAGATTTGAATTTAGAAGGGAAAATGGTGGAATAAATGTTGCAAGACATCTTGTCCGTCGCTCCAACAATTCCGTCACTCTGTGGCTCTAGACTGGTATTTTCTTTTCTCTCTCTCTATTTCTCTGGAATAGAATGTCGTTTCATGTGTAGATCGTTTCATATATATATATATATATATATATATATATATATTTCGTTTCTGAATTTGTTTAGCAAGATTCTTTATCTGAAAACGCGTGCTGAAACCGATACTGTTATGCTGAAGAGGTCACATAATGTGTGACGAAAGAACTTTGACAATATATGAACAATCGTCTGGTTGTGGAACCAGCCAGCCAACCGGAAATTTATAAATTTATAAATTTAATTTATAATAAATTGAAGTGAAATCAACTGGTGCGTGTGTTTCTTATTGGCAACATGACCCTCCCAAAGCATAACAATATATATATATATATATATAAATACTGCAAAGCATTGTATCCGACGTTCCGACGGCTCTGTTAATTCGCCACTAATGCACAAATCGCGAATATTTATTCATTCAAATTTTAAAATAACCGCCCCCCCCTCTCTCTCTCTCTCTCTCTCTCTACACACACACACACACAATCTTATTTCTAGGTGTGATTATTTTTTTTATAGCTCCAGATTAGTTTTAATCAAATAGACATATAATAAAAGGTGTTCCAGCTATAACCATCCCGTCTTAGAGACAATCTTTCTAAGATTATCGAATGCAGCTTTGCTCTTTTACTCTTTTGTCTGTTGCAGCCATCCGCCTGAGGCCCTACTGGGCCACCGCCCTTGAAAGGAAATGATTACAGCCCCTAGGTCTCCCAAGCAGTCAGCCATCTAAGTACTAACTAGGCTCGACTTTGCTTAACTTCGGTGATCGGACGAGAACCGGTGTTTTCAGCGTGATATGACCGTAACTTGAGATTCTGTTGATATTTCTCGCAGGAGAAGCGACCACATGATACCTCGTTCGTCAGTTGGACGTTTCTCATCTCACTAGTAAGGAGACGGGGGAAGTATGTGATTGCGTTTAATTCAGTGTTTAGATTGAAACGTGTCCGGAACGGAAGAGGAGGGGTGTCGAAGGGGAAATAAAGAAGAGAGACGAATACTGAGGTTTTTAGCTATAATTGGAACAATTCTGATAGTTTCAATTAGATCTAGCTTGTCAACCTTGACTAATTTACTAAGTCAACTGCTACTGCAAATGAACCGGAGAGGGGGAGAGGGGGGAGAGAAGGGGAGGAGGGGGTTGATGGTGGTAGAGTGAGAGAAAGATAGAGAGAGAACGAGCGAAAGAGAGCCAGGCCGACACAGAGGGAGTGAGAAAGACGGTATATAAGTGAGAGTAAAAGATATAGTGAGGTAGATAGATAGATAAATAGATAGATAGATAGATAGATGTTGATGGTGGTAGAATGAGAGAGAGAAAGAGAGCCAGGCTGATATAGAGGAAGTGAGAAAGACGGTGTATATGAGAGTGAAAGATGTAGTGTGTGTGTGTGTGTGTGAGAGAGAGAGAGAGAGAGAGTGCATGTGTGTGAGAGAGATATATAATCTTTGAGAAATATAGTGTGTGTGCATGTGAGAAAGATAGTGTGTATGTGTGTGTGTGTGAGACATATAATGTGTGTAAGTTATAGAGTGTGTATGTGAGATTTATATATATAGTATGTATGTGTGTGTGTGAGAGAGAGAAAGATGTGTGTTTGAGTAAGGTATAGTGTGTGTGTGTAAGATATAGTGTGTGTGTGTGTGATATATATATATATATATATATATATATATATATAGTGTGTGTGTAAGATATAGTGTGTGTGTGTGTGATATATATATATATATATATATATATATAGTGTGTGTGTAAGATATAGTGTGTGTGTGTGTGAGGGAGAGATAGAGATTGAGAGAAAGTTATAGTGAGAGACAGAGAGACATACGGAGAAAGTTACAGAGTGTGTGAGAGAGAGAGGAACTCGTTAATGAATAAAGACGAAATGAGATAAAAATTAACAAATAAAAAATATTACAAAATAAATAATAAAAATAAAAAAAATTAAATTGCAGAATAAACGGAAAATTAATTAATTACTAAGGACGAAAAAAATTGTTTTTTTATTTTTATTTTTTCTCTATTTGTATTGTTATGGCGTTTTTAATTGTTGTTGAGGTTATAGTTGTTGTAGTGGTGCCTGATGTTGTCGTTGCTGTGCTTGTCCCATCCTTTGTATTTTATGTGTGTTTATGATGTTTAAAAAAAAAATATATATACACTACTTTATCTCTTACCGATTCCTCGTTTGCCTCTCTCTCTCTCTCTCTCTCTCTCTCTCTCTCTCGTTCTCTCTCTCTCTCTCTCTCTTTCTCTTTTTCTTGTATGTAATGTATATGCATCCATATATACTCGTCACACATGCATGTATACATATACATCTTCATCTATTATATATATATATATATATATATATATAAGGAAAAAAGCTGAAATCGAAAATGCAATAATATTTATTTGGTTCCTTTACCGGTTTCGCACTTCATCTGCTTTTCAAAAGTAGAGTTGAGATGGAGGGTCTGTGGTTTTTCTCACATCTGAGAATATATATATATATATATATAAAGCCATAATGAGTTATTTAAAATAAAATATCTCATATAAAATAATACAGCCACTTATCCACACGACACAATATAGTTAGCACCCCAAACGTTTAATTGGGAATATACTCCGGTATTTCCTAATGTTTATTGAGTGAGTTGGAAATTGGTCGGAGTATCGCTAATAGCTTTCTCCGTTTATGTAATTATGTATATATATATATATATATATATATATATATATATATAGAGAGAGAGAGAGAGAGAGGAAGAACGGGAGAAAATTTTCCTTCATCAGTTGTCTGCTGGGAGTCTTGGGCATTTCAAAGCATTAAAGACAATACGTTCGTTCTTGATTTCTTCCTTTTATAAGTACACCTTATCCAGCAACTACACAGCCCGTTTAATCTTAAATATATATATATATATATATATATATATATATATATGTATCAAATATTGAGTTATAAACTCGAAATAGTCTTTTACAATTAAATAGCTCAAAGAAGGGAATATTTCTGAGCCGTGTAATACAAATGAATATATGAGGGATGAACACCTATACAATTATAGAAGTGTTCGGATTGCAAATGACCAAGTTAGCTAGGTTGAAAAAATACTAATTTAACATAATATGGTTTGCCTGTCTCGATTTAAAATAATAAATCAATAAAAATAACAAACCTATATTGGCAATGGCCGTGATACCTGGACAAACTTTAAATCTGTTTGACAAATTTTAAAATTTGTTTCGCAACAATTAAGTGAAAGTTACTATTCCTGTGCTCTTCTGCAGGTATCCAGAAATTGGTACCGACTGAGAAACATGTTTCTCAGTCTTCTTAAGTATTTTGAAGTGGAAGGTTTGATTTAAAATGCCCAAGACATGTTCTGTCACCCTGGCACTCGCTATTATTTGGCAGTATCGGTAGAGGGTCGGATGCCATGCTTTCCAGCATAGTTACGTCCTTTTATGATCTGAGTGCAAATCCCGCCGAGGTTAACTTTGCCTTTCATCCTTATGGGGTCGATAAAATATAAGTACCAGTAATGTACTGGGTATTTGCTGGCCTTGTGCCAAATGTAGAAACAATTATTTCATGGAAATATATATATATATATATACACACACACATCAGAATGGAGGCGGTAAAAACCAGTTAGACCATTACTCACCAGAGTACTCGATACTTGGGGGTAGTAAAGTCGGATCTAGCTGTTGAAACGGCCAGAGCTCAGCCGTTGGGGTCCCGAATTTTTCACACACACACACACACACACACACACACACACACACACACACACATATATATATGTGTGTGAGGAGGCACGTGGCCTAGTGGTAAGGGTGTTGGACTTACGATCATAATATCGTGGGCTCGATTCCTGGGTTGCGTGATGTGTTCTTGAGCAAAACACTTCATTTCACGTTGCTCCAGTATACTCAGCTGAAAATGAGTACCAGCAATAGCTGGAGGTTTAACCCTGCGATGGTCTGGCGTCCTGTCCAGCGGGGAGTCTTGTACTCTCAGTCGGTTCACGCCATGAAACCGGGATAAGCACCGGCCAAATGAGCCCTCTGGCTTAAGACAGTCTTTAGACTTTAGATATATATATATATATATATGGTGGCTGCCAACTCGTTTTCGAGTATGGCCACTACTTTATATCCATGTAGGAGAACTCCTACCGATGCGCTGAACGATTGTGACTTTTTAGTCCAGCCAGCTACTTGAAAACTCTGGTACAAACACTACACTTGTGACAATTATTGACACATAGTGCTGGGCCCATGGTACCATGTGACGACAAGTGCAGAGAGATCTCCAGATATAAATATATATATACTTATCAAAGATATATATTGAGTTAGGAACTCAAAATAGTCTCTCACAACAAAATAGCTCTAAGAAAGAGTTATTTCTGAGCCGTATATTATAATAGAATATAAAAGAAAAACGAACACAGACATATTTGTGTTCAAATCGTAAGGGACCAGATTCGGTAAGGTGAAAAGAATACTAACTATGGACAATTGCGTTCGCATTAAGAAAATAAATACAAACCGGAATTGTGGTAACTACTTGAACACATATATGTCTGTGTTCGTTTTTCTTTTATATTCTATTATAATATATGATTATCGCTAAATATTGATGTTGATTTGGTTATCAATATTAATGTTATTGGGTACCCACTGAAGATTTATAAGAGCCCACTTGAATAAGAATCTATTGATCTTACACAAGCTTCTACATAACTTGGTATAATTTCACCCACCTTGGAGAAATCTTATAATGAAACGATTCGTCTGGGAAATGAGATATTTGATATAACTCATATGAAATAATACAGCCAATTATCCACACAATACAATATAGTTAGCACCCCAAACGTTTAATGGGAATGTACTCAGGTATTTCCTAATGTTTGTTGAGTGAGTTGGAATTTGGCCGGAGTATCGCTAATAGCTTTCTCCGTTTATGTATTAATATATATATATATATATATATATACTTATGTAATATAAGATCAAAAGATGGTTAAAAGAGTTCCAAGTATTTTATTATGCGCATTTCAAAAACAAATATCATCATGGGATGATATCTGCATTCTCATCAGATAAAATAGGGAGACATGATATGAAGCTTAAAAGACATATGTTGATTTAAAACTTCACTGCTCAAAAGTGTTTTTTAAGCTTCATATCATGTCATGTCTCCCTATTTTATCTGATGAGAACGCAGATATCATCCCATGATGATATTTGTTTTTGAAATGCGCATAATAAAATACTTGGAACTCTTTTAACCATCTTTTGATCTTATATTATTTTTATACTCCAGTCCTATAAACTGTGGAGTGCTACTTATCTGATATTTGCATTGCTTTATTGTGCTACAATAAAACTCACCTCCTACATATATACTTATGTATGTATATTTCTAACAAGCACAGCGGGCATATCGTTGAAAACGACAGGATACAATAGGAATGAGACGTCACGCAGGAGGTGGTGTGACGTGTGTTTGGGGTGGTGTTGGTTTTGATATTGAACAATTCTTGCTACATGTGCTAGACAACCCTGAAGATAAATACCCGTCTCTTCATTCTGATTCGAGATTCACCATGTGATAAATCAGATCCTCCGTATGATAACACAGATTTCCCACATAGCTTTTCATAAGATATCGATTTCTACAGCTGAAACA
>OZ024753.1:7669654-7672154 GCA_964016885.1 Eledone cirrhosa | reverse complement strand
TGGAAAGGCTGTATGCCAGTGTGGCACCTCTACAACTATAATAACAACAATAATAATAATAATAATAATAATAATAATAATAATAATAATGATAATAATAATAATAATAATAATAATAATAATAATAACAACAACAACAATAATAACGACAACAACAACAATAATAATATACATATACATATATATATATATATATATACACACACGCACACACATAAACATATCTATACACACATACACAAACACGATAGCAACTAACAGCGCCGCGATCGAATGTGGCTTTTTAGCCCAGCCAATGATCTAAAATGTCTTGCAAAGAGTCGGCAACCAAAAGATTCACTGGCAATAGCCGGCTGTGGTTGGATATATATACATAGATACATACATACGTATTTTCAAGTGTCTTTATACATTGCATATCATGAATGTCTGTGCAATCTGCGCCTGTATATATGTAAGAGGTGAGCTCACCGTAAAATGTTTACCAGAATCTGTTCTCTAAACGTGTTAGCTTGCAGGAATATTTACGCCAGTTACACATAACTACATCTTTACAACACCGCCGTACATATCTACGTCTTGGCATCGATGTGTGTGTGTGTGTGTGTGTGTGTGTGTGTGTGTGTGTGTGTGTGTGTGTGTGTGTGTGTGTGTGTGTGTGAATGTGTGTGTGTGTGTGTGTGATGGTGATGTACACATTGTTAGATTGGTGTGGAGAAAGAAGATGTGTATGTGTGTATATATATATATATGTATGTATGTATAATCTTACCAGTTTGTGAAACTGCTTGCATCAGTGTCTGTGGATGGTTCGATGCATTGTATAGAGAGAGTTAGTTTTATGTATATAAGAATCTCTAGGATACACCTACACACACACCCACACATATATATATGAATGAATATATATGTATATATATATATATATATATATATATATATATATATATATATATATATATATACATATATATATAAATATGTAAATATATATATATGTATATGTCAAGGCATATGTAAATATATATATATGTATATGTCAAGGCAAAATTCTAGGAGAAGGAAAACTCTGATATAACACCTGCACCCTGATGGTATCCAATGATGTTGACTTGTTCTTCTTTTTGGTAAATATCATCTTGGTTAAGAGAGTGGGACTGGCTTTGTGCAGTGCCTTTGCTCACTATAAAAGCTTCACAGCACAGGCATTGCTTTATATCTGGAGATCTCTCTGCACTTGTCATCACATGGTACCATGGGCCCTGCACTATGTGTCAATAATGGTCACAAGTGTAGTCTTTGTACCAGAGTTTTCAAGTCGCTGGCTGGACTAAAAAGTCACATTCGTTCAGCGCATCGGTAGGGGCTCTCCTACATGGATATAAAGTAGTGGCCGTACTCGAAAACGAGTTGGCAGCCACCATATATATATATATAAGCGCAAAGGAGCTCTTAAGAGTCAATGGCCATCCAAAATCACCGAGAGAGATGACCCCCTGAGCCTTTGTCAAGGCAGAATTCTAGGAAAAGGAAAACTCTGATATAACACCTGCAACTCTGATGGTATCCAATGATGTTGACTTGTTCTTCTTTTTGGTAAATATCATCTTGTTTAAGAGAGTGGGACTGGCTTTGTGCAGTGTCTTTGCTCACTATAAAAGCTTCACGGCACAGGCATTGCTTTATATATGGAGATCTCTCTGCACTTGTCGTCACATGGTACCATGGGCCCAGCACTGTGTCAATAATTGTCACAAGTGTAGTGTTTGTACCAGAGTTTTCAAGTCACTGGCTGGACTAAAAAGTGACATTCGTTCAGTGCATCGGTAGGGGTTCTCCTACATGGATATATAGTAGTGGCCGTACTCGAAAACGATTTGGCAGCCACCCACCATGTATATATATATATATAAATAAATATGTATATAAAAATATGTAAGTATATGCTTATATATAAATATGTATGTATATGTATATATATATATATATATATATATATATATATATATATATATATATATATATATATAAATCAAGAAAGAAGAGTGACATGGTTTGCTATACAATATGGCCTTTATTCACTTTGCTGACAATTGTTTCTCTGAACTGGTAGGTCTAGAGATCGCTTCCCCTCTTGTTTTTGCGTCAATCGATCGATCGACTGACGCAAAAACAGGCGGGTAGCGATCTCTAGACCTACCAGTTCAGAGAAACAATTGTCAGCAATGTGAATAAAGCCCTTATTGTATAGCAAACCATGTCACTCTTCTTTCTTGATTTATTATTACTCCAAGTGTAAACTACATAGAAATCACTGCGTACTCACAGCATCACTATGGAAACGTCTTGTTGAGTCAAACTTAGCCAAGCGTTGACTACATCTAAGTGGATTACTTAAAACAATAATTAGTTATCCCGTATATATATATATATATATATATATATATATATAATATGAATAAATATATATATATATATATATATATATATATATATATAT
>OZ024753.1:7644654-7647154 GCA_964016885.1 Eledone cirrhosa | reverse complement strand
ACGCATACATACACAAAGACATGCACACGCCCACAAGCTACATACGCGTACATACATACACGTACATACATACACAAATACATACACACCTCCACAAGCTACATACACATGCATACATACACAAAGACATACACACCTCCACAAGCTACATACACATGCATACATACACGTACATACATACACAAAGACATACACACCTCCACAAGCTACATACAACCGCATACATACACGTACATACATACACAAAGACATACACACCTTCACAAGCTACATACACACGCATACATACACAAAGACATACACACCTCCAGAAGCTACATACACGTACATACATACACAGACATACACACCTTCACAAGCTACGTATACACGCATACATACACGTACATACATACACAAATACATACACACCTCCACAAGCTACATACACACGCATATATACACAAAGACATACACACCTCCACAAGCTACATACACACGCATACATACACAAAGACATACACACCTCCACAAGCTACATACACACGCATACATACACAAAGACATACACACCTCCACAAGCTACATACACACGCATACATACACAAAGACATACACACCTCCACAAGCTACATACACACGCATACATACACAAAGACATACACACCTCCACAAGCTACATACACACACATACTGGCACAAGGCCAGCAATTATCTAGTGTATTACTGGTACTTTATTTTATCGACCCCGTAAGGATGAAAGGCAAAGTTAACCTCGGCGGGATATATATAATAAACTAATATATGTATTGTGTACACATACGTATATAATATATATTGCAATTCACACTTTATTTAACCTCGGCGGGATTTGAACTCAGATCGTAAAGGGACGTAACTATGCTGGAAAGCATGGCGTCCGACCCTCTACCGATACTGCCAATCCACCGACAGCTTGTTACATAATAAGGTTGTTTCCGAGGCAATCCAAATTGAATCGACATGGGAACGGATGAAGTTCGTGCTTTTGGGTTTTTCATCCGTTCCCTTGTGAGTACCAATTCACAAATTTGGATTGCCTCGGAAACAACCTTATTATGTAACAAGCTGTCTGATGATGACACGACACTCGCGCACAGAAGTGTTGCCAGTGTCGCCATTGAAATATATATCACAGCATTATTATAAAAGGACTTGAACATCTGAAATTACTTCGCTTTTCCTTATTCTATATATATATATATATATATATATATATATATATATAAGTATTGGGTTGTCAAGTATGAAATGTGTAGGAAAAAACAAAGTTTGTTAATGTTTTCTACAAATTTCATACTTCACGATCCAATGTATTAATTCATGTATGTATATTTGTGTATATGTGTGTATATGTGTGCAAATTCCACCCAGACGTCTGGAACGCGGATAGGAGTAAAAAAGGTGTGTATATGTGTGTATATATATATAAATATATATACATAAATATATATAAATATATATATACATTGTGTGTATATGTATATATATATATATATATATATATATATATATATATATATACAATCACACACAGATGTTTGTATACACACACATATATATATATATATAAATATATATACATATATATGTGTGTATATATATACATGTATGTATATATATATATATATATATATATATATATATATATATATATACATACACCCCCACACACACATATATATATATATATATATGTGTGTGTGTGTGTGTATGCGTAGTAACATATCTGAGTATTGATCAGTGAGTGAAGTAGTTCACTTAGCTGAGGAAATATGTTAATGGATATCACATGTATTGAAAGTTGGCTAACAGTCTCTCTAACTATTTGACACTGTCTGTCTGTCTGGCTGTGACTGTCTGTCTGACGGCCTGTCTGACTGCCTCTCTAACTATCTGACACTGTCAATGTCTGGTTGTGACTGTCTGTCTGTCTGGCTGACTCTCTGTCTGTCTGACGGCCTATGTGACAGTCTCTCTAACTATCTGACACCGTCAATGTCTGGCTGTGACTGTCTGTCTGTCTGACGGACTCTCTGTCTGTCTGACAGGCATGTCTGACTGCCTCTCTAACTATTTGACACTGTCATTGTCTGGCTGGCTGACTCTGTCTGTCTGACAGGCCTGTCTGACTGCCTCTCTAACTATTTGACACTGTCACTGTCTGTTGGATGACTCTCTGTCTGTCTGTCTGACTGCCTCTCTAACTATTTGACACTGTCACTGTCTGCTGGATGACTCTCTGTCTGTCTGACGGCCTGTCTGACTGTCTGTCTGGCTGGCTGGCTGAATCTCTGTCTCTGTCTGACTGTATGTCTGTCTGTCTGACTGTCTCTCTAACTATCTGACACTGTCTCTGTCTGACTGTCTGTGACTGTTAGTTTGTCTGTCTCTATCTGACACTGTCACTGTCTGGCTGTCTGTCTAACTGTCCCACTAGCTGTCTGTCTGACCGCCTGTCTGTCTGACTGCCTGTCTCTCT
>OZ024753.1:7624654-7637154 GCA_964016885.1 Eledone cirrhosa | reverse complement strand
GTCAACTTGTTCGCTTTTTGCACGGACACCGCAATGCACTGGTCGTTGTTGAAAGCTCAGGCTTCCTCGCACTCCCTACTGCCGAGTACCTTCGTAAAATCGGAATCTCAACAGCCCCATCTGACTTAGGATCCCCGCGAGTTGTGATAGATGTGTCAGCAGGTATCGCTGGCCATTGTCCGCGAAAATTACCTTTGTAGTTTTGTCCGCTTGTCGCAGCCGAAATACCATCCCCCTCTAGGGATAGAGCACATCACCCTCTCTCCTTCCTCCTCTTTTTCTTCCAGGGTCTAATAGTCCTTGCTTTTCTCCTCCCTTTCCTTTCATCTATGACATTTAAAATCCTTTCCTCCACTTTCCTGTTCAGCCAGATCTGCTCTTCTTTACCCCTTCACTCGACTTTTCATTACTAAATTTTGTTTCTATCTTTCTTTCTAATATTTTCATCTTGGTTATTTATTGTATTCCTTTAATATCATATTTCTGTTTCAAGACAGAACATTATTTCTAAGAATCCTTTTGATCATCGGACAGAATATGTTGCTTTGAATCTTCTAATTTCTTGCATTCAAAGTTGAAATCCTGCAAACCTGAATTTTACCTTTCAACATTCTGAGATTGATTAATAAACTACCAGTGTTGTGTGGTCGTTGATTACATTGGGTGGTAGACTTAATTCCTCTCCCGGTTTTATATTACCATCTCGCTTTTAGGTGTCTTTAGCGGAGTTCATTTTACTAAAAGCATGGTGGTCATGACCCGTGACCCGGGTTTAAGGCGGCGCATTCCCCCCATTACAACCAGTTTTGGTATCATGAGCCCCGTAGGCATTGACCTTCTCCTGACCAAGTGATGAATGAAAATCTTCCTATTGTGAGCAGATCGCTTTTGTCCGTGATCATAGATATTCAAATTTGAAATTGTTAAAAGCCGTCTAGCTGCAGAGGGGTTTCTCGGTACCGGTAGATAGGTTGCAGAAGTACAATCATTCAGCTTCGGCTTGTACTCGTGGGAAGTCGGGTCTTCTGTATTACTGCGTAACGCCAGAGGTCTCGGTCCTGTGTCATCGCAGTTGAGAGGTGCAATTCGGCAAGGTCAGCTTCTAGCACCTCATCTCAGGTCTACTTGGGTCTCCCCATTCCAAGTCTTCCATCGACTTTTAGTGCTCTGCACATTATATATTCCGCAAATTGCTAATTTAATTGACTGACAAACTATGGACTTGCGACATATACAAGGTTATTTCTGCGATTGTAGTAGCGCAGCTCTTGGGTGGCAGTTATGGCGGAGATGGTTGTTGAATGTGGTGGGTGATGCTGTTAGCTAAGGTGGTCGTGAAGACACTATACAAGGTATTTCTGTGGCTGTAGTAGCGCAGGTCTTGGGTAATTGTTATGGCGGTGATGGTCGTTGGTTGTGGTGGGTGATGTTGTTAGCTGAGGTGGTCGTGAAGAAACTATACAAGGTTATGTCTGTGACTGTAGTAGCGCTTGGATAGCAGCTATGGTGGTGTAGGTTGGTGGTGTTGTTAGCTGAGGTGCTCTTGAAGACACTACACAAGGTTATTTCTGTGACTGTAGTAGCACTTGGATAGCAGCTATGGTGGTGTAGGATGCTGGATGTCGATTGTGATTGTGTTTTGTTGTTAGCTAAGATGGTCACAGAGATTTTAGATGTAATGTTGTCGGGAGTGATAAGTTTTAGTAGTTCTCTAGCATTACTACTGGCTTTAGGAGGGATATTTTGTGAGGACAACGAAATTAAATCAACGAATGCCAAATAAATGTTCATTGCGAATAAAGAGGAACGAGGTATTATGTATGTATGTATGTATGTATGTATGTATGTATGTATGTATGTATGTATGTATGTATGTATGTGTGTAATATGTATGTATGTGTGTAATATGTATGTATGATGTGTGTGTGTAATATGTATGTGTGTCTGTATGTAAGTATGTGTGTAATATGTATGTATGTGTGTGTGTAATATGCATGTATGTGTGTGTGTCTGTATGTATGCATGTATGTGTGTAATATGTATGTATGTATATGTGTGTGTAATAGGTATGTGTATGTATGTGTGTGTATAATAGGTATGTATGTGCGTGTGTGTATGTATGTATGTATGTATGTATGTATGTATGTATGTATGTATGTATGTATGTGTGTGTGTGTGTATGTATGTGTGTAAGTATGTATGTATGGATGTAATATGTATGTATGTATGTGTGTGTGTGTGTAATAGGTATGTATGTGTGTGTATGTATGTATATATGTATGTGTATGTGTGTGTAAGTGTGTATGCATGGGTGTGTGTAATATGTATGTATGTATGTGTGTGTGTAATATGTATGTATGTGTGTGTGTATGTATGTATGTGTGTGTTGGTGTAATATGTATGTATGTGTGTGTATGTATGTATGTATGTGTGTGTGTAATATGTATGCATGTATGTGTGTGTGTCTGTCTGTATGTATGTGTGTAATATGTATGTATGTGTGTGTGTAATATGTATGTATGTGTGTGTGTGTATGTATGTGTGTGTATGTATGTATGTATATATGTAAGTGTATGTATATGTGTGTAAGTGTGTATGTATGTGTGTGTAAGTATGTATGTATGGATGTAATATGTATGTATGTGTATGTATGTATGTATGTATGTATGTGTGTGTGTAGTATGTATGTATGAGCATGTGTGTATTGTATCGGTGTGTGTATGTAATATGTATGTATGTGTGTATGTGTGTATGTATGTGTGTGTGTGTATATAATATGTATGTGTGTATATATATGTATATATGTATGTGTGCCTATATATATATATACGCATATATATATATTTATATATATATGCGTGTATATATATATATATGTGTGTTCGTGTGTGTGTGTGTGTGTGTGTGTGTATGTTTGTGTGTGTGTATATCATGGCTCTGATTCGATGACTGCTAGATACTATTGAATGATCGAAGGGAGACACGAAAAGGTGAAAAAGAAAGAAAAAATGTAATGAATGAATTGAAAAGAGAGATTTTAAGATCATGTTGTAAGAAGGGAGAGAGAGAGAGGGGGGCGGAGAGGGACAGAGAGAGAGAGTGAGGGAGAGAGAGAGAGAGAGAGGGAGGGAGAGGGGAGCGAGCAGAGAGAGAGAGAAAGGGAGTGGGCAGAGAGAGAGAGAGAGAAGGGGAGAAGAAGAGAGAGAGAGAGAGAGTGAAAGTAGAGAGGTAGGAAGGGAGAGAGAAAGTAGAGAGGTAGGGGGAGGGGAGAGAGAGAGAGAGGAAGATTAGATTGAAAAGCAACAAAGAATGAAAGATCTTGTTCTAAGAAGGGAGAGAGAGAGAGCGAGAGAGAGAGAGCGAGAGAGAGCGAGAGAGAGAGATATATGGGCGCCGTGGCAATAGGAAGATTAGAAGTGTGTATGTGAAAGATATTTACTAAATAACTGCCGCCCCTCTCGAACTGTTAAAAATCCCATCAGAAGATCACATTTGCCAAATTTCTTCACTATTTTCTTGTGTTTATTTTAATTCTGGTGGTCGTGAATCTAGAAAGCCCCGTTACATTAGCAATAGCACACACTCAGGCCTGCCACTAAAACGTTTTCACGTTGCAAAGTCATTGCCATAATCTACCACCACCACACACCTCCTTCTCCTCCCCCTCTTCCGGTTACTTCTTCTTCTTCTTCTTCACCGTCGCCTTCTTCTTCTTCTTCTTCTTCTTCTTCTTCTTCTTCCCCCCCCCCCCCCTTCTGCTAATTCACGCAATGCAGCCTCTAAACTCGCCTTTGGTAATCAACTTTAAAAAAAATCGGCGTTTGCTTTCAAGCCAGGAGTGCTGTGTAGCGATGGTTGTGTTGGTGGTAGTGGTGCTGGTGGTAGTGTTGGTGGTGGTTGTAGTGTTGGTGGTGGTTGCGGTGTTGGTGGTAGTGTTGGTGGTGGTTGTAGTGTTGGTGGTAGTGGTGCTGGTGGTAGTGTTGGTGGTGGTTGTAGTGTTGGTGGTGGTTGCGGTGTTGGTGGTAGTGGTGTTGGTGGTTGTGGTGTTGGTGGTGGTTGTGGTGTTGGTGGTAGTGGTGTTGGTGGTTGTGGTGTTGGTGGTAGTGGTGTTGGTGGTTGTGGTGTTGGTGGTAGTGTTGGTGGTGGTTGCGGTGTTGGTGGTTGTGGTGCTGGTGGTAGTGTTGGTGGTGGTTGCGGTGTTGGTGGTAGTGGTGTTGGTGGTTGTGGTGCTGGTGGTAGTGTTGGTGGTGGTTGCGGTGTTGGTGGTAGTGGTGTTGGTGGTTGTGGTGTTGGTGGTAGTGTTGGTGGTGGTTGTGGTAGTGGTGTTGGTGGTTGTGGTGCTGGTGGTAGTGTTGGTGGTGGTTGCGGTGTTGGTGGTAGTGGTGTTGGTGGTAGTGGTGTTGGTGGTTGCGGTGTTGGTGGTAGTGGTGTTGGTGGTTGCGGTGTTGGTGGTAGTGGTGTTGGTGGTTGTGGTGCTGGTCGTAGTGTTGGTGGTGGTTGTGGTGTTGGTGGTAGTGTTGGTGGTGGTTGTGGTGTTGGTGGTAGTGGTGTTGGTGGTTGTGGTGCTGGTGGTAGTGTTGGTGGTGGTTGTGGTGTTGGTGGTAGTGGTGTTGGTGGTTGTGGTGCTGGTGGTAGTGTTGGTGGTGGTTGTGGTGTTGGTGGTAGTGGTGTTGGTGGTTGTGGTGCTGGTGGTAGTGTTGGTGGTGGTTGCGGTGTTGGTGGTAGTGGTGTTGGTGGTTGTGGTGTTGGTGGTAGTGTTGGTGGTGGTTGCGGTTTTGGTGGTAGTGGTGTTGGTGGTTGTGGTGCTGGTGGTAGTGTTGGTGGTGGTTGCGGTGTTGGTGGTAGTGGTGTTGGTGGTTGTGGTGCTGGTGGTAGTGTTGGTGGTGGTTGCGGTGTTGGTGGTAGTGGTGTTGGTGGTTGTGGTGCTGGTGGTAGTGTTGGTGGTGGTTGCGGTGTTGGTGGTAGTGGTGTTGGTGGTTGTGGTGCTGGTGGTAGTGTTGGTGGTGGTTGTGGTGTTGGTGGTAGTGGTGTTGGTGGTTGTGGTGCTGGTGGTAGTGTTGGTGGTGGTTGCGGTGTTGGTGGTAGTGGTGTTGGTGGTTGTGGTGTAGGTGGTAGTGTTGGTGGTGGTTGCGGTGTTGGTGGTAGTGGTGTTGGTGGTTGTGGTGCTGGTGGTAGTGTTGGTGGTGGTTGCGGTGTTGGTGGTAGTGGTGTTGGTGGTTGTGGTGCTGGTGGTAGTGTTGGTGGTGGTTGCGGTGTTGGTGGTAGTGGTGTTGGTGGTTGTGGTGCTGGTGGTAGTGTTGGTGGTGGTTGCGGTGTTGGTGGTAGTGGTGTTGGTGGTTGTGGTGCTGGTGGTAGTGTTGGTGGTGGTTGCGGTGTTGGTGGTAGTGGTGTTGGTGGTTGTGGTGCTGGTGGTAGTGTTGGTGGTGGTTGTGGTGTTGGTGGTAGTGGTGTTGGTGGTTGTGGTGTTGGTGGTAGTGTTGGTGGTGGTTGCGGTGTTGGTGGTAGTGGTGTTGGTGGTTGTGGTGTTGGTGGTAGTGTTGGTGGTGGTTGCGGTGTTGGTGGTAGAGGTGTTGGTGGTTGCGGTGTTGGTGGTAGTGGTGTTGGTGGTTGTGGTGTTGGTGGTAGTGTTGGTGGTGGTTGCGGTGTTGGTGGTAGTGGTGTTGGTGGTTGTGGTGTTGGTGGTAGTGTTGGTGGTGGTGGTGTTGGTGGTTGTGGTGTTGGTGGTAGTGGTGTTGGTGGTTGCGGTGTTGGTGGTAGTGGTGTTGGTGGTTGTGGTGTTGTTGGTAGTGTTGTTGGTGGTGGTGTTGGTGGTTGTGGTGTTGGTGGTGGTGTTGGTGGTGGTTGCGGTGTTGGTGGTAGTGATGTTGGTGGTTGTGGTGTTGGTGGTAGTATTGGTGGTGGTTGCGGTGTTGGTGGTAGTGGTGTTGGTGGTAGTGTTGGTGGTGGTTGCGGTGTTGGTGGTAGTGGTGTTGGTGATGGTGGTCGTGGTGTTGGTGGTTGTGATGTTGATGTTGGTGTTGGTGGTTGTGGTGTTAGTGTTTGTGGTGGTTGTGATGTTGGTGGTTCTGGTGCTGGTTGTGGTTTTGGTGGTTGTGGAATTGGTTGTAGAGGTGTTGGTTGTGGTGGTGTTGGTGATTGTCGTGTTGGTGGTCGTGGTGTTTGGGGTTGTGGTGTTACTAGCGGTTATTTTACTGTCAATGTCCATGTAGGTGATAGCAGAACCGACGCCTGGCTATTTACGGTCTTATGCTAGCTCTATAATGAACGCCGATTCCATCTCTCTCTCTCTCTCTCTCTCTCTCTCTCTCTCTCTCTCTCTCTCTCTCTCTCCTTCTCTTTCTCACCCACAGATTCTCTCTCTCTTTCTCCTAGACTTTTTACACAACACAGAGAAGAAGGACGAGATGCTATCACTCACAGTATCACTTCCCTCTAAAACAACTATGTTTACTCTATCACAGTCGAAGAATATGGCCACCAACGCTCTGGTTGAGCCTGGTTGACAACAAAAATTTTGAAAAAGAAATAATAAACAACTTTCGGCCTCCAGGACGCATGGTAGATTTTTGAGATTTACTATATTTTAGGAAAAACGTAGCGTCTTCGACGCCGGGAAATACCGTAATTAATAATTTTATTAAATATGTCGAAATTCTTCATTAATTATTTAAACAAGAATGTATTTCATTAGGAATACAGTCATGAAAGGGTTAAAACATCACACCTCACTAACTCCTAATATTTGTGTTTTATAAAAGTCGCTGGTATTTCTAATATAGACACAAATAGAGAAGAGAAAAATCTACTTCTCTAACCCTTGAGGGATAATTTTTATTTTAGAACTCGGACAGACGAAAAGTTTATAGTGTAAATTTCTTTTTGCGTGATAAATGTTGATTTATTTTGAATATGGAGTAATGTCGCTTACATCAACCTCACTACTTGAGTGGTACTTATTTTATCGAATCGGAAAGATAGAGCCCCAAGGCCGATTTTGGTTTTCATCTTACCAATATCGCTAGAATAAGCAGTACTCAAGTATTGAAGAAGTCGATTTAATCGACTACGCAATTCTCAATTATAGAATCCTTGTATCAAAGGTAGAACCGATTTTAACTGTGGCATATTATTATCTTGACAGTCACAAGACACGCGAGACAGTATTTAAATAAATCGTAATGTTATTTGAAATTAGAATATCAAAAATGATGTGAATTTAATGTTTGTAAAATCAGTCTTTTTAAGTAGCAATGCTCTACATTTGAAAAAAAATTTATCTCCATTAGAATTTATTAAATATTTAGACACGTAGACCAGTTAAGGAAGAACTCATCTATCGTTCGATTTTATTTGAACTGTTTCAACTCCACATTTGAAAAGTGTTAAAACCCTGAAATGTCACGTGAAATATACTGGGTAAAACATTACTTTGTTTTATTTGTCATCATTTGTCATCATTTACTCTTTGTATTTTCCTACCGTGTTGTACTGGCTTTTTGAAACTTATCAGTATTTTATTAGAAAGTTGCTTCCTGGGGTATATACCTTCGTCTGGGAATTATTTTAAATCTTCGCTCATTTATTAACAAAACAATTTCAATGGTGTTTGTTTTGTTTCCATTTGAAAATTTCATCAGTGAATTTTTATTACTCTTCTACTCATTTATCTGTTCCAGCTGAGGCCATACTGGGGCACCGCCCTTGTTGTATATGAAATATTCAGACTAGGTCAGTATGACGTGAAACACGAGTAGCAAGAATGAAAATTGACTTTAAACGAACACATACTGTACAACAGCGGTCCCTACACGGACTGGTGTCATGCAAGACACTTTCTCCATCGACTAAGTGGGGAGGGGGTGTCATTGTCGGTCATGCGCATAAAACAACACATTAAAACGCATAAAGAACTACAATAAACAATAAAGTGCATATTATGTAAATTTATTATGCATTTAATTATTGCTGGCCTTGTGCCTAAAGTAGACTAAATTACTATTTTATTCTTTTACCTGTTCCAGCCATCCGGCTGAGGCCATGATGGGGCACCGCGCTTGAAATTATTAGTTTAATTATTAATTTAATTATTACATTTATACTGTAAATGTAACCCAACTCAATATAATTAAATTATGACTGAATATAAAGTAGACTACGATAGTCAATAAAATGGTTTATGTTCTGGATTAATGTACAATGAGTTCAAATCTCAGCGATGTTATCTTTGGCCAGCTTTCTTCCTGGGTCGACAAAATGAAGTACCTTTCCACTGCGATGCAGTGACGGAATTATTTCAGTATCAGCTGAGATGACTTTTCTTCGCTCTTTGCGTTCTGACTGTATATACTGCTGTGTATTTACCACATGAGTGGTAAACTTAATTTGTCACTCAGTAAATTAACTCTAGGCCTGGATAGAGATGGGTTCCGCCAGGCTTAAATTGCTCAAAAAACGCCGTATTTAATTCGGTGACCCTACGATTCTATTAGGAGCTACGGGACCATACTATATTAACTCTAGGCGGCGAATTGGCAGAGTCGTTAGAACGTCGGATAGAATGCTTTATGGGAGAACGTCGGATAGAATGCTTTATGTTAGAACGTCGGATAGAATGCTTTATTTTATTCATTCCAGCTCTCTGCTCTCTGAGATCAAATCCCACCGATGTGATCTTTGCCTTTCATACTTTCGAGGTCGATAAAAAAAATGTACCAATCTTGTACTATGGTAGATTTTGCCTCTATATCTCTTTCTCATTTCCTCTCTCTCATCTTTCCCTTGAAGAAATCTGCTGTACTCAGGCCTGGAGAGCAATGGGCTCCACCAGACTTAAAATGCTCAAGAAACGCCGTATGTCAATACGGCGCCCCTACGACTCTATTAGGAGTTACGGGACCATTCATACATATATATATATATAATTGTTTCTACTTTTTGGCACAAGGCCAGCAATTACCCAGTGCATTACTGGTACTTTATTTTATCGACCCCGTAAGGATGAAAGGCAAAGTCAACCGCGGCGGGATTTGAACTCAGATCGTAAAGGGACGTAACTATGCTGGAAAGCATGGCGTCCGACCCTCTACCGATACTGCCAATCCACTGCCCCTATATATATCCCCTACACATCCCCTACATATATATATATAATTGTTTCTACTTTAGGCACAAGGCCAGCAAATTACCCAGTGCATTACTGGTACTTTATTTTATTTTACATATATATATATAATACCAGTCTAATACTGAGGTTGATTCTTCCTCTATATCTCTTTCTCATTTCCTCTACCTCACTTTCTATCTTTCTCTGGAAGAAATCTGCTGTATTCATTCCTGGAGAGGGAAGGACTCCACCAGGCTTAAAATGCTCAAGAAACGCCGTATGTCAATACAGCGCGCCCCTACAAGTCTATCAAGAGTTAAGGGACCATATATATCAACTCTACTTTTTTTTTTTTTTTTATCTTGGAAGATTTCAGGCGAGGTCATCGGGTTGAAGTTACTTTCTTCACTTCTCTCTACTAACCCCAGAGAGCCAGAAAATGCCATGGATACTTCCATTCCGTTTCTCTATCGATTCTGTCAGTTTACAGTCCTCAATGGTTTCCAGTTTGGACATAAGCCTAGAAGTCTGGAAGAAAGGGGAAAGTTTAGGAAATCACTCTCGGTACTTTATTTTATCGAGCCTGGGAAGATGAAAAGCAAAGCTGACCTCAGCCAGATTTGAACTTAGACGTAAAGTGTTGGAAGAAATGTCCAACGTTTTAACCATTCTGCCATTTCTGATTTCTTTTATTAGACTCAAGGGCAAGAATAATTCTACAAAAACCATTTGTAATTATCGATCTACAAACATTGTTGCCGCAGATCATCATCATCATCATCATCATCATCGTCATAGTCATCTTCGTCATTACCATCTCCATCATGCTGTTGTTGTTGTTGTTCGCCTTCTTTATCTTCTTCTTCTTCTTCTTCTTCTTCTTCTTCTTCTTCTTCTTCTTCGTCGTCCCCTTTTTCTCTTCGTCGTCGCCTTCTTCTTCTTCTTCTTCTTCTTCTTCTTCTTCTTCTTCTTCTTCTTCTTCTTCTCCTTCTTCTCCTTCTTCTTCTTCTTCTTCTTCTTCTTCTTCTTCGACGTCGTCGCCTTCTTCTTCTTCTTCTTCTTCTTCTTCTTCTTCTTCTTCTTCTTCTTCTTCTTCTTATTCTTCCTCTTCTTCTTCGTCGTCGTCGTCGTCGTCGTCGCCTTCTTCTCCTTCTTCTTCTTCTTGCTACTACTACTACTACTACTACTACTACTACTACTACTACTACTACTACTACTGATTCTTTTGATCTCACACAACACAGCATGTATTCGCTGTTTCTTGGAGACGAATGAGAAAAGAATGGTCGGAGTTGGTTTAATATGAATTTATGGAAGTATGGAACGAAAGATTAGTTGGCATAGAATTCATCCAATTTGTGATATTCCCGAGATATAACGTTTTCCATTATAAGTATTTAACAGCAATGAAAGAATGAAAAGAGCACGGGCTGGGTGGGCTGGAAAATATAAAAATTGAATAATGAAAAATAGGAAGGAGAAGAGAGGGGCGAAACTCTACAACCTTGCCAAGGCGGAATAACTCAACTGTACCCCACGTAGAACAGTTTTGCCTGGACGGTAGATCTCAGCTGCGCCCCGACAGAGAACAGTTTTGCCTGGGTGTTCCGACGGAGAACAGTTTTGCCTGGGTGTTCCTACGGAAAAAAAGCTTGCCTGGGTGCTATATCTCGGCTGTGCCTCACGGAGAACAGCTTGCTTGGGTGGTATATCTCAACTGTGCCCCTAGGAGAACAGTTTTGCCTGGGTGGTAGATCTTAGCAGCGCCCCCAACGGACAAAACGGTGAAAGTGTTCCCACTACGCCTCATGGAAAACAGCTTTCCTGGGTGTATATCTTAGCTGCGCCTCATGGAAAACAGATTGCCTGGTCGGTATATCTCAGCTGCGCCTCACGGAGAACAGTTTTGCTTGGACGGTAGATGACAGCAGCGCCCCAACGGACAAAACTGTGAAAGTAGTCCCACGGTAAAAAAAAGTTTGCGTGGACGGAGTATCTCGGCTGCGCTTCACGGAGAACAGTTTTGCCTGGGCGGTAGAACAGCATACCTTTGGCGGTATATCTCGACTACGACTCATGGAATACAACCTTCCTGGGTGGTATGTCTCAGCTACGCCTCATGGTAAACAGCTTTCCTGGGTGGTATATCTCAGCTGTGCCTCATGGAGAACAGTTTGCCTGGGTGGTATATCTCAGCTGTGCATCATGGAGAACAGTTTGCCTGGGTGGTATATCTCAGCGGCGCCTCACGAACAAAATGGTGAATATGTCCCCACGGAGAACAACCAGCAGCACTTACTGCATCAGCCATTCCTTCACACAGACCACCTCCCTATGGTAGAATGCTCGCTTCCTCGCGCCCTCTCTATTCTGTCCGCCGAGGCCGTGGGGTGGCCAGCCCATGGGACCCCATTTGCTGATAATAGTGAGAGATGGGGAGGGCGAGAGAGATGGATGCGATGACAGTGGGAGTTCGGCTCCTCTGTGTTTGGACCTGGTGTATACGGTATGTACGCCGCTTTATGGTTTGAGTTCAAATCCCACCGAGGTTAACTTTGCCTTTCATCCTTACAGGGTTGATAAAATAAAGTACCAGTAATGCACTGGGGTAATTGCTGGCCTTGTGCCTAAAGTAGAAACAATTATTATTGGGCGGTGAATTGGCAGTATCGGTAGTGAGTCGGACGCCATGCTTTCCAGCATAGTTACATCTCTTTACGGTCTGAGTTCAAATCCCGCCGAGGTTAACTTTGCCTTTCATCCTTGCGGGGGGTCGATAAAATAAAGTACCAGTAATGTACTGGTAATTTGCTGGCCTTGTGCCAAACGTAGAAACAATTATTATTATTATTGTTATTGTTATATTCTATATAGAATAACCAAATGATTTACTGTATATTAAACCATTACGAGGTTCTTCGCAAATACAACACAACGTAATACAACAGACAAACTGAATGTGTCTTTAAAGGTATGTTGATGTTGATGATGATGTTGATGTTGATGTTGTTGTTGTTGTTGAAGTACTTTAGATACTGTCATCGAACTTAGTCTTCTTTTACATGGTTAGATGTTTTACAACTTTACCACCACCTCTACTACTACCACTACTACAACCACCGTCACCGCCTCTACTACTACTATCGCTACTACTATCACCACCACAACCGCCACTATTACTACTACCACCACCAACACCACAACCTCCACCACCACCACAACCACCACCACAACCAACAACACCACCACCACCACCACCACCACTACCAACAACACCACCACCATCACCACAACCAACAACACTACTACCACTACCACTACCACCACCACCACCACCACCACCAACACCACCAGTAAATCATTACCTCCCCCTACAGTACCTGTACAACTATAGACA
>OZ024753.1:7616413-7624454 GCA_964016885.1 Eledone cirrhosa | reverse complement strand
AATATCTGATCTGTTATGTTTGCATTTTATTTGTGTTTAGACTTGAACATTCCACCACTACTCAGTCTGTCTGTATGTATATATGTGTGTATGTAGGTAGGTAGGTATGTATATAGGTATGTAGGTAAGTAGGTAGGTAGGTAGGTAGGTAGGTAGGTAGGTAGGTAGGTAGGTAGGTAGGTAGGTAGGGTAGGTAGGTAGCTAGGTAGGGGATGTAACTAGGTAGGTAAGTTGATATCTAGGTAGGTAGGTAGGTAGGTAGCTAGCTAGGTAGGGATGTAACTAGGTAGGTAGCTAGCTAGCTAGGTAGGGATGTAACTAGGTAGGTAAGTTGATATCTAGGTAGGTAGGTAGGTAGGTAGGTAGCTAGCTAGCTAGGTAGGGATGTAACTAGGTAGGTAGCTAGCTAGCTAGGTAGGTAGGTAGGTAGGTAGGTAGGTAGGTAGGTAGCTAGCTAGGTAGGGATGTAACTAGGTAGGTAGCTAGCTAGCTAGGTAGGTAGGTAGTAGGTAGTAGGTAAGTAGCTAGCTAGGTAGGGATGTAACTAGGTAGGTAGCTAGCTAGCTAGGTAGGGATGTAGCTAGGTAGGTAAGTTGATATCTAGGTAAGTAGGTAGCTAGCTAGCTAGGTAGGATGTAACTAGGTAGCCAAGTTGGTAGCTAGGTATGTATTGTTCATATCTAGTGAGCTTAGTAGTGGACGAGACCAACTGCATATAGAAAGATAGATAGGTAGCTAGATGGATATATAAGAATTAATATTTCCCTTGCTATATTCTAACTACAAAACACATTTTCTACAGATCTCTCTATTTGACACACACACATATATGGACAAACGTGACACATACCACACACATACATACACATAGACAAATGTCACAGGCCACACACACACCACACAAACACATACACACACTCTCACACTCACATGGTGTATGTCTCAAACATGACACAGCACAACTACCACACACCACACACACACACACATAAGCACACATTTACCACACAACACACAAACACACAGAAGCACACACCCCCACACACATACACACACACACACATATACAGAAGCGCACAATTACCACACAGCACACAAAACCACATACACACACACACACACACACACACATACATACATACACATACATACATACACACACACACATACACACACACACACACACATGATGCATGTCTCAAAGGTGACACAACAGAGCACAACGTGACTCAACACAACTACCACACAGCACCCCCCCCCCACACACACATGATGCATGTCTCAAAGGTGACACAACAGAGCACAACGTGACTCAACACAACTACCACACAGCACCCCCCCCACACACACACATGATGCATGTCTCAAAGGGGACACAACAGAGCACAACGTGACTCAAGCACAACTACCACACAGCACCCCCCCCCCACACACACACATGATGCATGTCTCAAAGGGGACACAACAGAGCACAACGTGACTCAACACAACTACCACACAGCACCCCCCCCCCCACACACACATGATGCATGTCTCAAAGGTGACACAACAGAGCACAACGTGACTCAACACAACTACCACACAGCACCCCCCCACACACACATGATGCATGTCTCAAAGGGGACACAACAGAGCACAACGTGACACAACACAACTACCACACAGCACATACACACACACACATACACAAACACACACACACACATGATGCATGTCTCAAAGGGACACAACAGAGCACAACGTGACACAACACAACGACCACCATCACCCCCCACCCCCCCCCCCCCCCCCCCCCACACACCACACACACACACACACATGATGCATGTCTCAAAGGGGACACAACAGAGCACAACGTGACACACACCACACACAACACCACACACAACACCAATACATATTCAATAACATATATATTAAATCATTTAGTCTGGCAATACGCCGCCATTACAAGCGTTTGTGTATTGCAAATGTCTGCCAAAGCTCAACTGGAGGAGGATTGTCAATGCATTTGATAAAGTTTATGATTTTTCCCCGCCCAAAAATGGCGACATCAATCATAGGTAATGATATGTCTAGCGTTTTTACAGTTAAATCAACAGGCGTAAATGAAAGCAGCGAGGAGAAATGAACAATAATATAGTAAAATTCCGTTATAACGGAATTCACAAGGCATAACAAATTCGTTGTAACGAAAAATTCTTTATAACAACATCGAGTTAACACAACGAGCGTGTGGTCGGGATTTAAAAAAAAAAATTCGTTTTACTGAAATATTCATTACAATGGTATTCGTTATAGCGAAATACACAGGGCATAAACAATTCGTTGTAACGAAAAATTCTTTATACCAAGATCGAGCTAACACAATGAAAGTGTGACCGGTATTGAAAAAAAAATTCGTTTTACTGAAATATTCGTTACAATGGCGTTCGTTATAATCTGTATAACAATTGTTTCTAGTTTTAGCACAAGGCCAGCAACTAGTGGTACTTTATTTTATCGACCCCGTAAGTATGAAATAGCTAACGTCGGCGAGATTTGAACTGAGAACATAAACGGCCGGAACTATATGTCAAAATGCATGTTGTCCGACACTCTACCGATTCAGCCAATCCAATATAAATATTTCTTTCTACTTTTGGCACAAGGCCAGCAATTACCCCAGTGTATTACTGGTACGTTGTTACATCGACCTCGTAAGGAAGAAAGCCAAAGCTATCCTAGGTGGATTTGAACTCAGAACGTAAAGGGCGATAACTCTATGCTAATAATAATAATAATAATTGTTTCTACTTTTGGCACAAGGCCAGCAATTATTACAGTGTATTACTGGTACTTTATTTTATCAACACCCGTAAGGACGAAAGGCAAAGTTAACCTCGGCGGGATTTGAACTCAGAACGTAAAGGGCCATGACTCTGTGTTGCAAAGCATGGCGTCTGACGCTTTACCGATATTGCCAAACCAAAAAATTGAACACACACACACACACATGCACGCATGCACACACATACACGCATGCACGCATGCACACACATACACAGACACAAAGTTGAATCCAGAAGACGAGAATGTGACGTCACGTGTGATTATAATGGTAATTCTTGTTTCTGTCTGTCTGTCAATATGTCTCTCTCTCCCCCTCTCTTTCTCCCTCTCTCTCTCTCTCACCCTCCATATATTTAATTGAATTACTAGAGAGAGAGATATATATTTGTATATATATGTATATATGTATATATGTATATATATATATATATGTATATGTATATATATATATATATATATATATATATATGTATATATGTATATATATGTACTATATGTATATATATGTATTATATGTATATATATACGTATATATATGTATATATATGTATTATATATACGTATATATATGCTTTGACGCATAGAGTTACGGCCCTTGCCATTCTGAGTTCAAATCCCGCCGAGGTTAACTTTGCCTTTCATCCTTACGGGGTCGATAAAATAAAGTACCAGTAATGTACTGGGTAATTTTCTGGCCTTGTGCCAATAGTAGAAACAATTATATGTATATATATGTATTATATGTATATATATATATATGTGTGTGTGTGTGTGTATGCATATGTACATATATATATATATATATATATATATATATATATATATATATATATATATATATATATATATGTTTATATTTGTATATATATATTTGTATGCATGTATATATAAATGTATATATATCCATATGTATACATACATACATATATATATATATATATATATATATATATATATGTGTGTGTTTGTGTGCTTATACACACACGCACACACACACACACACACACACACACACACACACACACACACACACACACGCACACACACACACACACACACACACACACATATATATATATATATATATACATAATGTACACGAAGATAGGGGGAGAGAGCGGAACCGGAAGAGAGTTGAAGAGAGATTTATGTGTACATATCACTAAAACCTAGTTCCGTAATTCAAAGCCTTCTTACAAAGTAAAGTTAGATTTCCAAATAACGAATCTAAAGTCGAGTATCAATTACTAAGCGATGATAAGAAACTTGTACTGCCTGTTTACAGAAGTCCAAAATACATGCAGCTGTTCGATATACTTTATTATCAGTTTATAACATTAGAACATTGGAAATTAAACAAAATCCGATCTCTCATACTGCGACGAAGCGCTGTGAAGATAAAGGTAATATAATTTATTATAATATATGCGCGATTTTCTTATCGTGTCCACAAGAGTGTCAGTTATAAATCATGGTTAGATGTGGTTCCGCCACAGCTGAATACATTGCTGTCCTTTCTCATTAAACTCTGCCAAGTCCAATGCTCTACAGGGGTGTTACAGCAGGGGACATATCAGGGGGTGCTGCGTAGTTTATGATTTGATGCCGCAGTCACACCACGTCCCCATCCTTTAAATATCCCCATTTTGCAAGAGTGACTTTTGCAACACAGTACAGTAGTTAGTATTAGTAGCTATCAGACACAGTGTATCTAGGACTACATTATCTAATGTACAGTACAGTAGTTAGTATTAGTATCTATCAGACATAGTGTATCTAGGACTACATTATCTAATGTAGAGTACCGTAGTTAGTATTAGTAGCTATCAGACATAGTGTATCTAGGACTACATTATCTAATGTACAGTACTGTAGTTAGTATTAGTAGCTATCAGACATAGTGTATCTAGGACTACATTATCTAATGAACAGTACAGCAGGTAGTATTAGTGGCTATCAGACATAGTGTATCTAGGACTACATTATCTAATGTACAGTACAGTAGTTAGTATTAGTAACTATCAGACATAGTGTATCTTGGACTACATTATCTAATGTACAGTACAGTAGTTAGTATTAGTAACTATCAGACATACTGTATCTAGGACTACATTATCTAATGTACAGTACAGTAGTTAGTATTAGTAGCTATCAGACATAGTGTATCTAGGACTACATTATCTAATGTACAGTATAGTATTTAGTATTAGTATCTATCAGACATAGTGTATCTAGGACTACATTATCTAATGTACAGTACAGTAGTTAGTATTAGTGGCTATCAGACAGAGTGTATCTAGTACTACATTATCTAATGTACAGTACAGTAGTTAGTATTAGTAACTATCAGACATAGTGTATCTTGAACTACATTATCTAATGTAGAGTACAGTAGTTAGTATTAGTAGCTATCAGACACAGTGTATCTAGGACTACATTATCTAATGTAGAGTACCGTAGTTAGTATTAGTAGCTATCAGACATAGTGTATCTAGGACTACATTATCTAATGTACAGTACAGTAGTTAGTATTAGTAGCTATCATACATAGTGTATCTAGGACTACATTATCTAATGTACAGTACAGTAGTTAGTATTAGTAGCTATCAGACATAGTGTATCTAGGACTACATTATCTAATGTACAGTACAGTAGTTAGTATTAGTATCTATCAGACATAGTGTATCTAGGACTACATTATCTAATGTAGAGTACAGTAGTTAGTATTAGTAGCTATCAGACATAGTGTATTTAGGACTACATTATCTAATGTAGAGTACAGTAGTTAGTATTAGTAGCTATCAGACATAGTGTATCTAGGACTACATTATCTAATGTACAGTACAGTAGTTAGTATTAGTAGCTATCAGACATAGTGTATCTAGGACTACATTATCTAATGTACAGTTCTTCTTCTTATGTCCACAAGAGTGTCAGTTACAAAGCTTGGCTAGATGTGGTTCCGCCACAGTTGAATACATTGCTGTCCTTTCTCATTAAACTCTGCCAAGTCCAATGCTGGACAGGGGTGTTCCAACAGGGGACATATCAGGAGGTGCTGCAGCATAGTCTGTGATTTGATGCCGCAATTTATCATCCATTTTCAATTGTCTTCTAGTAATTCTTAATCCGAGCCTGATAATATCTTGAGCAAGCTTTTCAACCTTCAGTAACTTTATATGGCCATATTGGATATAATTTAAAGCAATTTTTTTTTTGGTGAACTCTTCGGGTGGATGAACTCCGCAGAGTCAAGAATCATCTACCACAACTATGAGTTAAATAGCTCCACCAACCTCCAACTGGGTAAGCGTGATGAGTACGACTACACCCCTGAAGACCTGACCGAAACCAAACATAATACAGTGAAGGTCAACCAGGAAGAGGTTCCTTCAATAGGTGGGAGAAGTCCCTGGATTAGATAGGATGCACAATGTATCCTATTCGATTCCAGTTTCGATTTGTCCTTAATATTCTCCTGGGATTTGAAATTCGATCGACATGGAGGGATGCAGGGGTACAGTTGACCTCGCTGGGATTTGAACTCAGAACACAAAAACAATGTGTTCGATGTTCTAACGATTCTACCAATCAATGAACCCATGTTCATATATTTAGGAATGTATCTGTGTGTGCGTACACACTCACACACACGTACATATATGTATATATATATGTATAAAGGAACGATCGACTTTCGTCAAATCGACCGAGGGAACAATGTTTCCGTTGGTCTTTCCAATTGCTAATACTATCTATCGGTCGCAACTCCAGGTAGAAGGAGCAACGTGAAATAAAGTGTCTTGCTCAAGGACATAACGCATCGCCTGGTCCAGTAATCGAACTCACAACCTTACGATTGCGAATTCAATTATCTAACCACTCAGCCACACGCCTTATGTATACACACGCATATATATATATATATATTTATATATATATTTATATATATATTTATATATATATTTATATATATATATATATATATATATATATATATATATATATATATATATATATATATATATATATATATATATATATATATATATATATATATATATATATATATATATATATATATATATATATATATATATATATATATATATATATATATATATATATATATATATATATATATATATATATATATATATATATATATCCGTCGGTCAGTCAATGGTAACATTGAGGACCGAGTAAGTTAGATTACCGATATAAAAGACAGCGAGAAGCGAAAACCAACCGAACAGTGAGTGTGTTCTGTTATTAATTCTGGCAATATTACACAAATATGACCCTCCCCAAGTATAACAACATATGTATGTATGTTTACATAAACACAGACACACACACACAATGTACGCCAATACTCATATCTTTCTCCGTTTCTTAGAGGGTTCTAAACCCCACTATCAGGCTAAAATTTATTTTGTCAAAAATACAGCGAAAGCTTCTATTTCTAATTTCAAACTCGCTGTTTCAAAATAAAATTACTTCATTACGTTTATTAATTGGTGACGTGCGTTACGATCTCCATCAGCTCAAGGTTCGATCTGTATCGATCTGACCCGACTCGGGAATCAAAAGCTTGTCGGACCTCTGTTGTAGTAATGAACCTGCAGTAACTTCGCGTTACACTCCCCTGGATATATATATATATATATATAATGAAATAAATATATATATAATAAAGATATGTATAATGAAATAAATATGGTTTTATAAATATAGTTTCCATTTATTAATATATTGTATATATATATATATATATATATATATATATATATATATATATACAATATATTAATTGTTTCTACTTTTGGCACAAGGCCATCAATTATCCCAGTGCATTACTGGTACTTTATTTTATCGACCTCGTAAGGATGAAAGGCAAAGTCAACCTCGGCGGGATTTGAACTCAGATCGTAAAGGGACGTAACTATGCTGGAAAGCATGGTGTCTGACCCTCTACCGATACTGCCAATCCACCGCCCTTATATATACAATATATTAATAAACGGAAACTATATTTATAAAACCATATTTATTTCATTATACATATTTCAAGGGCCACCAGAGCAAACTATGGTGCGCTTTCATCAGATAAAATATAATATAGGTTAGTTTTATAAATAAATATTGACATACCCTTAAAAAAGTAACCATTCTGGTTGGACTCTCCAGGATATTTACTCCAATAATT
>OZ024753.1:7603913-7608913 GCA_964016885.1 Eledone cirrhosa | reverse complement strand
GTCAATACCCTCTTCCTGCTATTTCAAGCCTTAACCTAATATATTCCTTCCATATACTGTACCGATTGTGTTGTTATTTCTGTTTACCTTTTACGCACATACACACACACATATATATATACATATATATACACTACATACATACACGGATACACACACGTGTGTTTGTTCGTATGTTTGTGACTATTTGTGTTTAGGTTTGTCTCCTGTGATGTAGTGTTTCGACAATCAGGGTCCGATAAAATAATAAAATCACATTTGAAAAAGTAACTACTGGATAAATGAAGATGGCACCCCAGTATGGCCGCAATCTGACGACATGGAGGCAATAAAAGTACACACACACACACACACACACACACACACACACACACACACACACACACACACACACACACACACACACACACATTCATATTCACCCACTAGTTAGCTAACTAGTCAGCCATGTAGCTAACTGAGCAGTTAGTCAACTGGCCATCAATTCATTACTCCAGTGATCCATATATCCATCTATCCATATATCTAATCAGGAAATCAGCCAGGCAAACATACCATTAAGTCTATCACATATATATCGGCCGCCATTTTATAGCGTTTGTCACATGGTGAATTTCTATTCTCTCGACGTTTACAACCTAGCTGAAAACACACAGACACACTGTCACATACACACACACACACATACACACATACATACAAACACACGCACACAAACACATACACATATACACCCACACACATACACTCATGTAAACACTGGCACACATACACACACACAAACACATACACTCATGTAAACACTGGCACAGACACACTGTCACATACACACACACACACATACACACAAACACATACACATATAGACCCACACACATACACTCATGTAAACACTGGCACACATACACACACACACACGCACACACACACACACACACAGTCATGTAAACACAGGCACACACAAACTCATACAGTCATATAAACACAGACACACTGGCACTCACACACACACACACACCGAATCACATATGCTCATATAAACACAGACATACTGACACACACACATAAAAACACACACACACTGAAACACATACCCTCATATAAACACAGACACACTGACACACTTATAAATACACATACATACAATCATATATACACATACACACACACATTCACATACGCGTTCACACGCATACACACACATGCAAAAGCCTACACACACATACACAACCCCACAAAACCATGACCTAACCCCCTTTTCTCTCTGACCCTCCACCATTCTCTTCTTAAGCTAAATTCTGGTGCCATAAATTATTATATATTCCATGTTTAATATACAACTTTTCGCAACCCTTTGCTTCCCCGGCCTTCATCAAAAAAACAAAATGGAGGTAAAAAAACTAAATCAAATGTTGAAATTGCATATCTGTCTTACATTTTAAACATAAAATTTCACACTTCCTAGCAAACAACCCTTCTTGATACATTAATTATTCTAAAACCTATGTCTGTGAGTGATAATATATCAAGCATTACCTTACAGGTTCATATGCATGAATAAAAACTACAGTCATTAGCAGAGATCTTCTTTCTTATCTAAATGTGTTCTTATTCTTTTATTGTTTTACTTGTTTTAGGCATTAGATTGCAGCTATGCTGGGGCTCAGCCTTGTAAAGATTTACTCAATCATATCGACCCAAGTACCTACTTCTTTTATCGATCTCTATTTATGGAACTAGGAGGCGGCAAATTGATAGATTCGTTAGATCGTCGGATAGAATGCTTTGCAGTATTCGTTTCGACTTTTCTGCTCTCTGAGTTCAAATCTCGGCGAGATCAACTTTGCCTGTTATCCTTTTGAGGTCGATAACAAAGTACCATTGTAGTATTGTGGTCTATTCTTTCTCTATATGTATTTCTCACTTCCATTCCTTCACTCTTCTCTATTCTTCTCTGGAAGAAATCTGCTGTATTCAGACCAGGAGAGGTCTATTGGTATAAAGTACCAGTCACGAACTGGGGTTAATTCTCCCTCTATATCTCTTTCTTACTTCCATTCTTTCACTCTTCTCTATCCTTCTCTGCAAGAAATCTGCTGTATTCAGACGTGGTAATGTTTGGGCTCCGCCGAGTTACTGAACCATGTATGCATTTTTAGAACTGCTATGCTACGGGACATAAACAAACATTAAATACAAACATACACACTATTTCTCTCCCCCCCCCCTCCCCCTACCCACCCTTTCTCTCTCTCCCCCTCTCTCTCTCTCACACACACACATATATGCAACCTCCTCTCTATATAATGTGTAAACTTACAAATTGACTCTTGCATTCTGAATATGGTGAGTGTGAAAATACTTCAAACAACTAAATACACCTTCACAATAACCAGATGGAAACTCACTTTAAGATTGTTCAGATAATGAAGAGCAAGCAAGGGAGATAAGCAACATCTCGAGGCTGAGTTCATTGAAATCTAGACAATGAAATTGGGAGTGGATCTTGCCCTTCAGCCAATTTAGCGAAGACTTATCACACTTTCCATATTCCTGATGCTGTGAGATCTCTTGAAATATTTTCATATTTTCTCTTTGTTAACACACGTAATTCTGGCGTAATTTCTGACTCACATTTCTACATTTTTAGTATCATTAGAAACATATTTCACAATGTGTAAATAAAATAAAAATTGACTTTGCACGAAAATGTCTTTCTTCCCTGAAAGACCTGAGATGCATTCGTGTCAGTTTTGTAACAACGATTGTAGATCTGCTGTATAGACTCAGTGGCACATGAAGGAAGCGGAACATCAGGAGAAAGTTGCATTTCAGATTATCAATGAGGCTTATGTGTGTTATATCTGTAAAAAGGCCATTCGTGAGCTCATGGTTGTTTCAGCACATAGTTGGACAGATGTCTGTGAAGAAGTGGAAGTTATGCATGTATGTATGTATATATGTATGTATGTATGTATGTATGTATGTATCCATTGCTTTATATCTGGAGATCTCTCTGCACTTGTCGTCACATGGTACCATGGGCCCAGCACTATGTGTCAATAATTGTCACAAGTGTAGGGTTTGTACCAGAGTTTTCAAGTAGCTGGCTGGACTAAAAAGTCACACTCGTTCAGCGCATCGGTAGGGGTTCTCCTGCATGGATATAAAGTAATGACCGTACTCGAAAACGAGTTGGCAGCCACCATGTATCCATGTATCCATGTATCCATGTATGTTATATATATATATAATAAACAATTAAATAAATAAAATAAAAATGGCGTAGGCATAAAAATACAACGGGCGGAAACATAATGGTATCATTGATGATATCACAGATGTGTGACGAAAGAACTTTGATAGACTATATATATATATATATATATATATATATATATATTTTATATCAGTATTTTTAATCGTTGGTCAATCAATGATAAACGTTGATTGCGAGATAAATTAACTATAGATATACAAGAGATACTGAAGCGAAAACCAATACGAACCAAACAGTGGGTGTGTTTCTGGCAACATTATAACAATATGACTCTCCCTAAGTATAACAATATATATATATATAGTAAATGAGTGAATAATAAGGTAATCGGCTGTACATTAGAGTTTATTCAAAGTATTAACACCTGTTTCATTAGTCCGGTGTTCGTAAGATGCTCCGTCACTCTATTTTAATTACAGTCGATATCTCGATATATATATATATATATATATATATATATATATATATATATATATATATATATATATATATATATATATATATATACGTGTGTGTGTGTGTGTATAGTTGCATTAGAATTGAAGTGGAGTATATATACAATGTCACTCATATAAATGAAAAATTCCTATAAAAAATGAATTTGATATTCGCTTTTCTTAGATATATGCATTGCATTCATATATATATATATATATATATATATATATATATAAATAAATGAAAGGTATAGAAAACATTGTAGCGAAAAGCCAACAGTATTCCATAATATATATATATATATTTAGCTATCTATGTAAATACGTATGCATGCATGTACGTACGCATGTAAACATATACACTTATATATATATATATTTATATATATACATATATATTTATATATATAAATATATATTTATATAAATATATATTTATATATATATATATATATATATATATATATATATATATATATATATATATATATATATATATATACATACAGCGAGCTATTTAGTTAGTTATTAAATTTCATTTGCAAGGATTGTTTTAATGTAATGTTTTTTAAAAGTGTTGGCGTGGAAACGAGAATGGATTCCAATTCCAATAAGAAGCGAGAACGCCAATAAGATTGATAAATATGCATTACCACTACAACTACAACTACAACAACACAATTTTAAGGCAAAGCATCAAATACAGGAATTGTATAGTAAATACAAAAACTAACTAAAAAGGACAAAAACAAATCGTTAAATACCCGCTAAATACTAAATACAAAACTAAACACTCGTTAATATGTATATATGTGCATGTATATATATTATATGTACATATGTATATGTGTGTATATATATATATATATATATATATATATATATATATATATATATATATATATGTATATATATATACGTTATTCCGGGTTGAATCGGAGGTAACCACAGTAAGTATAGTACTCAATACATAGCAGAGTATAAAGGTTTTAATATAGATGAGATTCCACAGGACAAGAAGTGTTTCATTCTTCAGAAATCATCAGGAATCGGGATTCCTGATGATTTCTGAAGAATGAAACAGTTCTGGTCCTGTGGAATCTCATCTATATTAAATATATATATATATATATATATATGTGTTTGTGTGTGTAATATATAGGTGTATGTGTGTGTATATGTGTGTGTGTGTGTGTGTGTGTGTGTGTGTATCTATCTATTTCTCTCTATATATACATAGAGAGAGATTAATAAAAGATATATATATATATATATGTATATAT
>OZ024753.1:7583913-7593913 GCA_964016885.1 Eledone cirrhosa | reverse complement strand
TGCAGTCTCTACGTCACACTTACATATCAACACACTCACTCAGACATACGTGTGCACACACATACATACACATACACACACACACATACACATACACATACACACACAGACGATTGCAGTCTCGCTGTCACACTTACACATTAACATAATCGCTAAGACACGCATGTGCACACACATACACGCACGCACTCGCATATGACCACACACCCACGTGCACACACACACACACACACACACATTCACACATACATATGAAAGTAGAATAATCCACTATTCAGCATAGTTACGTCCCTTTACGGTGTGAGTTCAAATCCCGTCGAGGTTAACTTTGCCTTTCATCCTTTTGGTCGATAACATAATGTACCAGTAATGTACTGGAGCTAATTTCTAGCCTTGTGCCAATAGTAGAAAATATTTATACTTGGTTAGATGCGTAAATCTCAATATGTTATTAGTGTCAACATCTTGCAGGATTCGGAGTTCAATCCAAAGGTGTACTCCAATGGGTTTGGAAATTTCTAGTTCAAGATTGTGAAAGCCACATAACATATATACTTAATACAAGATGAAAACCAAGGTTGTTTTTCCACTTCAATCTTCATATATAATGCACAATTGCACATGGATCGGCGAAACTGCGGTCGAGACTTGACTTTGAAGGAAAAATAGGTTTATTTTTGTCTATTATTTCCTTACATTTTGTAATATATATATATATATATATATATATATATATATATATATATATATATATATATATATATATATATATACATATTTAAGAGAGTTCAGTTGATGATTCAAAACGGAACCACGTGTATCCCACCGAGGAGTAACGGATTCCTCATTAATATTGAATTCAACAGTATTGAGTACATTTGCATTCACTTGTAACACATACATTGGCACACACACACATGCATAGAGACATACGTTGGCAAGCACACATATATAAAGACATACGTACACACACACATTCATACAGACATACGCCGGACATAGACGATACATACATTAGCCCAGTAGACGTTCCTCCTCCTACTCCCTCTGTTGACGTCAAGTCCCCCCCACCACCAACGCACTTGTGATGCCATCCAGTGCAGCCTGGCCGCAGACAGGCTCACGCGCCAGCTCAACCAGCACCGCCTTGCTTGTTTTCGTGCGGCCTCCAAACCCCACAGTGGTGCCTGGCTCCATGCCCTGCCCTCCTTTCTCCACTGGCACGCAGCTAGACAACCATAGCCTGCGCATCGGCGTTTCCCTGAGGCTCGGCCTCCGGATCTGCCAGCCGCACCAATGTCGCTGCGGTTCCACCGTGGAGTCTTGCGGCCTCCACCCGCTTTCCTGTCGCCACAGTGCCGGCCGCATTCCACGCATTCAACGGGGTCATTAAGCGTGGCTTGGACGCTGCAGGCTTCCCTTCCCAGCTCGAGTCGGCGGGGCTGGATCGAGGGGACGGCAATAGGCCAGATGGCATGACAATCTTCCCGTTCCACGGTGGCAAACCCCTCGTCTGGGATACCACTTGCACCGACACTTTCTGCAGTCGCAACCTGGTGCAGTCTGCGACTGACCCAGGTTCTGCTGCACGTCGGGCTGAGGGGGCCAAACTCCTCAAATACCGGTTGCTCTCCGACAGGTTTCATACATACACATATACATACATACATACAGACAGACAGACATACATACGCATATACATACATAGCTGCCTCTCTACATACACACACACTACGTACATACGCACATACGCACATACATACATAGCTACATACATATCTATCTACCTACATACGTACATACACATATACATACATAGCTATCTATATACATACACATATATTTAACCATATAGATATATGCATATATATATATATACATACATACTTATCTACATGCATATCTACATACATACATACATGCATAAGTACGCACATACATAGCTACATACCTACATATATACAGACAGGCATGCATACGCATATACATACATAGCTATCTACCTACCTACATACATACATGCATACACATATACATACATAGCTATCTACCTATATACATACATACATGCATACACATATACATACATAGCTATCTACCTACATACATAAGTACTCACATACTTACCTACATACATACATACATACATACATACATACATGCATAAGTACGCACATACATACTTGCCTACATACATACATACATAAGTACGCACATACATACTTACCTACACACATATCTACATACATACATGCATAAGTACGCACATACATACAGAGCTACCTACATAGCTACATACCTACATACAGACAGGCATGCCATACACATATACACACAGAGCTACCTACATAGCTACCTACCTACATACACATACACAGACAGGCATGCCATACACATATACACACAGAGCTACCTACATAGCTACATACCTACATACACACAGACAGGCATGCCATACACATATACATACAGAGCTACCTACATAGCTACATACCTACATACACACAGACAGGCATGCCATACACATATACACACAGAGCTACCTACATAGCTACATACCTACATACACACAGACAGGCATGCCATACACATATACATATATAGCTACATACCTACATACATACACACAGACAGGCATGCCATACACATATACACACAGAGCTACCTACATAGCTACATACCTACATACACACAGACAGGCATGCCATACACATATACACACATAGCTACCTACATAGCTACCTACATACCTACATACAAACACACAGACAGGCATGCCATACACATATACACACAGAGCTACATACATAGCTACCTACATACCTACATACACACAGACAGGCATGCCATACACATATACACACAGAGCTACCTACATAGCTACATACCTACATACATACACACAGACAGGCATGCCATACACATATACACACATAGCTACCTACATAGCTACCTACCTACATACACACAGACAGGCATGCCATACACATATACACACATAGCTACCTACATAGCTACATACCTACATACACACAGACAGGCATGCCATACACATATACATACAGAGCTACCTACATAGCTACCTACATACATACACACAGACAGGCATGCCATACACATATACATACAGAGCTACCTACATAGCTACCTACATACCTACATACACACAGACAGGCATGCCATACACATATACACACAGAGCTACCTACATAGCTACATACATACATACATACACACAGACAGGCATGCCATACACATATACATACAGAGCTACCTACATAGCTACATACATACATACATACACACAGACAGGCATGCCATACACATATACACACAGAGCTACCTACATAGCTACATACATACATACATACACACAGACAGGCATGCCATACACATATACACACAGAGCTACCTACATAGCTACATACCTACATACACACAGACAGGCATGCCATACACATATACATACAGAGCTACCTACATAGCTACATACCTACATACACACAGACAGGCATGCCATACACATATACATACAGAGCTACCTACATAGCTACATACATACACACAGACAGGCATGCCATACACATATACATACATAGCTACCTACATAGCTACCTACATACCTACATACACACAGACAGGCATGCCATACACATATACATACAGAGCAAACTACATAGCTACATACCTACCCACATACACACAGACAGGCATGCCATACACATATACACACAGAGCTACCTACATAGCTACCTACATACATACACACAGACAGGCATGCCATACACATATACATACATAGCTACCTACATAGCTACCTACATACCTACATACACACAGACAGGCATGCCATACACATATACATACAGAGCAAACTACATAGCTACATACCTACCTACATACACACAGACAGGCATGCCATACACATATACACACAGAGCTACCTACATAGCTACATACCTACATACACACAGACAGGCATGCCATACACATATACACACAGAGCTACCTACATAGCTACCTACATACCTACATACAGACAGGCATGCCATACACATATACATACAGAGCTACCTACCTACATGATCAGATACACAAACAAGTTGAAGAGGGGGTGTGATGGAGATGACATTGAAGTAGAGTTACCACCGGGCACAGGTATAAAGGTGTGTAAACTTTCCTATGACCTATCATGCCTGATAATTAAGGTATGAGTGTCACACGTATCTTTGCTGCCGGCCGCTTAGAACCTTTGCTATGCCACGCACAATACAGACTTCGCAATACCTCTTCAATAGAGGAGATAGGTATAGGCTTTATAATGCGCTCTCTCTTCTCTCATTGGGTTTCGTTTTGTATTATATATATAGTTATATATATATATATATATATATATATATATATATATATATATATATATATATATATATATATATATATATATATATATATATGTATATATATATATATATATATAGTTATATATATATATATATATATATATAGTTATATATTATATATAGAGTTATGAACTCAAATAGTCTTTCTTTTACATATATATATATATATATATATATATATATATATATATATATAATATATATATATATATATAAGATCAAAAGATGGTTAAAAGAGTTCCATGTATTTTATTATGCGCATTTCAAAAACAAATATCATCATGCAATAACATTTGTGTTTTCGTCAGATAAAATAGGAAGACATGATATGAAGGTTAAGATACACTTGTGAATAGTGTAGTTTTAAATCAACATATATGTTGATTTAAAACTGCACTATTCACAAGTGTATCTTAACCTTCATATCATGTCTTCCTATTTTATCTGACGAAAACACAAATGTTATTGCATGATGATATTTGTTTTTGAAATGCGCATAATAAAATACATGGAACTCTTTTAACCATCTTTTGATCTTATATATTATTTATACTCCAGTCCTACAAACTGTAGAGTGCTTCTTATCCGATATCTGCATTGCTTTATTGTACTACAATAAAACTCACCTCCTACACACACACATATATATATATATATAAACGGAAAAAATGAAACGAAATTTCATTTCCCACTCTTAGTACGGCTGTTACTTAAATATAAGTATGTATACGTACATACATATATGTATACAGACGTATACATATGGCTGCTTTAACCTTAACGGGATCTTCTGAGTTTCAGAAGATCTCGTTAAGGGTGAAAGCAGCGATTCTTTGCTTAAACTTTAATCTGTTATTTTAATAAATATTTGCTCTCCGATCTTATATATTTGATATATATTTATCCTTATCGAACCCTCTTTGGATTTTAGTCTTCAAATTTATTATTATTACTATATATATATATATATATATATTGTTATACTTTGGGAGGGTCATGTTGCCAATAAGAAACACACGCACCAGTTGCTTTCACTTCAGTTTATTATATATTTATAAATTTACAAATTTATAAATTTATAAATTTCTGGTTGGTTGATTGGTTCCACAACCAGATAGTTGTTTATATATATATATATATATATAATGACTATATATAAACAACTACTTGGTTGTGGAACCAACCAACCAACCAACCAGAAATTTATAAATTTGTAAATTTGTAAATTTATAAATATATAATAAACTGAAGTGAAAGCAACTGGTGCGTGTGTTTCTTATTGGCAACATGACCCTCCCAAAGTATAACAATATCGGTTTCAACACACGATTTCAGATAAAGAATCTTGCTAAACAAATTCAGAAACGAAATATATATATATATATATATATATATATAGTATAAAAGAGAAAACACAGGTAAGCATCAAGAGAAGGATTTTATTCAGGTATTTACGACCGTTTCATTGGTAAGTGCAACCTTATATTGCTATACAGCAAATAGCAGCCACTAATTATCTATCTATATATATATATATTGAGCATTGAGTTCATATGTAATAAAATAAAATCTATCGTATTATTTGTATTAGTTGGTGAGACAAAAAAGAAATGAACTCATAAGTAAGCCATGATGAATTTATTTCAGTCATGATGTCAACTATAGACACATACACTTTTCACATTCCACCCCTAACACGCTGACTTATATTTGTATCCTTGTGTGTGTGTGTGTGTGTCTCTCTCTCTCTCTCTCTCTCTCTCTCTCTCTCTCTCTCTCTCTCTCTCTCTCTCTCTCTCTCCCTCTCTCTCTCTCTCTCTCAGTCTCTCTCTCTCTCTCTATCTATATATATATATATTGCACATACACCTACACACACGCACACGTATATACTTACAAAATATACGTACGTACATCCACACGAACATCATATTCATCCATTGCAAATATGAGATTATAGATAGTTAGACACAGAGAAGGGAGTAAATAGCTAGATAGATAGATAGATAGATAGATAGATAGATAGATAGATAGTGAGGGCGTGTTAGATAGCTTTTTATCTGTTTTTTCTTGATGACTTGTATATAGGTAATGTTTTTTTTCACAATGTAAATGAAAAAGAAAATTAATGAAACATGATGTCTATTATAATTTCCATAACTCTACAGCATTTTTTTTCTAAATTTCACAATAGAACTTTTTCAATCTTCGAATTGCACCTTTTTTCCATTAGTTGGCTATTACTTTGTGGATGTGGGGTTGGGTCGTGTGGCTGCTGTGTAGGGTCGTGTAGGTTGGGAGATGGTCAGAATCGTGACAAAGTCGAGCAAAATGATGAGCTGTATTGGGAACAAAGATTAGTGGTGAAGAAAAGAGACCAATATAGCTATGACCCACAAGGATATGGTCCGAACACGGAAGAGCCGAACTCACATCGCGTCCATCTCTCGCGCTCTCCATCTCTCTGTATGGTGAGCAAATGGGGTCCCACGTGCTGGCCGCCCCACAGCCCCGGCGGACAGAATGGAGAAGGCGCGAGCTTCATATGTTTCGTTTCAGTTTTTGTTTTTACGTTCTGAGTTCAAATCCTATCCATTTCAATTTTCTGTTTCATCTTTCCTGTGTCGATAAAATACTAAAATACTGTACCAGTAACACACTGGGTCGATTTCCTCAACTATACGCTCTCCCAATCGGCTTTGTGCCTAAATCAGAAAACGTTATTTTGTGTACATTGGATGGTGGTTCGTGAAATCGTGAACACGTTGGACATAATGTCTGATTACGTTGAGTTCAAATCCCGTCAAATTCAACTTTGCCTTTTTATCCTCCCGGTATCGATCAAATAAAGTACCAGTAATACAATGGGGGTTGATATAATCGACTTTCCAAACTGCTGCTTTTTTGCCTAAATTAGAAACAATTCTTTTGTGTGATGTGTCTGTTTTGTATACTGGTCTCAAATATTGGGTTGCGGACAGGCTGGAGTATTGCCCTTTAGTCCATTATTTTAACCTCAGTTCTTTGTTGTCTGGTAGATATTTCAACATTCCCCGTAAGATATTAAATGGGAAATTGGGCATTGATGACAAACTTGGAAACAAGTTAACAACATACGCCAATGACTCAAGGATGATATCTATCTATCTATCTATCTATATATATATATATCTATCTATCTATCACACGTTTTTATTGTATGTAAACTTCCCCCTTTGTATTTGTCCCCTTCTTTTGTGCCCCTGTGGCTAATAAAGAAATCTATCTATCTATCTATCTATCTATCTATCTATCTATCTATCTCACTCACCGAACTGCAACCCTGGGTCAAGCAAAGACCGAGAAAACTGGGCGCCTGGCACACGGAGTGTGCCCAGGCGCTCACGGCTCTCTGGCAGGTGAACCCGGCTATTAGTGGAGACTCCACCTCGACATTCTATAGAGGGCTGGAGCGCAGTAGGTGCGACGACGACCTCGGAGAAACCCTAGACATGGAGGAAGACGAACTGGCCAGCCTGTTCGGTCGGACATTTAGCCCGGGACCCATGGACAGCTTCCAGAGGTCCCTGGCCCGGCAGTGCTACAGAGAGGCTCTGCCCGTTCGAAAAAAGCTCTACAGACAGGTGCGCCCGGGTAGGGACCCCTCGAAAAAGATCTGTCCCAGATGCGTGCGCGGCGAGGAAACCGTCGCGCATGCATTGGTACACTGCCCGGGCGTCGCCGATCTGTGGGGCTATGTCGAACGACTGCTGTCACGGGTGGAACCTATCCGGTTGACCACCGAGTCCATTATAACGATGAAGCCGCCTCCCCCCTTCAAAAATGAAGGAGAGGCGGTGTTTCTGTGCGTAATAGCCATGGCGAAAGAGGTTGTATGGTGGACGCGTTTGAAAGGACATAGGTCAGACACCTTTCTCTCTGGCCAACAACTGGTCCTTTTCTTCCGATATCATTTCGGAAGAAGGATCAGGATGGAGAGAGAGGTGTTCCACCCCAGCCAGTTTTATGAAAGGTGGGTGAAAGTGGCGAGAATGGCCCGGGTGAATGAACCTTCCCTCTATATCAGCCTGTAGGTGAAAAAGATGGAAGAACAAGGGAGCACCCTCTCTCTGTGCTCCTGAGGAGAGGAGTTGCACACTTTTCGGGGGGCGACCCCCAAAACGCCTCCTCCCTATTGAGGACTTTATTGTTAATTTTATATTTGTTATTTGTTGTTTTTTTACTCGTTCTTTTGTGTAACCCCCCCCCCCCCTTGTATTTGTCACCTTCTTTTGCGCCCTCGTGGCAATACATAGAAACATATCTATCTATCTATCTATCTATCTATCCATATCTCTCTCTCAATCGTGAGGTTGTGAGTTCGATTCCTGGACCGGGCGATGCGTTATGTCTTTGGGCAAGACACTTTTTTTCATGTTGCTCCTTCTACCTGGAGTTGCGACAGATAGATAGTATTAGCAATTGAAAGACCAATGGAATCATTGTTTCCTCGGTCGATTTGACGAAAGTCAATCTACTGTCATATATATATATATAATATATATAAATATATGTTTGTTATCATATATATATATCCTCAAACACATCTACACACATATACACAGACACACACACACACATATCTCAGACACATCTACACACTATACACAGACACACACACACTACTCCAACACAAACACACACACACACTCGTACACACCAACACACATACTCTGCTACACACACACACACACACACACACATATATATATTGATTTTTCTTCTCTTAATCATCGTAAGTAAATGAATAAAGCAACATATGTATATTTATTTTATTATAAATATTTGTATTTGTCGTCCTTTGTAGATTACTGAGACTACTAGATCAAGAGGCCAATACGTCCCCACACACAGCCATAGCACAGCCACACACACACACAGCACAGCAATACACTCACGCAATAAACACACACACACATAGATACACACACATAAACACACACTCACAACAGACACACACAGGCAGATACACAACTAAACACACGCATATTTACAAATACGTTTGTAGAAACGTGTTTGTATATATGTTTAGTAGGCTTATAGATTTTAAGGCGTATGTCTGTGTATGTATGTATGTCTCTTCTTCTTCTTTGTTCGACGACGAGCCCAAGGTGATACTAAGCCAGCGATTCCAGAAGCATTATCGAGCGCAGAGCCGACCGGGTCCACCAGCGTCCTCTATAGATGGCGGTCCTGTGTCAGCTCCTCTGCATCCTCCAAGGTGATATCCGCTGGCTCGACATATATTGCCTGTGCATGTATGTTAATTGTATATTCTACAACATATATATATTATATATATATATATAGGAACGATCGACTTTCGTCAAATTCGGACCGAGGGAACAATGTTTCCGTTGGTCTTTCCATTTGCTAATAATATCTATCGGTCGCAACTCCAGGTAGAAGGAGCAACGTGAAATAAAGTGTTTTGCTCATGGACATAACGCATCGCCTGGTCCAGGAATCGACTCACAGCCACGTTTGCGAATCCAATTCTCTAACCACTCAGCCACACGCTTCACAATTCACTATATATATATATCTATATCTACTATATA
>OZ024753.1:7568913-7576413 GCA_964016885.1 Eledone cirrhosa | reverse complement strand
AAGAAGTCTGTATTATCAACTTAACACTTATTTCTGTAATAAATCTGATATAAAGTCAACAAACGTACGAACATTACATACATACACACACACACACACACACAACACACACACAACACTCACATATATATATATATATATATATATATATATATATATATATATATATATATATATATATATGACCCCCACCCCGGGCTCTCAAGCCCGAAACTAATACTAATATCATTTGTACTGACACTTCGTTTTTGTGTTTTTTTGTTCTCTGTTTATTTATTAAACTATATATATATATATTTCGTTTCTGAATTTGTTTAGCAAGATTCTTTATCTGAAATCGTGTGTTGAAACCGATATTGTTATACTTTGGGAGGGTCATGTTGCCAATAAGAAACACACGCACCAGTTGCTTCACAAGTGAAAGCAACTGGTGCGTGTGTTTCTTATTGGCAACATGACCTTCCCAAAGTATAACAATATATATATATATATATATATATATATATATAAATTGAAACAAAATGAAAACGAAATTTCATTTCTCACTCTTAGTATGGCACTTACTTAAATGTAAGTATGCATGTATACGTACATACATATATGTATACAGACGTACAGGTACACATACATATATGCACGTATCAGTTTAGCGGCGCTAACGTCGCTTTGTTCGTTTGTAAACAAACTGAACAGCCTGAATTTATGCCATACGGTGTTAAGGCAACCACGTCACCTTTTTGTTCAACACTGACACAGGAACGATGTACTAGTTTCAAGCTTGTTAGCTATCATCAGCACCGTTTACCCATCTGCCAGATAGTTGAACGTTCGAAAGTATACTTTCCTTATGAAAATTAACGGCTGAGCAGCCTAATTTGCATATTGAGTGAGTTAAATCGGTCAGGCATACCGAAAACGATAAATTGAAACAAAATGAAAACGAAATTTCATTTCTCACTCTTAGTATGGCACTTACTTAAATGTAAGTATGCATGTATACGTACATACATATATGTATACAGACGTACAGGTACACATACATATATGCACGTATCAGTTTAGCGGCGCTAACGTCGCTTTGTTCGTTTGTAAACAAACTGAACAGCCTGAATTTATGCCATACGGTGTTAAGGCAACCACGTCACCTTTTTGTTCAACACTGACACAGGAACGATGTACTAGTTTCAAGCTTGTTAGCTATCATCAGCACCGTTTACCCATCTGCCAGATAGTTGAACGTTCGAAAGTATACTTTCCTTATGAAAATTAACGGCTGAGCAGCCTAATTTGCATATTGAGTGAGTTAAATCGGTCAGGCATACCGAAAACGATAAATTGAAACAAAATGAAAACGAAATTTCATTTCTCACTCTTAGTATGGCACTTACTTAAATGTAAGTATGCATGTATACGTACATACATATATGTATACAGACGTACAGGTACACATACATATATGCACGTATCAGTTTAGCGGCGCTAACGTCGCTTTGTTCGTTTGTAAACAAACTGAACAGCCTGAATTTATGCCATACGGTGTTAAGGCAACCACGTCACCTTTTTGTTCAACACTGACACAGGAACGATGTACTAGTTTCAAGCTTGTTAGCTATCATCAGCACCGTTTACCCATCTGCCAGATAGTTGAACGTTCGAAAGTATACTTTCCTTATGAAAATTAACGGCTGAGCAGCCTAATTTGCATATTGAGTGAGTTAAATCGGTCAGGCATACCGAAAACGATAAATTGAAACAAAATGAAAACGAAATTTCATTTCTCACTCTTAGTATGGCACTTACTTAAATGTAAGTATGCATGTATACGTACATACATATATGTATACAGACGTACAGGTACACATACATATATGCACGTATCAGTTTAGCGGCGCTAACGTCGCTTTGTTCGTTTGTAAACAAACTGAACAGCCTGAATTTATGCCATACGGTGTTAAGGCAACCACGTCACCTTTTTGTTCAACACTGACACAAATTCAGGCTGTTCAGTTTGTTTACAAACGAACAAAGCGACGTTAGCGCCGCTAAACTGATACGTGCATATATGTATGTGTACCTGTACGTCTGTATACATATATGTATGTACGTATACATGCATACTTATATATATATATATATATATATATATATATATATATATATATATACGATATTAATAAATGGAAACTATATTTATAAAACCATATTTATTTCATTATACATATTTCAGGGATACCACATTAAATTATGGTATGCCTTCATCAGACAAAATACAATATATAACAGTTTTACAAATAGGTTTGACGTACCCTTTTAAAATACAACCATTACTTTTGGAGGTTGTCGAGTGCTTTATATCAGTTATAAAAATATTTACTTGTTGTATCCCAACAACTTTAAATAGAACTTTTGCATCTATATATATATATATAGGAACGAGTAGGACCCCGACGGCTGAGCTCAAGCCGTTTCGACGGCTAATTCTGGACTAAAAATTGTTAGTCCAGAATTACTTTTTTAGTCCAGAATTAGCCGTCGAAACGGCTTGAGCTCAGCCGTCGGGGTCCTACTCGTTCCTATTACCCACTCTACTACCGTAAGTATTGAGTACTTTGGTGCGTTATGGTCCACCTGGTTCCTTACCACATGTCCTTCGTTATATATATATATATATATAAACGGAAAAATGAAACGAAATTTCATTTCCCACTCTTAGTACGGCTGTTACTTAAATATATATGTAAACCTTTATATATATATATATATATATATATATATATGTAGATAAATCTACCAAGAGTTTACGGTAGTGTCCAATCCGTATGAAGAACTCAATGTATTCCGGATATCATGGAAAGAAGAGATGTAATGAAAAATCACTTTCGGTGAAAGATAAACGGTATACAGAGTCAAGATAAAATATTAAACAAATAATGAATAAAACAATGAAACAGTTCCTTATATTAAACAAAAAAACTTTTTTTGTTTAATATAAGGAACTGTTTCATTGTTTTATTCATTATTTGTTTAATTTTTTATATATATATATATATATATATATATATATATATATATATATATATTGATATATTCATTCTCTTAATCATCAGAAGTAAATGAATAAAGCAAAATATGTATATTTACTTTATTATAAATATTGTATTTGTCGTCCTTTGTAGATTACTAAGACTACTAGATCAGAGGCCAATACCTCCCCACACACAGCATAGCACAATATATCTACCAAGGTAATGGAGAAATTATTATCCAAATATAAAGATCTAGAGATAGAAATATGCTGAATGTGGATGTTGAAGACAGAAATAATAAATATAAGTATAGGTGCTCTGGGAATGATAAAAAACAGGCAGACAAATACGTAACCAAAACCCGAGGACTCACAAATATAGATAGATTTCTTTATTTACCATAAAGGCATAAAAAGAAGGGACAAATACAAAGGGGGAGTTTACATATAATCGAGTAAAAAGGGTGTAACATGAAAATAATCGAAAATAACCTCAAAAGGGAGGGGACGTGATGGGGGTTGCACACACCCCCGAAAAAGTGTGCAATCCTTTGCCCGGGGAGCACATGGAGAAGGTGCTCCCCTCTCCTTTACTTCTTTACCTACAGGATGGTATACAGAGAAGGCCCATTTACACGAGCCATTCTCGCCACTATCACCCACCTTTCATAAAACTGCCTGTGGCCAAGCACCTCTCTCTCCATTCTTATCCTTCTTCCGAAGTGATACATACAAAACATATCCGTACTAGGCACTGCACACATATTACGAGGAGTACTCTCAGTACAAAAGAAAGAACACCAGCAAAAACTACACTGCACATATCCGAGTCGCACAGAGCTGCGCTCATTAATGCAGTGACAACGCACAAAATAATGGTTTCTCATATATGCACAGGGCCAGCAATTTTGTAGGAGGGATAAGTTGATTAAATCGAACCCAGTACGTTACTGGTGCCTTATTTTATCGACCCCGTAACGATAAAAGGCAAAGCTAGCCCTGGTGGGATTTGAACTCAGACCGTAAAGGTGCGTAACTCTATGCTGGAAAGCATGGCATCCGACCCTCTACCGATACTGCTAATCCAAATAACGCAGAAAATAATAATAATTGTTTCTAATTTTGGCACAGGGCCAGCAATTACCCCAGTGTATTACTGCTACTTTATTTTATCGACCCCGTAAGGATGAAAAGCAAAGTTAACATTGACGAGATTTGAAAGATATCATAAAGGGCCACAACTCTATGCTGCATAGCATGGTGTCCGACTCTCTACCGTACAGTCAATCTACCAATTCTTTTTTTTTTTACTTTTGGCACAAAGCCAGAAATTACCCCAGTGTATTACTGCTACTTTATTTTATCAGCCCCGTAAGGATGAAAGGCAAAGTTAACCTCGGCGGGATTTTAACTCGAAACATAAAGGGCCACAACTCTATGCTGTAAAGCATGGTGTCCGTCGCACAATGAAGAAATATAACTGGATCCTCGTGTAACATGTGAAAAAATAGAACGCGATCCACTTGTGATGTGCTAATAAGTAGAAATCACTTATAGTGCACCCCTCTCATAACACCCTCACGTTGTTAAACCTTCGACGACCTGATGTGTAATCGATTTCACACTGCTTATTTGATTGATTAGTTTAGTGTCACATCCGATATCTAATTAGCTAGGCTAGATAATGTTGATGCTTTTGGTGCTCCCAATTAATTTCTGAAAATTAAAGATGTATGTATGTATGTACGTATGTTTGTGTATGTAAATATGCATGTATGTTTGTATGTGTGTGTGTGTGTGTGTGTGTGTGTGTGTGTGTGTGTGTGTGTGTGTGTGTGTGTGAGTATGTATGTATGTATATATGTATGTACATACGTACGTTTGTATGTATATATGTATTTAAATATGTATGTATTTAAATATGTATGTATTTATGTATATTCGTATGTATGTATATATGCATACATGCATGTATATATGTGTGTGTTGTATATATATATATATATATATATATAAGAACAAAAGATGGTTAAAAGAGTTCCATGTATTTTATTATGCGCATTTCAAAAACAAATATCATCATGCAATAATATTTGTGTTTTCATCAGATAAAACAGGAGGACATGATATGAAGGTTAAAAAACACTTGTGGATAGTTCAGTTTTAAATCAATATATGAGAAGTGGTTTTAGATTGATGTGTGATATTGGGAAAAATATTTTATTTAGAGGGGGGGGGGTTGGCAAGGATGAAAGAAAGGAGGAGATGAGAGTGAAGGTGGAGAGGGAGGAGTATAATGAGGAAGGATGAGATAGGAGGAGAGATGGGTGATAGAGAGAGAGAGATAGCTTTTATAACTGAGAAAGATATATTGTTTTACATAGAGAGGTTGAAAACCGTTGGAAGATAATGTATAAATTAAAAGAATTTGAAAATTAACGAAGAGAAAAATAATGTAAAGTTAAGGTTTGTATATTGAAATGCGCATAATAAAATACATGGAACTCTTTTAACCATCTTTTGTTCTTATATATTATGTATACTCCAGTCCTACAAACTATTTGTTTTTCCAAATTTAAATGTATCCTTATATTTTTTTTAACTGTATAAACATGATATTGTTTACAGTAACAACAACAATAATAATAATAATAATAATAATAATAATAATAATAATAATAATAGTGGTATGAGCATAAGCCAGAGTCGGTGATAGAAAACGATCAGGTGAAGGTGCTGTGGGATTTTAGGATACAAACGGACAAGAAACTGGAACACAATAGACCTGACCTGGTGGTTTTGGACAAGGGAAAAAGATCGTGCCTGATTGTGGATGTGGCCTGCCCATTCGACACGAGAGTGCAAGAGAAGGAGAGGGAGAACATTAACCGATACCAGGACTTAAAGTGGGAGGTAAAAAGGATTTGGAACTGCCATGAAGTCAAAGTGGTCCCGATTGTCATAGGCGCACTAGGTACTATCTCAAAAGGTTTCCAGGGATGATTAAAGAAAATTGGCCCCGCCCCGCTTTTTGGAACGCTTCAAAAGGCATGCTTGCTGGGAACAGCAAGAACCCTCCGATACGTCCTGAATATCTGAGGCTGCAGGTAGTGGCTTGATATTCATTTCAACAAACTTTCCAGTTAACTAACATCAATGACTGAGACTCAAAGAACAACAATAATAATAATAATAATAATTGTTTCCAATTTTGACACAAGGCCAGCAATTACCCAGTACGTTACTGGTACTTTATTATATCGACCCCCGTAAAGATGAAAGTCAAAGTTAACTTCGACGTGATTTGAACTCAGACCGTAAAGGGACGTAACTATGCTGGAAAGCATGGCGTCCGACCCTCCACCGATACTGCCAATTCACCGCCCTTTAATAATAATAATAATAATAATAATAATAATGATTTCTAGTATAGGCACAAGGCCAGTACTTTGGGGGGAGAGGAAAGTCGATTAAATCGATCCCAGCACATTACTGGTGCTTCATTTTATCGACCCCGTAAGGATGAAAGGCAAAGTTAACTTCGGTGGGATTTGAACTCAGACCGTAAAGGACCGTAACTCTATGCTGCAAAGCATGGCGTCCGCACTTCGAGCAATAATAAAAAAAGGAAAGAAAGACTAGGGAAATATAGAGAAAAACGAGAGAAAGAACGAAGAAAAAAAAGAACGGGAAGGGGAGGGTATGGCAAGAGCTCTGGTGTCGCAGAAGAGAGGGGAGGGGGGAAGGGGGAGGATAAGTGGGCTTTGGGCCTAGAGCAAGGGGCAAGAAGTGCTGCGCCCCACTGATAAGACGGCAAAAGCATTCCCACGGACGATGTCCAGTGCCACCCAAAATATTTTCGCGCATTTTCGCCCGTTAACACACCTCTTTTTATATATAAATCCATTTATATATAAATTCCTTTACATAAAATCCTTTATTTTATAAAGTCCTTTACATAAATTCCTACATCTTTTATACAACGCAGATGTGATAGACCAACTTGATATTTAAATCGCCGAAGCAGGCAAATAACACACAAAGCTTCTACTATTAGCCTGTGAAGGGCCTGGACACAAAGCAGACACATGCACTCATAGCTACTACTACTAGTCTGTGATGTACCTGGAGACACTTATACACATAGCTACTTCAGACATACTAAAATCTCATGCTTGTACTGAACAAGCTCACTGATGATTCGTTGCCTATTCCAGATTTGCTCCGCAACTAACTGTGGGATTATGCATCTATTTATCTAAATGCAACCAACAGTTTGGCATCGTTGAAACCGCTTGGTTTGGATATATATATATATATATATATATATATATATATATATATATATATATATGGAAAGTTATATTTAAATTGTTGGGTTACAAGTAGTAAATATTTATAACTGATATAAAAGCACTCGACAAATATTTGGAGTATATTTACAATATTAAATAAATGGAAACTATATTTATAAA
>OZ024753.1:7558913-7563913 GCA_964016885.1 Eledone cirrhosa | reverse complement strand
GGTATATATTTACATTTATGTGTGTATGTATGTAGGTGTATGTCTGTATGTATGTGTATGTGTATGCGCGAATCTGTGTATGTGTGTGCGTGAGTATTTGTGTGTGTGAATGTGTATGAGTATTTATGTGTATGTATATATTCGTCTGTGTATATATATAGCCTGATTGTTGGTTTTTAAAAAAACGTCTTTTTTAATAACATGTATAATAGATTTTTTTTAAAATAACAGTTGTATTTTTGGTTTCAAATCATTTGAATTCTACATGGAATAGTAAATATACCCCCCCCCCACAAAAAATCAAACAAACACACACACACATATATATATATATATATATACACACACATATATATATACACATATATATCTATATATATATATATACACATATATAAATATACATATATATACACACATATATATATATATATACACACACACACACTCATATATATATATCCATCTCTCTCTCTCTCTCTATCTCTCTCTCTCTCTCTCTCTCTCTCTCTCTCTCTCTATATATATATATATATATATATATATATATATATATATATATATATATATATATATAACAACACCAAAAAATAAACATACAGACAATTACAAAACACAAAACAACAAGAAAATCTAAAAATGTAACCAATACAATTACTGTGAGTAGAATGTCGAGTCGATTCGTTCATTTTCAATTATTTCAAATGCTCCAGGTGATTTAATGTATATTTTGTATGACAAGGAATATTTCCTACAGCATTTGATATTTTCAAAATAACTCAGTTTAGTTATAACTGTGAAAAGTCTATACACAGTCTAAAGTCCATAACGTTTAGTCATAACTGTGAAAAGTCTATACACAGTCTAAAGTCCATAACGTTTAGTTATAACTGTGAAAAGTCTATACACAGTCTAAAGTCCATAACGTTTAGTTATAACTGTGAAAAGTCTATACACAGTCTAAAGTCCATAACGTTTAGTTATAACTGTGAAAAGTCTATACACAGTCTAAAGTCCATAACGTTTAGTTATAACTGTGAAAAGTCTATACACAGTCTAAAGTCCATAACGTTTAGTTATAACTGTGAAAAGTCTATACACAGTCTAAAGTCCATAACGTTTAGTTATAACTGTGAAAAGTCTATACACAGTCTAAAGTCCATAACGTTTAGTTATAACTGTGAAAAGTCTATACACAGTCTAAAGTCCATAACGTTTAGTTATAACTGTGAAAAGTCTATACACAGTCTAAAGTCCATAACGTTTAGTCATAACTGTGAAAAGTCTATACACAGTCTAAAGTCCATAACGTTTAGTCATAACTGTGAAAAGTCTATACACAGTCTAAAGTCCATAACGTTTAGTCAAATCAACCAATCATACAACCGCTACTCTACAAAATGTAGTAAAATTCCCTCCAGTATCTCAAACCGGTCTGTGTTAAGACTTCGTTGGGTCCCACTCAAACCGGTCTGTGTTAAGACTTCGTTGGGTCCCACTCAAACCGGTCTATGTTCAGACTTCGTTGGGTCCCACTCAAACCGTTCTGTGTTAAGACTTCGTTGGGTCCCACTCAAACCGGTCTGTGTTCAGACTTCGTTGGGTCCCACTCAAACCGGTCTGTGTTCAGACTTCGTTGGGTCCCACTCAAACCGGTCTATGTTCAGACTTCGTTGGGTCCCACTCAAACCGGTCTATGTTCAGACTTCGTTGGGTCCCACTCAAACCGGTCTATGTTCAGACTTCGTTGGGTCCCACTCAAACCGGTCTATGTTCAGACTTCGTTGGGTCCCACTCAAACCGGTCTGTGTTCAGACTTCGTTGGGTCCCACTCAAACCGGTCTATGTTCAGACTTCGTTGGGTCCCACTCAAACCGGTCTGTGTTCAGACTTCGTTGCGTCCCACTCAAACCGGTCTATGTTCAGACTTCGTTGGGTCCCACTCAAACCGTTCTGTGTTCAGACTTCGTTGGGTCCCACTCAAACCGGTCTGTGTTAAGACTTCGTTGGGTCCCACTCAAACCGGTCTCTTTTCAGACCTCATCGGGTTCCACTTATACAGTTCTGAATTCAAACCACATTGGGTCCCGCTATATTTTTAATCCTTACTGGGTTAATATAATTGTTTCTACTTTGGGCACAAGGCCAGCAATTACCCAGTGTATAACTGGTACTTTATTATATCGACCCCGTAAGGATGAAAGACAAAGTCAACCTCTGCGGGATTTGAACTCAGATCGTAAAGGGACGTAACTACGCTGGAAAGCATGTCCGACCCTCTACCAATACTGCCAATTCAACACTCTGGGTTAATATAATTGTTTCTACTTTCGGCACAAGGCCAGCAATTACCCAGTGCATTACTGGTACTTTATTTTATCGACCCCGTAAGGATGAAAGGCAAAGTCAACAATAAATAGCAATAATTGTGTCTACTTTAGGCACAAGGCCAGCAATTATCCCAGTGCATTACTGGTACTTTATTGTATCGACCCTTAAGGATGAAAGGCAAAGTCAACCTCGGCGGGATTTGAACTCAGATCATAAAGGGAGGTAACTCTATGCTTCATAGCATGGCGCCCGACCCTCTACCGATACTGCCAATCCAAAATAGCAATAATATCCTACAAGTACCTGTAATATACGGAGGTCATCATTGTTATTACTGGTTTTCTACTGAGTGATGGTGTGTCAGTTGTGATCTTAATCTCATCGTTCCACAGGACTTTGTTATGTAGGATTTCTGAATTTTAGCACAAGGCCAGCAATTTGGGGGACGGAGAAATCGATTATATCGACCTAACGTGAACTTTGCTTTTCATCCGTCCTGGGTCAACAAAATAATGTTACCCTCGGTGGCATTAGAAGCCAGGACGTTGGAGCCGGAGCAAATATTGCTATGGATTCGTCGGTCGCTCTAATGGCTCTGCTAATCCGCCATTTTGCAAAGCGGAATAATGTTAAATGGAGAAGACGTACAACAGGCATGTCAAACTGAAGCTCCCCCGAGGGGGCCACATGGGTCACATATGTGTTGTCTGAGGGCCACACATGACAACTAATTGCTCACATTACAACTAATATTTTTTAAAATCTTATATTACGCTCACGTTGTAAAAATCTTTGTGCGGGCCGCAGGTGTGCTTGTAAAGGGCCGCATGCGGCCCTTTACAAGCTTGCATGTCTGACGTACCATATAATCACCACACATGTAGTTAGGGAATTAAAAAGACCAAATAAACATGGTAAGTAAGAAAACAAAGGCAGGGTTAAAGTTATACCAGGGAAATACCAGATTTATTTCAAACTGCGACACACAGGAAAAGATAAGGATAGAAGACTGACTAAGGAGATAATTATAAATACATAAAGCAGATGGTTATCATGTCAGATAGAGAAAATGAGTTGAAACAAGAATAATGGAGGGATGGAATTGTTTTATAAGTTGTAGAATATATGTTGCGTCAAAAATATATTTATCTTTGGAATCGAAAGTCTTCAACGAATGCGTGTTGCCAGCAAAAAGGGGTGGGAACCGGAATATGGAAGGTGAATCCTTGACCCTTTAGCATTTAAACCGGCCATATCCGACCAGATTTCTCTGACCTCTTTCTGTTCAAACCGGCCATAACCAGCTGCTTATACTGATGTGAAGGTATTGTTCTTTAAATAAATGATATCAAAGTCTCATAGATTCGATATTATATGAAAATATTACATGAAAATACAATAGTAAATATAGAGTAATATAAATGCTAAAGGGTTAAATTAACGCGCAAGTAGCTGAACATTCTCCAAGTCTACTTTTTGCCTAATTCCCAAACCACTGAATCAACATAACACAATTTGATAAAGTGGGAAAATGATAAGGCGACAAAGTCGGACATTTGATTTACATATAAAATTCATGAGTCATTCTGCAGTTTCCTTCAACTCTATTTCACTGACAAGATGTGGGTTTACTTAAAGTTATGGTAATTTACAATTACCTAAAGTACGCAGCAGTGGGATTGGAAGCGAGATCTTATGATTACGAAGCGAACTTCTTAAAAACTAAGTAATTCTTATACCCCCTTTTTTATAATCTTCATTTGTATTAAATTAATATTTATAATTCCTAAAGCAATATACTTAAACATAGTAAAGATATCCACAAAAAACCTTGTCAGCGCTATAGAAAATACAATGTATTAATCCTTTAGAAAAATGAATTAAATTAAGAGTTAACCTAAAAATATACATCATATATTTATATTACTAACAATCCTGCAATACTTACTAAAAAACAAAATATATTCAGTTTTGCGGAATATTGATTATGGAGAGATGTTTTTTCTCTATTTTTATCTCGAGTATTATTGAACTTCTGAGATGATTTTTATCTTTTCTGTTGCTTTGTCCTTATCTAAACCTTTATCATCATTGTAGTTAGCTTCTAGTTTATAATTTATTGCTTCTTCAAATATAGAAGGAAGTTTTTTTGTTTCCTATTTTTATATTGTACGCTAATGATTGTACCTTTGTTGGTGTTTAAGTATATATCTAGTACCAGTGTGGTTACTTTCTAATAGTTCGCTATTTGTATCAACCTCCTCTCTATCCACATGATAGCTATATATTATCTATATCAAGTTCAGGATACTGATTTTGAATGAAGTAGTTTTCTGTTTATGTGTCTGATTTTTTCCTATCTAGGCTCTTCAGTTCATCTTACTTTCCAATTAGAAGCTCTAGTTTACAAGGAAGATTACTAGTGTATTTATACCTATTGTCTTATTTCTGGCATTGGGTTCAATCTTTTTAATATTAGTTTGTATCTTTTGTAGAATCGTTTTCTAAATTTCATTTTTTACTTCTGTTTGTTGTTACATTTTATTAGTTTCTTATACCCGCAAACATTTGTGTCGCTCGTTCAGTTTTAAAACGTCTACCCTGGTTTCTACATCCCACTTAATTCTTTTCAATACCGTAAGAACATATAGATTACTAAATATTCATTT
>OZ024753.1:7546413-7553913 GCA_964016885.1 Eledone cirrhosa | reverse complement strand
TAGGTTTTTGTCTTAGTAACTTTGTGGTTCAATTTCTTATTTTACTTCTTTCATATAATTGTTCTGCATCCCCTTGCATTGAACCACAAAGTTACTAAGACAAAAACCTATATATTTGCTAGCATAGGTATACATCTGTATATATATGTTGGTAGATATACTAATTCTTTATAATTATCTCCAAATTATTTTGTTGAGCAAAAATTTGCCAAAACCACTACTATAGTTCATAGTCATAGTCCGGCTACTGTCTTATTAACACCCCACTCCTCACTGATTAATCTCGATGTCACGTGATTGATTCTTTTGAATTTGCCACCGACCAAGTAGGCAGTAATTTTTTCAATGTCCTGGAATTATATATTTTTGTATAAGTTCCCTGTATCCACGCATCGCCTGCCAAACTGTAAGAGCTAGTGAAATTATATGGTATTTTCAAAATAAGAGCAAGTATGAAGTGTTCATTCTACTGACATGGCTATAAAATTGAGGCCTGTTTGCATAATTGCAAAAGAATCGAATGTTATTATTAATATTCGAAAAACTCCGATTACATTTATTCTATTTAGCCATGTAGAGCGCAATTTTCTTTTTTATATAAAGTTTAATATATATATTGATATACTTTGGGAGGGTCATGTTGCCAATAAGAAACACACGCACCAGTTGCTTTCACTTCAATTTATTATATATTTATAAATTTATAAATTTACAAATTTACAAACCTATAAATTTCTGGTTGGTTGGTTGGTTCCACAACCAGATAGTTGTTTATATATAGTCATAGTCCTTTCGTCACACACTCTGTGACCTCTTCAATGACTGGGGATTCCTTTCCTTTGTTTCTGTGCCTTTCCCTTCTTCTATCCTACGCCATTTTTCTATATATATATTTTAATATATATATATATATATATATATATATATATATATATATATATATATATATACAGAACATAAATTTGTAAATGGTATATATATATATATATATATATACCATTTACAAATTTATGTTCTGTGGTTTACCATATATGTGTGTGTGTGTGTGTGTGTGTGTGTGTGTGTGTGTGTGTGTGTGTGTGTGTGTGTGTAATTCGTAGACGGAACAAGCGAAGGGTTGCAGTTAGTTATATTAACCTTCATCCTATTTTATCACAATTTGTCTTCTATAAGCATACAGTCACACATTTCAAGGAAATTTCTAAAAGTCTTGTCTCTCGCTAGACATTATTTTTTCCACAACCGTCTGTATGAAATTTCAGCTGCCAGCATCGAACGTAAATATGTACATGTATTGATTACCACGTCACACTTTCTTTTATGAAGACCAACCTACACACACACACACACACACACACACACACACACACACACACACACACACACACACACACACACACACACACACACACACACACACACACACACACACACACACACGCACACGCGCACACGCGCACGCGCACACGCGCACATACACACACACACACATACTTTATATATATATATATATATATATATATATATATATATATATATATACATATGTATATATATATATATAAATATATATATATATATATATATATATATATATATATATGTATATATATATATATATATATATCGTTTCTGAATTTGTTTAGCAAGATTCTTTATCTGAAATCGTGTGTTGAAACCGATATTGTTATACTTTGGGAGGGTCATGTTGCCAATAAGAAACACACGCACCAGTTGCTTTCACTTCAATTTAATTTAATATATATTTATAAATTTACAAATTTATAAATTTATAAATTTCTGGTTGGTTGGTTGGTTCCACAACCAGATAGTTGTTTATATATATATAGTCAAAAATGGCGTAGGATAGAAGAAAGGAAAGGCACAGAAACGAAGAAAGAAATCCCCAGTCACTGAAGAGGTCACAGAGTGTGTGACGAAAGAACTATGACTATATATATATAAACAACTATCTGGTTGTGGAACCAACCAACCAACCAGAAATTTATAAATTTATAAATTTGTAAATTTATAAATATATATTAAATTAAATTGAAGTGAAAGCAACTGGTGCGTGTGTTTCTTATTGGCAACATGACCCTCCCAAAGTATAACAATATATATATATATATATATATATATATATATAAATATATATATATATATATACATGCATACATACATTTATGAATATATATATATATATATATATATATATATATATATACATATACATACATGTACATGCATATATACATACATACATACATACATACATACTTATACATACATACGTAGACACATATATGCATACATGTCCATGTGTACAGTTATTCACTTATTCAAACATGCATATATACATACATAAATAAATATTGTATTTATGCATCTCTTAACAAAAAAATACGACGTCGGCTGAAAAGTACATAGGCTGAATATGACGGAGCGATGTTAGAACTGTGAAATCTTGCATGCATTAATTTCAACTCTTATTAATTACGGCATTGTTTTTTTTTCCCCAGTCCTATTTTGAGAACCCCCCCCCCCCCCCCCAAATCTTATTTAGTCATTTTGTGAGAGTATTTTGTTTAGCTATGAACTTTTCAGCCGACGCTGGTATACACACACATGTATATATATATTGTTATACTTGGGGAGGGTCATATTGTTGTAATAATATTGCCAGAAATAATAACAGAACACACTGCTTGGTTGGTTTTCGCTTCTGAATCTTTCATATCTCCACAGTTAATTCATTTGGCCATCAATATTTATCATTGACTGACCAACGGTCAAAAATACAGATATAAACACATATATATAGTCTATCAAAGTTCTTTCGTTGCACATCTGCAACGTCATCAGTGGTACTATTATGTTCCTCCTGTTGTATTGTATGTCTACGCCATTTTTATATAAGGCGTTTGGCTGATTGGTTAGAGAACTGGATTCACTGGACCGGGCGATGCGTTATGTCCTTGAGCAAGACACTTTATTTCACGTTACTCCTTCTACCCAGAGTTGCGCCCGATAGATAGTATTAGCAATTGGCATTATTATCGCCGAGGTTGACTTTGCTTTTCATCCTTACTGGGTCGATAAAATAAAGTACCAGTAATGCACTGGATAATTGCTGGCCTTGTGCCTAAAGTAGAAACAATTATTATATATATATATATATATATACATATAATTTGTCGATCGACTTTCGTCAAATAGGACCGAGGAAACGATGTCCCCGTTGGTCTTTCCAATTGCTAATACTATCTATCGGGCGCAACTCCAGGTAGAAGGAGCAACGTGAAATAAAGTGTCTTGCTCAAGGACATAACGCATCGCCCGGTCCAGGAATCGAACTAACCACCCCACGATTGTGAATCCAGTTCTCTAACCAATCAGCCAAACGCCTTATATAAAAATGGCGTAGACATACAATATGATTTGTCGTTTGAAAATTCTATACGTGTGTATGTATGTATGTATGTATATATATATATATGTCTAAGGCGGGTAAAATTCCCGAGATCCATGGACGAGTTCTCTCCAGCGGTCTCTGTCCCTCATTATCGCCGCCATGTCCTGCGTCTCCAACAGACCAGTGTCTGTCCTTAGGGCATCAACATACGTTAACCTTGGTCTTCCTCTTCTAGTGTGTCCATGTAGGGGCTCCCACAGGAGCACTGAGTGCAATGTCAACTCTGGATGTCGGTGAGCATGTCCAGCTAACCTCAGTCTCCTCTGTGTCACTTTTGAGGTGACTTTTGGGAGGCTCCCATACAGCTCTGAGTTTTTCATCCTCAGTGTATACTGATTAATCTTCAGAGCCATCCTCAGCATTCTCGTGTAGCACCCATCCACCATCTGAGTGAGTTTCTTGGTCTGTGTCCAAGTTTCAGACCCGTACAACAGCACAGACTCTACTACAGCAATGAAGACGCGGATTTTCACGTCTTTACGAAAGTCCGACTTCCACACCGATCTCAAGCTGTGGCACGCCGTATATATATACATACATATATGTATATATACACACACACACACACATATATATATATATATATATATATATATATATATATATATATATATATATATATTATATATATATATATATATATATACATACACACATATATATATATATATATATATATACATACACACGTATAGAATTTTCGAACAACAAATCATAACCCTTTGACAACATATATTACCCCATTTAGCGTAGATACTTATTCAAGAGCAATCTGTCTACATGAGGCATGTAAGATCATAAGAGTTGAGAAGGAAGTACTTAAGAAGCCTTCGTTGAATTACGACCAAAATTACCCACCCAGGGACTATCACAGCGTTGATATATGTTTATGATCATACACACATATGTTGTTAGAAAGCTTCAAATCTTTGGTTATTTTATATATTACTTGTAGAGAATCTAATTAGCTATCGTGGTACAGCATCCGGTAATTAGCTCTCAATTTAAAGAATATGCTTTTTGCAATCATGAAAAACGAAATAGCGACGATGTTCTGGTGCACAGAGTGTATATATATGCAAATAAAACACCTACATGCAACAATAGATACATTATCTGTGGAATAAACATCGAGAATGCCACCCACATTATAAACAGTTCTTTGACAGATATCACCACGGTAATATCTACCAATGTGGCATGATATATTGACCAAAACGTTATACAGTGCAGTCCGTAGAAATGATACTCATGATGATACAGCCACGGGGATGAGATACTCACATTTAATCTGAGTAATTTGTGGAATGTTCCAGTAAAACTTCCGTAAGATGTAAATATAACAGACCTGTCATAAAGATATCGGACCGAGATAAAAAGACATGCACAGTAGTGGAAATGAGTTGACCAGCAGATGTTAATCTGGTGTTAAAGATTAGTAAAAAGGAGAATGTCCTGGTTTTGACGCTAAACTCCACCAGTTGCAGACTGCACATCAACATGAGATATTTTTCTCCACAAAGTTCGATCACCAACAACAGAGTTTAAAGAGCAAAGATCAAGTGCAGTTCAAAAGTTGACATTATCAAGGATTTGCAGTATCGGTAGTGAGTCGGACGCCATGCTTTCCAGCATAGTTACGTTCCTTTACGATCTGAGTTCAAATCTCGCCGAGGTTTACTTTGCCTTTCATCCTTACGGGGTCGATAAAATAAGGTACCAGTAATGCACTGGTTAATTGCTGGCCTTGTGCCTAAAGTAGAAACAATTATCAAGCCATCGTTTTGGCTGCCGGCATTTGCTTCTCCTACCAGCCAACCTTCCTTCCAGGCATACACCACGAGTTGATCTTTTTATATAGCTGTATAGTTTGAGCACATTTGTACATGTGCACATGCAATTATTAGATGCAAATTTTTTGGAATGTTTTACATATTTTTACTGTTCCATTAATGGATTGTAGTTGTAATTTCCTAACTGGTCGTGCTCTTCATGTTTCTGTGCAGCCCAGCTTCTCAAGATTTGAACTGAGGCAGTTACTAACATATCCCAGTGCCCCAATAATTACAGGTATAAATCTGAAGGTATAGTCAGGTATGTATGTAAATATGTATGTATGTATGTAAAAAAAAAACTTAAAAAACCTTCAAAGCACAGGCATTGCTTGTTCAGGATATGTTACAGGTTCGTGTGACTGGGCGTAGCCTAAAACTGCATCAAACTCTATAATCTGACAAGCGATTGCAATACTCTTAGCAGACTTTGCAGCCATCATGTATGTATATATGTATGTATATATGTATGTATATATGTATGTATATATGTATGAATATATCTGTGTGTGTGTGTGGTCATTTAACTCCTGGTAGAGGTGTAGGGGAGCCGTATTAACATACGGCGTATCTTTGGCCCATCCCTCTTCTGTGTGGCATAACTGTATTTTAAACCAAAACAAATAGACTCCCCATTTAATTATCTCTCTGCAAATCGACTAAAGGTGAACATATTTAAGGTTTCTTTGCATTTGAAGATGATGATGTGTTTGAAGACATTCCTTCGATGGTCATCCTGACTTTTTTGGGGTGCGGCTCTGTAAGCATGTGTTATCAAATGTGTTCTTATGAGGTGAGGAAGAGAAAAACGAGGAATAAAAACAGATAAGGATGATGTTGATGACGATAATGGCGATGATAATGATGATGATGATGATGATGAAGGTGACGATGATAGTGATGATGGTGATGATGGTGATGATGATGATGGCGATAATGATGATGATGAGATGATGATAATGGTGGAACAGGAGTAGTTCATAAAGCAGATATCAGACAAAACAACAGCAGTAATAGTAGTAGTAGCAGTAGTAGTAGTAGTAGTAGTAGTAGCAGTAGTAGTAGTAGTAGTAGTAGTAGTAGTAGTAGTAGTAGTAGTAGTAGTAGTTGTAGTAGTAGTAGTAGTTGTAGTAGTAGTAGAAGTAGAATCAGTGGTAGTAGTAGTAGTAGTAGTAGTAGTAGTAGTAGAAGGAAATCAGTGGTAGTAGTAGTAGCAGTAGTAGCAGTAGTAGTGGTAGTAGTAGCAGTAGTAGTAGTAGTATTAGTAGTAGTAGTAGTAGTAGAATCAGTGGTAGTAGTAATAATAGTAGTAGTAGTAGTAGCAAGAGATGGTATAGGGTGTGGTATGAGAAATGTAGATGAAAGGACGAGGGAATATAACATGGTATAATATTCGGTAAAAACATATTAAAAAATAAGAGATTTATGTATAAGCTAGGGGGAGGGGGAATATAGTAGGGGTGATGGAGGGGTAGGCAGTGAGGTTTGTATTAAGGGATTTAGTGGGGATGGTGGGAGGGTAGGCAGTGTGGTTTGGTGAAGGGATACAGTGGGGATGGTGTGAGGGTAGGCAGTATGGTTGGTCTGTAGATGTAGGGAATAATGAAATACGGTAATGGAAGGATACCAAGAGGAGAGAGAGAAAGAGGAAAATATATAGAGAAGATAGATAAAGGGAGAAAGTATATATATATATATATATATATATATAGTTTCATTCTTTAGAAATCATCAGGAATTCCTGATGATTTCTAAAGAATGAAACGGTTCTAGTCCTGTAGAATCTCATCTACATTAAAACTTTTATACTCTGCAATGTATTGAGTACCTTACTTACTGTGGTTACCTCCGACTCAACCCGGAATAACGTACACACACACACATATATATATATATATATATATATATATATATATATCTTTATATATATATATAGAAGAAATATATATATATATATATATAGAAGAAATATATATATACTGGTATGTAGCTGTCTATGGTATGGATAATAACTGTTTCTACTTTTGGCACATGGTCAGCAATGACCCAGTACATTACTGGTACTTTATTTTATCGACCCCGTAAGGATGAAATGGCAAAGTTAACCTCGGCGGGATTTGAACTCAGACCGTAAAGGGACGTAACTAGGCTGGAAAGCATGGTGTCCGACTCTCTCCCAATTCTGCCAATCCA
>OZ024753.1:7526413-7528913 GCA_964016885.1 Eledone cirrhosa | reverse complement strand
GACACACACACACACACACATATATATATAGTAATAATAATAATAATAATATTAGTAATAATAATAAATTTGAACACTAAAATCCAAAGAGGGCTCGATAAGGATAAATATCATATCTGGAATGATATGGTTCCAGTTCCTTTACTACGGTCTGAGTTCAAATCCTGTCGAGGGTAACTTTGCCTTTCATCCTTACCGGGGGTCGATAAAATAAAGTACCAGTAATGCACTGGAGTAATTGCTGGCCTTGTGCCAAAAAAGTAGAAACAATTATTTTCAAGAAGGTCTTGCTACGGTAATATGGTTTCATGAAATACACGATGTTAGTAGTTAATTCCCACCACCACCACCATCATCATCATCATCATCATCATCATCATCATCATCATCATCATCATCATCATCATCATCATCTTCTTCTTCTTCTTCTTCTTCTTCTTCTTCTAGCGTCATCACCTAACCTCAGCTTTCCCTCCTAGCAAGGATTGGTCGGATCTACATAGACCGAGTCATTAGTGAAGTGGGGTTGCTGGCCTCCCAGACAGGCTGAGGGCTTCTGTATCTAGCTTACGCACGATACAATCGAGTGCAGAGGGGAGGTTGTCCTGTCTTTTGAAACAAACGGAACAGTCCTCTCAGCCCCTTGTTTGGCCAAGCTTTGTACGGGTGGATGCCCTTCATAACACCAATTAATTTACAGCATATATTTGAAAAGTTTCTAGCTCTAAAATTGTTTTCGTTTTATTTAAAGATTTATTAAAATAAGGATTGTGTTTAATTAGGTTTGTGTTATGTGACAAAAAACATGTTGGTAACTACTGTTCTACTCCAACCATATATATATATAGTAACTACTATTCTAATCCACTTAATCGACTTTCCCCTCCCCAAAAATGGTTGGCCTCGTGCCTATATAAGAAACCAAGGGTCGGACGCCATGCTTTGCAGCATAGAGTTACGGCCATTTATAGTCTGAGTTCAAATCCCACCAAGGTTAACTTTGCCTTTCATCCTTACGGGGGTCGATAAAATAAAGTACCAGTAATACACTGGGATAATTGCTGGCCTTGTGCCAATAGTAGAAACAATTATTATAAAAAGGTGTTTTTCTATCAAAGGAATAGGTATCATAATTTGTTGATAGTATCATGCCTATGTCTATAATAACAACAGTCTTTATATGATACGACAGAGGTGGCATCTACATTGTTTGCTGCTCGATATAACCAAATAGAAACCAATTTTTTTTTTCAACCCATACCCAGTCGTCCTGGATAAGCAAATAATATAGCAGATAAAGTAGTTATAGACGCGCCGCTCCTCATCAAACCATCACCACCACCACCATCATCACCATACAAAAAAAAATGTAACGTATGATTATGGCTAGAATTTCATAGGCCATAGATTAACACGTGACCACCACTCACCTACAGTTATACAACATCTAATACTGTTAATACAGCAAGTGTTTCATGAAACTACTGTTCACATATAACACCTCTTTACTCTTGTTCGATGTGGGGAGAGAGAGAGAGAGAGAGAGAGGGGGGAGAGAGACGCCACAGAGACAGATAGGGAGAGAGAGACGCCACAAAGAGAGAAAGAGAGAGAGAGAGTGATAGACGCCACCGAGAGAGATAGGGGGGGGGGGGGCACATAGAGAGAGGGGGGGGGAGTAACCACAGAGAGAAGGAGAGAGATAGAGTTATGTAATTACTGGTTATTTTGTTTGATCTCCATTAGAAGCATGGGTGACAAATTCGACCACAAGTATCATAGGTAGGGTTTGAAATTTAACAATTCTGCAATAGTCTAAAGTCTGTCTCGAACCCGAACCCGGGGGCTCATCAGACCGGTTCTTACTCCGGTTTTCGTAGCCTGAAGTGACTGTGAGTGCAAAACCCACGCCTGGCCAGGACGCCAATCCCATCGTAGGTTCAACTTCCTAGCTATTGCTGGTACTCACTTTCAGTTGAGTATACTGGAACAACGTGAAACGAAGAGTTGCGTTCAAGAAAACAACACACACCGCAGCCCAGGAATCGAACCCACGACATTATGATGGCAAGTCCAACACCCTTACCACTAGGCCACGCACCTCCACGCAGTACTGCAACGGCAGCACACTCATGGTTATCTATAATTATCTGGTGGTTTAGCAGTATCGGTAGAGGGTCGGACGCCATGCTTTGCAGCAATGAGTTACGGCCCTTTACGGCCTGATTTCAAATCCGGCCGAGGTTAACTTTGCCTTTCATCCTTACAGGGTCGATAAAATAAAGTACCAGTAATACATTGGGATAATTGCTGGCCTTGTGCCTAAAGTAGAACCAATTATTTCTTATACAGTATGGTAAAAGACCAGGTATTTTTTTTTTTTAAAGCCATAATTGTTTCTACTTTAGGCACAAGGCCAGCAATTATCCCAATGTATTACTGGTACTTTATTTTATCGACCCCGTAAGGATGAAAGGCAAAGTCAACCTCGGCGGGATTT
>OZ024753.1:7521413-7523913 GCA_964016885.1 Eledone cirrhosa | reverse complement strand
CTGCAATGTATTGAGTACCTTACTTTTTGTGGTTACCTCCGATTCAACCCGGAATAACGTATATATATATATATATATATATATATATATATATATATATATACACACACACACACACTTATGTTTTTGATGGATGTGAGAATGAGTACTCAATACTGTCGTAATGTTTATATAGCCACCCTTACTCTGGCGTTTCACCTGCGCACTCACAATATCCTGAGATAACACAACGAAAGTGTGATCGAGTGTCTATCCATTATCTTAGCCATAAATTCTCCTGGCGACTAGAGTTTTCTACTGGCTGAAAAAGAGGTGGGGCGTGTAGCCGTGTTACACGGCCCGTGTATTATTAATGGACGTGAGAATGAGAACTAATTAACGATGGTATGGGATGGTATGGCCTTGTATGTCCTGATAAAGTGGTAGGGGGTGCCGTATTGACATGCGGCCTTTCTTGGGCATTTTCAGCCTAGTGGAGCCCATCCTTCTCCTGGCCTGAGTTCAGCAGATTTCTTTCAGAGAATAATAGTAAGTGAGGAAGAGATATAGAGGAAGAAATCTCTCCCAGTACTTGACTCGTACTTTTTTATCGACTTCGAAACGATGAACGGCCCATTTGACTTTCGTTTGATTTGAACTCAGAAAGCAGAGAGCTGCAATGGATGCCACGAAGCTTTCTATCCGACGTTCTAACGATTCTGCCAATTCGCCGCTAATTAATACAGAAGTAGAGTTTCAATAAACATGCATTCAATTCGGTGGATCTTTTCCAGCGCATCTCCCTTGCCGTCCTCCGGGGAAACGCCTTCACCATTCTGTCCGCCGGGGCTGTGGGGAGGCCAGCACGTGGGGGGGGGGACCCCATTTGCTCACCATACGGAGAGATGTGGAGGCCGAGAGAGATGGAGGCGATGGCAGAGTAGGAGTTCGGCTCTTCCGTGTTCGGACCTGGTGTACGTGAGAGATGGGGAGGGCGAGAGAGATGGAGGCGATGACAGTGGGAGTTCGGCTCTTCCGTGATCGGACCTGGTGTACGTGAGAGATGGAGGCGGTGACAGTGGGAGTTCGGCTCTTCCGTGTTCGGACCTGGTGTACGTGAGAGATGGGGAGGGCGAGAGAGATGGAGGCGGTGACAGTGGGAGTTCGGCTCTTCCGTGATCGGACCTGGTGTACGTGAGAGATGGGGAGGGCGAGAGAGATGGAGGCGATGACAGTGGGAGTTCGGCTCTTCCGTGTTCGGACCTGGTGTACGTGAGAGATGGGGAGGGCGAGAGAGATGGAGGCGGTGACAGTGGGAGTTCGGCTCTTCCACGTTCGGACCATATCCTTGTGGTTGTGTTCATTAAGCAGTTAATGTGTCTGTTTATGTAATTTCTCATATGTTAAAGTTAAAATAACACTAGTATCATAGATACCAATGTTTTTTATGACATTACATTTAAAATACTATAGGTGTGATTTTTGGCAGTAGTACCAGGAATGTACTGGGTAATTGCTGGTCTTGTGCCTAAAATAGAAAAAAGTATCTTTGAAAGTGTTTTTGACTATTTCGTATTGATCACCAACTTTTAGCTACTATTAAAAGGATTCCGCGGGAATGCTTTTGCCGTCTTGTCAGCGGGCGCAGCACTTCTGCCCTCTTGCCCTAGCCCCAAAGCCCAATCACCCTCCCACTTCACCCCTTCCCACTCTTCTGCGACACCAGAGCTCTTACCATCCCATCCCCTTCCCGTTCTTTTTCTTCTTTCTTTCTCTCTTTTATCTCTATATTTCCCTATTCGTTCTTTCCTTTTGTTTCTTCTTTTTTTTAATTATTATTTATTGCCGTCATTACAGTTGTCATTGTTGTGGATTGGCAGAATCGGTAGAGGGTCTGACGCCATGCTTTGCAGCAAAGAGTTACGGCCCTTGCCATGCAGAGTTCAAATCTCGCCGAGGTTAACTTTGCCTTTCATCCTAACGGGGTCGATAAAATAACGTAGCAGTAATACACTGGGATAATTGCTGGCCTTGTACCAAAAGTAGAAACAATTATTATCGTTACTGTAAATAATATGTTAATACAGTTTTTTATCATTAATAAATTTATTGAATATATCCTATCCTCTTAATATAGGAAGGACATATCGATGTCTGCTAAGCTATATCTCAGTAATCTGTAAGTTTCATGCTAAAACAGATCTTGCTGGAACACAACATGTCAGGCAGGCACCAATGCCATGAGCTTTATTCAGGAAGGCAGCAAATATATAGACAGTGTATGTAAGTTCTGAAACACATATTTATTCTTTGTAGACTGGCTAAGTCGACGAAGACGGGCCCTTTCTTGGCCTCCGGTGATGAGAAATTAGATAGGTGACAAGTGCATTACGGGGCACTACAGACTTGAAAGCAGTTGTTGCATACATACAACCTAATATAACTGTAAAATTGCCTCCTATGTTTTATTTGTTTCATTCATTAACTACGCACAGACACACACACACACACACACACACAC
>OZ024753.1:7508913-7511413 GCA_964016885.1 Eledone cirrhosa | reverse complement strand
AGAAGGAGCAATGAGCCGTGACTGAATAATGATTTCTGAATTAAACAAAAAGCCAACAATTTTTTTTTTTATTTGAGAGTCAGCAGGGGTTAAGCCGATTAAATCGACCCTAGTACATCACTGGTACATTATTTCAGCTTCGCCGCGAAAGAGAAAATGCAAAGCTGCCCTCAGTGGGATTTGAACACGGATGGTAATAAGCCGTAACTAAACAATGATTGTTTACAAAGATTTCGAGTCTTATCATCTGAATCAGAGGCATATATATATATATAATCAATGAAATATAGCCTGGTATATATCTGGTACCTATCCAGGCCATTGCTAGAGCTTCTACGTGGTCCCTTCACAAGTCTGCTAGAAATAGCTGCCAAATATCCCTACTTGAAAACGAATGATTACATTCAACAAATTTCAGACTGAAATTTAAGTCCCTTAAATTATAGTTAAAGACTGAATGGTCACGGCTGGAGCGCGTTTGATGATAGGTTTTTATCCCCCCCCGAAGAAAGTAACATAATGCTAATTAGTACACCTGTAGGATTTGAACTCAGCACTTAAAGGTGAAACTAAATAACACACTATATATAATGCCCGGTGATCTACCGATTTTGAATATTCTTTGCGCCCTTCCAATGATGATAATAATACTAATAATGCTAATGTTAATAAAGATGATGATGATGTTGATGATGATGGTAATGAAGAGGTTGATGATGGTGATGATAACGATGATGATGATTAGAGTATAATGATGATGATGATAATGAAGATAATGAATATGATGATGATGATGATGATGATGATTTCAAATTCAGCAATTTTTTATATTTTTTCGTGAGGGTGGGGTGCGAGGGAGGGTGGTACAAGGCTTGGAAGGTCAATTACATCGACCCGAGTACATTACTGCTACATTAGTTTAACGACTGGGAAAAGGCTGAAAAAGGGCAGAGTTTGACCCTCGCAGAATTTGAACTCAGAACATAAAGAGCCGGAAGAAATATTGCAGTGACGTTGGTCCGACGCTCTACCGATTGTGTAGGAGAAGAAGGATTTTGAAGAAGAAGATGACGATGATGATGATGATGATGATGATTCCCTTATTTGCCACCTTGGCAAGAAAGATACAAAACATTACAATCCAAGCGATTTCAAACGTGTCCCACTAGAGCTACTATAAACCACAATATCAGTATTACATGCACAAATGTATGGACAGTGTATATATATATATATATATATATATATATATATATATATATTGATAAGTATGTATATATATATATGTGTGTGTATGTATATGTGTATATATATATGTGTGTATATGTATGTGTATATATGAAATTGTTTTGCAAGGATTTTGATATGAAATCGTGCGTTCACAATATGACCCTCCCCAAATATAACAATGCATGTATATATATATATATATATATATGTATTTATGTATTTATATATATATATGTATGTATATACAAATGTGTGTTATATATAGATATATATGTGTGTGTGTATGTATATATATATATATATATATATATATATATATATATATATATATATATATGTATTTATATATATATATGTATGTATATACAAATGTGTGTTATATATAGATATATATGTGTGTGTGTGTATATATATATATGTGTGTGAGTGTGTGTAAATTATAACACCCCGCCGAAAAAAAAAAAAAAAAAATGAAACTGTCGCGAAAAATAACAACGAAACACGTCCTGAAATATTACACACCCACCCAGTAACCCCACCCGCCATTTCTATAAATAATAACACACCACCACCACCACCAGCATCAACAACAACAATATTACACAACATACAAACACTAAGTATCTCATTTACAGTGTTATCTCCACACCACACCGAAACACATCACACCTCCCCAGCTGTCCTTTTTTTTTTTTTTTTTTTTTTTATCTCATTTTGTCAAAGACATGTGAAATGAAAAAAAAGCTAGGAAAAAAGCTAGGAAAAGAAATGAAACAAAAAAAAAAAAAAAGAAAGAAAGACGACTTACCTGATTTAGCGTCTAAGAACTGGATTATGGTAAAAATCACCAGAAGAAATTTAAGTTTGGTATATCCCAGCATGGTAAAATATTCCATCTTCGGAAAGTACTAAAATCCGTTGTTTGAGAAATGAAAACATCACATACAGTTTCTTGTTGTTTGTTGTTGTTGTTGTTGTTGTTGTTGCTGTTGTAGATTTTTTTTTAAAATTATTAAATAAAACCAAACAAACAACAAACAAATAAATATTAAAGAAATTGAAATGAACGGATGTTATGTGTGTGTGTATATATATATATATATATATATATATATATATGCACATATGTATATATATATATGTATGTATATATATATGTATGTATATATATATATATATATATGTATATATATATATGTATATATATATATATATGTATATATGTATATATATGTATATATATATATGTATATATGTATGTATAATATAA
>OZ024753.1:7496413-7498913 GCA_964016885.1 Eledone cirrhosa | reverse complement strand
TGTGAGATGCGCGATGCTGCATGGTAGTGAGACATGCGCAGCAACTTCAAAGGATATCCGACGGCTGGAGAGAAATGAAGCAAGCATGCTCAGTTGGTTGTACAATGTCAATGTGCGTGAATGACCAAGCATAGACGAGTTGAGAGATAACCTGTGTATAAGAGGGATAGGCTGTAGTGTGTGGGAGAGAAGACTGTGCGATGAGATGGACATGTGATGCGTATGGAGGATGACCGCTGGGTGAAGAAGTGCCAAGAAATCCCAGTAGAGGGAAGATGGTATGGACATGTGATGCGTATGGAGGATGACAGTTGGGTGAAGAAGTGTCAAGAAATCCCAGTAGAAGGAAGATGGTATGGACATGTGATGCGTATGGAGGATGACCGCTGGGTAAAGAAGTGCCAAGAAATCCCAGTAGAAGGAAGATGGTATAGACATGTGATGCGTATGGAGGATGACCGCTGGGTAAAGAAGTGCCAAGAAATCCCAGTAGAAGGAAGATGGTATGGACATGTGATGCGTATGGAGGATGACCGCTGGGTAAAGAAGTGCCAAGAAATCCCAGTAGAAGGAAGATGGTATGGACATGTGATGCGTATGGAGGATGACCGCTGGGTAAAGAAGTGTCAAGAAATCCCAGTAGAAGATGGTATGGACATGTGATGCGTATGGAGGATGACCGCTGGGTAAAGAAGTGCCAAGAAATCCCAGTAGAAGGAAGATGGTATGGACATGTGATGCGTATGGAGGATGACCGCTGGGTAAAGAAGTGCCAAGAAATCCCAGTAGAAGGAAGATGGTATGGACATGTGATGCGTATGGAGGATGACCGCTGGGTAAAGAAGTGCCAAGAAATCCCAGTAGAAGGAAGATGGTATGGACATGTGATGCGTATGGAGGATGACCGCTGGGTAAAGAAGTGTCAAGAAATCCCAGTAGAAGATGGTATGGACATGTGATGCGTATGGAGGATGACCGCTGGGTAAAGAAGTGCCAAGAAATCCCAGTAGAAGGAAGATGGTATGGACATGTGATGCGTATGGAGGATGACCGCTGGGTAAAGAAGTGCCAAGAAATCCCAGTAGAAGATGGTATGGACATGTGATGCGTATGGAGGATGACCGCTGGGTAAATAAGTGCCAAGAAATCCCAGTAGAAGGAAGATGGTATGGACATGTGATGCGTATGGAGGATGACCGCTGGGTAAAGAAGTGCCAAGAAATCCCAGTAGAAGATGGTATGGACATGTGATGCGTATGGAGGATGACCGCTGGGTAAAGAAGTGCCAAGAAATCCCAGTAGAAGATGGTATGGACATGTGATGCGTATGGAGGATGACCGCTGGGTAAAGAAGTGTCAAGAAATCCCAGTAGAAGATGGTATGGACATGTGATGCGTATGGAGGATGACCGCTGGGTAAAGAAGTGCCAAGAAATCCCAGTAGAGGGAAGACGCAGTACAGGAAGACCACGACTGACATGGACGGAGGTGGTGAGAGCAGACCTCAGATCGCTGAAGCTCACGGAGGAGATGACGAAGGACCGTGACAAGTGGAAAGATGGTGTGCTGAATAGGACCCGTCCAACCCTTGCAAGCAGGAAAATGCGGACGTAAAATGATGATGATGATGATGATGATGATATGTATATACAATTCATTTATATACATACATACATTCATACATATATATATACACACATATATATATATATAAATTGATAGATATACATATATATTTATATATATCCATCTCTCTCTCTCTCTCTCTCTCTCTCTCTCTCTCTCTCTCTCTCTCTCTCTGTATATATATATATATATATATAAATATATATATATATATATACATATGATTATAATGAAATGACAGGAGGCTGGATTTGTGTAAATCCTTGAAAGGTTTATTATACTATGATCATTTCAATGACCGGGTTCCGTATGAATCCGGTGATATCATCAGGTATTCGAAATATAATACGTGAATGTAATAGGTAAAATCCATGGGGCTGAAAATCGAGACCCGAGGGCGACCGCTAGTATAATAAACCTTTCAAGGATTTACACAAATCCAGCCTCCTGTCATTTCATTATAATATTTAACTCCGTAATAGCACCACCAACTACAAAAACAAAGACGGTTGAACTGCTTTACGTTGAGTACTCTCTATATTATTGCATTACGATTGACCATACGGAATAGACCAGCTCTATACAGTGGTGAACCTCAAACCTGAATATATATATACATATGTATATATTCAGCTAACCTCACCGACATCCAGAGTTGACACTGCACTCAGTGCTCCTGTGGGAGCCCCTACATGGACACACTGGTAGCGGAAGACCAAGTTTAACGTATGTTGATGCCCTAAGGACAGACACTGGTCTGCTGGAGACTCATGACATGGAAGCGATAATGAGGGACAGAGACCGCTGGAGAGAACTCGTCCATGGATCTCGGGAATTTTACCCGCCCAAGATATATATATATATATATATATAT
>OZ024753.1:7481413-7488913 GCA_964016885.1 Eledone cirrhosa | reverse complement strand
ATGTTTATGTGTATGTGTATGTGTGTATGTTTATGTGTAAGTGTGTATGCTTATGTGTATATGTGTGTATGTTTATGTGTAAGTGTGTTTGTGTATCTGTGTATGCTTATGTGTATATGTGTGTATGTTTATGTGTAAGTGTGTTTGTGTATCTGTGTATGTTTATGTGTATGTGTGTATGTGTATGTGTATGTGTACGTGTGTACGTGTGACAGATAGAGAGATAAAGAGAAAGACTGAATGAATAAATGAAAGAGAGAGAGAGAGACAGGTTATTGAGAGAAAGAGAATAAGTCGACCGGGTGGCTGTCTGGATGTGTTTATATGTGTGTGTAAGTGAATGCGTGTGTATATGTGTGTGCGTGTAAGTGAATGTGTGTGTGTGTGTGTAAGTGAATGCGTCTGTGTGTGTGTATAAGTGAATGCGTCGGTGTGTACATCATCTCTGTGTGTAAGTGAATGTGTGTGTGTGTATATGTGTGTGTGTGTGTGTAAGTGAATGCGTCGGTGTGGGTGTGTGTGTAAGTGAATGTGTGTGTGTGTATATGTGTGTGTATGTGTGTAAGTGAATGCGTCTGTGTGTACATGTGTGTGTATGTGTGTGTGTGTAAGTGAATGCGTCTGTGTGTACATGTGTGTGTGTGTGTGTGTAAGTGAATGCGTCTGTGTGTACATCTATGTGTGTAAGTAAATGCGTCTGTGTGTGTGTGAATGCGCCTGTGTCTGTGTGTGTGTAAGTTAATGCGTCTGTGTGTGTGTGTGTGTAAGTTAATGCGTCTGTGTGTGTGTGTGTGTGAAAGAGAGACAGAGTGTTGGGAAAGAGATAATGGGTGAAGCCGGTGTCTGTATGGATATGTGTGTGTGTGTGTGTGTGTGATGTATGTGTGTTTGTGTGTGTGTGTGTGTGTGTATGTGTGTGTATGTATGTGTGATATCTGTGTGTGTGTCTGTGTATGTATGTGTCTGTGTGTGTGTGTGTATGTCTGTGTATGTGTGTAGCTGTCTCTGTGTGTGTCTGTTTGTTTGTGTGTGTGTGTGTGTGTGCGTGTGTTTGTGTGTGTGTGAAAGTGATAGAGGTGAATGAATGATTGTGGACGTACATATATGTGTGTGTGTGTGTAACAGAGAGATAGACAGAGAGAGAGAGACAGAGAGAGAAAGACAGAGAGAGAGAGAGAAAGACAGAGTGATTGAATTGAATGAGTGAGCGTCTGTGAGTGTATGTATATGTTTATCTGTGTCTGTGTATGTTTGTGTGTGTCTGTGTATGTTTTTCTGTGTGTGTCTGTGTCTGCATGTGTGTATATATGTATGTGTGTGTTTGTGTCAGTGTGTGTGTGTCTGTATGTTTGTATGTGTATGTTTGTGTGTGTCTGTGTATGTATGTCTGTGTGTGTCTGTGCATGTTTGTGGGTGTATGTGTTTATGTATGTGTATGTTTGTCTGTGTGTATGCGTGTACTTGAAAATGAGGGAGTGTTAAATGAGTGTATGTGTATGTATATGGCTAATCTGTGTGTGTGTATAGATCCCGTTAAGGGTGAAAGCAACGATTCTTTGCTTAGACTTTAATCTGTTATTTTAATAAATATTTGATAAATATTTGATAAATATTTGCTCTACGGTTCTTATATATTTGATATATATTTATCCTTATCGACCCCTCTTTGGATTTTAGTCTTCAAATGTAATATTATTACTATATATATATATATATATATATTATGAGCTGAGGATCCGCTAAGGTGAAACAATTGTTCTCGGTATGGTGAACTAACTGTTGTGTAACCACTTCTCTCTCTCTCTATCTCTCTCTCTCTCTTTATTTCTCTCTCTCTCTCTCTCTCTCTCTGTATATATATATATATTTAATTTAGTTATTATTGCACCAACGTGAGGTATATGATTTTTAATGCAATGAAATATCTATGATCGTTGGCAAATCACTGATGAGGGACTCATTTTATAACATGTTATCCATGTGCAACCTGCAGTATTCTTCTCCCCATTTTTTCATATATATATATATATATATATATATATATATATATATATATATAAACGGAAAAAATGAAACGAAATTTCATTTCCCACTCTTAGTACGGCTGTTACTTAAATATAAGTATGTACACGTACATACATATATGTATACAGACGTACAGTAGTATGTATATATATATATACATACATGCACACATATATATATGTACGTATGGATTAACCGAACATTTATTATAATGCTCGGTGTGTTTGTAAACAAACATCCCGTATTAAGCCGTAGTGTTCAGCAACCATCGTTGCTCGTTTGTTCAACACTGACAAAGGAACGCTGTACTAGTTTCAAGCTATATATATATATTGAAAAGATAACAAGGACGACTGGTTACTTCTTCACTACATTTATTGGTTGGTGACGCGCGTTTCGCTACTGATCAGCTCAAGGTTCGATCTGCATCGTTCTTACCCGAATATATATACAGTATATATATATATATATAAATGCATACATATTTATATATATATAAATATATATTTATTTATATATATATTTACAAATAAATATATATATATATATATATATATATATATATATATATACAATGATATTAAATAAATGGAAACTATATTTATAAAAGCATATTTATTTTATTATGTATATTTCAAGGGTAACCAAGATAACATTAGTACGCTTTCATCAGATAAAATACAGTTTGTTTTATAAATAGAGACATACCCATGAAAACATACCTTATTGGTTGGAAATTCACTGGAACAAATTAAATATATATATATGATGATGATGATGATGATGATGATGATGAATTCATAGGAACAGGTCTAGTCCTGTAGGAGTCAGTTCTATACACAACAAAGATACCTATACTCTATCAACGTATTGAGTACCTTTTAAAACTTTGCTTAACGACACATTTCAGAAACTTACACACACACACACACACACACACACACACACACACACACGTCTGAGTAGGTATGCGTCTGCACGTGGGTGTGTGTGTGTGTGTGTGCATAAGTATATATATGTTTGCTTGTGTATGTGTGACCATATGTGTGTGTGTATGCGCGCGCGTGTGTGTGTGTGTATGTGTGCATAAATATATGTTTGCTTGTGTGTGTGTTTGTGCATAAATATATATGTGTTTGCTTGTATGTGTGTGTGTGTGTGTGTGAGAGAGAGAGAGAGAGAGAGAGAGAGAGAGAGAGAGAGTGAATGAATCCGTGTATTTGTATGAAAGAATGAATGAGTTGAGAAACAACGAAAGAAAGAGAAAGAGAGACGAACACACACACACACACACACGTTTGAGTATGTGTGTGTGTTGCGTGTGTGTCTGTGTGTTTGTATTGTGTGTGTGTCTGTTTATGGGTATATGTGTGTGTGTTTGTGCGTGAGTGTGTGTGTGTATATGCGTGTGTGTGTATGTGTACATGTGTGTGTATATATATATAACGAAGGAATTGTGGTAAGGAACCAGATGGACCATAACGCACCAGAGTACTCAATACTTAGGGTAGCAGAGTGGGTAATAGGAGAATGTATGTCCCCGACGGCAGAGCTCTAGCCGTTTATACGGCTATTTCTGCACTAAATTTAGTCCAGAAATAGCCGTCAAAACGGCTTGAGCTCTACCGTCGGGGACATACATTTTCCTATATATATATATATATATATATATATATACAAATAAAGATTCAGCGAGAATCGCATTTTCGGCGGGCAGGAAAAGCGAAGCGAAACGCAAAAATCAGAAATTATACTGGCAAAGTGCTCAATGGTTAAAAACCAGAGCTAAAAGATGTGTTAAGAAGCCATACAAAACTGAAAAGGTGGTCAAGAAGGCATTGAGCACCCAAGCCCAAAACCAAATCAAGCTAAACAGGTCAAAACAAAATAAATGATAAAAAATAAGTGATATATATATATATATATATATATATATATATATATACCTTTCATTTATATATATATATATATATATTTTTTTTTATTTTATAGAAGGAACTTCTACAGGACTAGTACTGTTTCATTCAGATGAAATCTTCAGGAAGCTCTGAATATATGATGATATATATATATATATATATCATCATCATTTTACGTCCGCTTTTCCCTGATTGTGTGAGTGTATATATATATATATATATATATATAACAAAGGAATTGTGGTAAGGAACCAGATGGACCATAACGCACCAGAGTACTCAATACTTAGGGTAGTAGAATGGGAAATAGGAAAAAGTAGGAACCCGAAGGCAGAGTTCAAGCCGTTTCGACGCCTATTTCTGGACCCAGTCCACTTTTTCCTCTCTCTCTCCCCCCTCTCTCTCTCCCCCTCTCTTTCTCTCTCTCTCTCTCTCTCTCTCTCTCTCTCTCTCTCTCTATATATATATATATATATATATATATATATATATATATATATATATGTGTGTATGAATGAAGTATTTCCGTCAGAAAGGTACATGATAAAAGAGTGCTCTATGTAGGCTACAGAGCTTATTAGTATATATATATATATATATATATATATATATATATATATATATATATATATATATATATATATATTTAATACATTAACAGAGAAAGCTTTAAGCAATACTCCGACCGGCTTCCATCTCACACAACAAACATTAGGATATACCTTAGTATAATCCCAATTTTACGTTTGGGTGCTAACTATATGTATTTTGCGGATAGCCAGTTGTATTATTTTATATGAGACATATATATATATATATATATATATATATATATATATATATATATATATATATATATATATATATATATTGGTAAAAGGAAAAGAAAATGCTGACAAATTGTTCCCAGTGAAAAATAGTTTAATTAGGAATAAGTGAGAATTAGTAATATAAGGGTTAGTATTCAGTTTTGGTTTTAAGTTTTACCGGTTGCGCATTTCTAATGCTTTTCAAAAATAATTTTGAGATAGAGCGTCCGTGATGTTTGCTCTAATCTGTATATATATATATATATATACATACATGCATGAATGAATGTGTATATACGTATGTGTGTGTTTGTGTGTGTGAAGGTAGAACGATAGATAGATGGAGGAAGAGATAGAGAGAGGGAGATATATAGAGAGAAGAGAGAGAGGGGAAGGGATAGAGAGGGACAGTAAGAATGGTAGAGAGGGGGAGAATGATGCTAGCAATGTGTGGAGAGAAGAGAGAAAATAGTGGAATATAAGAGAGAAAGAGAGAGAGAGAGAATGTGAGAGAGGTGGTGAGGGAGAGAAAGAGAAAGGGAGCGAGAGGAGGGTGTGAGAGAGAAAAAGAGAGGGTGAAAGAGAGAATGAGAGAGAAGGTGAAAGAGAGAGAGGGGGTGAGAGAGAGGGCGAGAGAAAGGTTGAAAGAGAGGGTGAGAGAGTGAGAGAGGGTGAAAGAAAGGATGAGAGAGTGAGAGGGTGAAAGAAAGGGTGGGAGAGTGAGAAAGGGCGAAAGAAAGGATGAGAGAGTGAGAGGGTGAAAGAAAGGGTGGGAGAGTGAGAAAGGGCGAAAGAAAGGGTGAGAGAGAGAGAGGTGAAAGAAAGGGTGAGATAGTGAGAGGGTGAAAGAAAGGGTGAGAGAGAGAGAGAGAGGGTGAAAGAAAGGGCGAGAGAGTGAGAGAGAGAGAGAGAGACGGTGAAAGAAAGGGTGAGAGAGTGAGAGGGTGAAAGAAAGGGTGAGAGAGAGAGAGAGAGGGTGAAAGAAAGGGTGAGAGAGTGAGAGAGAGAGAGAGACGGTGAAAGAAAGGGTGAGAGAGTGAGAGGGTGAAAGAAAGGGTGAGAGAGTCAGAGAGGGTGAAAGAAAGGGTGAGAGAGTGAGAGAGGGTGAAATAAAGGCTGAGAGAGAGGGAGGGTAAAAGAGAGAGTTAAATTTAAGAAAGAGAGAGAAGAATAGAGGAGGTGTTAGCATGTTCAGATTACAGGTTTTTCGATTAAAGTGGAGATCGAAGTGTGTATGTATGTCTGTATGTGTGAATGTGTGTATGTATGTATGTGTGTATGTATGTGTGAATGTGTGTGTGTATGTGTATGTATCAATGTGTGTATGTATGTATGTGTGTGTGTCAATGTGTGTATGTATGTGTCAATGTGTGTGAGTGTATGTGTCAATGTATGTATGTATGTGTCTGTATGTGTCAATGTATGTATGTATGTATGTGTGAATGTGTGTGTGTGTATGTGTCAATGTATGTATGTATGTGTGAATGTGTGTGTGTGTATGTGTCAATGTATGTATGTATGTATGTTTGAATGTGTGTATGTGTGTGTGTATGTCTGTATGTATGCATGTAAGTGTGTATGTGCCTGTATGTCTGTGTGTATGTGTCTATGTATGTATGTGGTGTATATGTGTCTGTGTTTATATGTCTGTGTGTGTGTGTGTATATATTGCTGTATGTATGCATGTATGTGTCTGTCTGTATGTATGTGTGTATTTCTGTGTGTATGTCTATGTGCGCATGTATGTGTGTATGTATATGTACGTATGTCTATGTGCGTACATGTGTATGTGTGTATGTCTATGTGCGTATGTGTGTACGTCTATGTATGTATGTATGTATGTGTGTGTGTGTATGCATATATATGTGTATGTGCGTATGTGTGTATGTCTATGTATGTATGTGGATGTGTGTCTGTATCTTCATAACTTCTACCTATCTGCGTCTACCTACCTCCCTAAATATTGATCTCTTAATCAATATCTACTGCTCTCCCTTCCCTCCTCTCTCTTTCTCTCTCTCTCTCTCTTTCTCTCTCTCTCTCTCTCTATATATATATATATATATATATATTGAAATATTAAAACAATGAAATTAAACAAAAAACGGTTAATTCATAGTAAAACTCATTATTTTACGATCGTTCCTGGGTATGTCCATTCTATTATGGATCTATGTAAAATATATATATATTTTGTAATATATTTTACATAGACCAATGACATACGGGGAACTACCCCCCCAGAAACGATCGTAAAATAATGAGTTTTACTATGAATTAACTGTTTTTTGTTTAATTTCATTGTTTTAATATTTCTATTTTTGACTCTGTATCCAATGAATTATATCGTTGAAAATTTTGTTTTTTAAACTTTGCTTCACGACATCTTCTACATACGGATTACATTGAGTTCTTCATACGGTTTAGACCCTACCATATATACATATACATACATCTATATGAGTGTTTGTGTCTCAGTTTCCCACACTCTATTGTTATTTAGTCAACTAGTAATTAACCCATAACGAAATTATAGACCCCCCCCCCCTACACACACACACACACTTTCGCCATACTTGGTTTAGCCATGACAGAGTCATTATAGGGTCAATCGAACTGCAATAAATAGCAGTCAAATCTCTTTCAAATCATATCCTAGCCTTGACAATATATATATATTGAAGAAGAAGAAGAAGAAGAAGAAGAAGAAGAAGAAGTAGAAGTGGAAGTCAACCAATGCTGACAAC
>OZ024753.1:7458913-7468913 GCA_964016885.1 Eledone cirrhosa | reverse complement strand
ACAGCAGATGGATCTCCTCACCATAGGAGCCCGCTTCTTCCAAAGGAATTGGAAGAGTACGCGCTCCATTTTGGCGAGCGTTTCCCTTGGGCAACGCACGACGGTCAGGCGGTAGTAGATGACGGACGCTATATAAATGTTCGCCACCTCCGCCCGACATTTCAGGGACAGTTTGCACTCGGCCCACTTCTGGGTCAGTGCAAACACCCTATTCGTTACTTCACCCCAGTTAATCTCCACCTGGAGGTCTCGTCCGAACCAGACCTCGAGCAACTTCACCGGGCTCTCCGTCCAGCGCCCGACGATGCCATCGGAGGGCATCGATTTGCCCCTCCACGTGCCGAGTTGCAAACCGATCGACTTGTCCCGGTTCAGCTTAGCCCCTGTAAACCTTTCGTACTCCTCCAGTAAGGTGCCGATCGCCCCGATTTCCGAGGCCGTCGACACCATTACTGTTACATCATCGGCGTAGGCCGACGCCGCTTTCCGCAATCCCGGTTCCAACGGTATGCCCTGCAACAACTCCAACTTCCGCACCAGTGGCTCTAGAGTCATTACATACAGAAGGGAGGAGAGAGGGCACCCTTGTCGGATGGACCGCGCGATTTCGAACGGCTCCGAGACGTAGCCGTTCACCTTGACTCAAGAGCAGATGCGGCTGCTGTGCATGGCAGTGATCCAGACCCTGAAAACGGGTCCGAAGCCTGCCGCCGCTAGCACCGCATCCAGGTAACCACGGTCGACCCTATCGAACGCCTTTGATTGATCCAAGTTGATCAAGGCCCCACCAAAAGCCGGGTTCGTTCCCAACCCTCTCTATGATGTATCGCAAGAGGTGGAGGTTGTCGTGGATGGATCTGGACGGGATAGCACATGTCTGCGCATCTCGCACCAGGTTGCCCACGACAAGCGCAACGTCTCTGCTAGCACCTTGGCCAAAATCTGTAACTCTGTATTTAGCAGAGTTATGGGCCTGAAATTACTTATATCGTCCTCCTTGTTCTCGTCCTTCCGCACTAGCGTGACTACGCCCTTGGTCACAGCACAGGGAATTCCCCCGTTCTGTTGCCAGTTGCAGTAGGCCGCCTCGAGGAGATCGGGGAACAAGTCCGGCATAGCTAGATATAGTTCGTATGGAAGACCATCGAGACCCGGGGATTGGCGTTTGCCGTATTTGAGCGGCTGAAATCGGCTCCTCGTAGGACTTCCCCTCCCTGTCCGATAGACGCGGCAGGCCGTCGAGGTATGGACCGAAGTCCAAATCCCCAACCGGCTCCCCGCCCCTTCCGAACAATCTGGCAAAGCTACTGCGGGATTGTTTTACACCCCGTGTATAGAACAACCCTCAACACCAGGAACACGTTTTGTAGGTGCTCCCGTCTTCCAGATGTTTATCTTCCTCAACCTACAGGTTTATATACAGAGGAGGCCCATTCACTCGGGCCATTTTCGCCACATTCACCCACCTTTCAGCGAATTTAGTGGGGATGTAGCGCCTCTCTCTTCACTCTCCCCTTCCTTCTGAAGTGGTACTTAAAGAAGGGGATGAGTTGTTGTCCGGAGAGAAAGGTGCTTGCCCTCAGTCTTTTTAACCCCGTCCACTATATTACCTCTTTCGCCATAGCCACCAGACAGAGATAGATCGCGTCTCCTTCATTCTTAAATGAAGGCGGCGGGGTGATCCTCACCATGGACTCGGCTGACAACTGGATGCGTCCTACACGTGACAATAGCTGTTCGACATAATTCCGTTTCTTTTACTATATATATATATATAAATGAAAGGTATAGAAAGTATTGTAGCAAGAAGCCAACAGTATTCCATAATATATAAGTGACTATAGGGTCAAAATGGGAAAATAGTTAGCGTAAGATGTGGGAAAAATAATTCAAACTCAATTAAAAAAGAATCAGGATATAGATTTATCCAACAGAATTTAGTGAAATCCAGGGAAAAATCAATAGAGCCTTAACTGATGATAAAATAAAGTTTAAAATACTCATCCTTCAATTTGAGACAACTACAAATGCTCTGTATAGTCTTGAAAAAGACTATTTCACGTAAACTTTCAGTGGAGATGGTCACGGTTGGAATACGATTCTCAGCAGAGCTCAACACGATAGCCAGATTCTCACTGATTAATATGCCAAAAAGGGAATTTAAAAGCAGGCTAGTTTACCATCATACGTGATTATGAAAATAAAACGCACATGTGGAAAAACAGGGCTGGTGACGTCAGAATGAGACGAATGTTTGTTTACATGAAACAATAGTCAAAAACATTCCGAAAAAAACTCTACAATAAGGAGTTCAGCAAAAAGCAGTATATATATATATATATATATATATATATATATATATATATATATATATAATGGCCGGGGGATTATTCGTTATAATGGTATTCGTTATAACGGAATTTTACCTATATATATATATATGTGTGTGTGTGTGTGTGTGTGTGTGTATATATCTAGGGCGGGTAAAATTCCTGATATCCATGGACGAGTTCTCTCCAGCGGTCTCTGTCCCTCATTATCGCTGCCATGTCCCGCGTTTCCAACAGACCAGTGTCTGTCCTTAGGGCATCAACATACGTTAACCTTGGTCTTCCGCTTCCAGTGTGTCCATGTAGGGGCTCCCACAGGAGTACTGAGTGCAATGTCAACTCTGGATGTCGGTGAGCATGTCCAGCTAACCTCAGTCTCCTCTGTGTCACTTTTGAGCTGACCTTTGGGAGGCTCCCATACATCTCTGAGTTTTTCATCCTCAGTGTATACTGATTGATGTTCAGAGCCATCCTCAGCATTCTCGTGTAGCACCCATCCACCATCTGAGTGAGTTTCTTGGTCAGTCTCCAAGTCTCAGACCCGTACAGCAGCACAGACTCCACTACAGCAATGTAGAGGCGGATTTTCAGGTCTTTACGAAGGTCCGACTTCCACACCGATCTCAAGCTGTGGCACGCTGCCCAGGCTTTGCTCTTCTTCTCAACCACAACAACTTCCGTATTTCCAATCTTTGCTCCCAAATACAGTGAAGCCGCTAGAGTTCATATATATATATATACATATATAACAAAGGAATTGTGGTAAGGAACCAGATGGACCATAACGCACCAGAGTACTCAATACTTAGGGTAGTAGAGTGGGAAATAGGAAAAATTATGACCCCGTCGGCAGAGCTCTGCCGTCGGGGTCATACTTTTTCATATATATATATATATATAGAGAGAGAGAGAGATGGGAAGAAAGAGAGAACGTGTGTGTGTCTTATACACTCACACGTTTAAATGGTGTGTTTGTCTCGGTATGAGAATGTAGCAAAGAGAGACGTTTGTGTCTGTGTGTATTGTTTAGATATGTCTGTACGTATGTCCCTGTTCACGGCCAGTGGTTGTGTATTTGGCGTTACTACAACTTGGAACTGTCAATGACCAGGTCGCAAAGAGCGTGACATTTATTGGGGGGGGTGGGGTCGTCTTTCTTTTAAGTACTGCATCGAAATCTCTGTATCTGCACACACATACATACACTTACGCATACACTGACACAGACACACACATACACACACACAGAGGTAGACACACACAAACACACACACGCCCGCACACCCTCAGACAGACACACAGAGACATGCACACACACAGACATGCACACACACATGCACACATACAGACAGACAGACACACACACATACAGACATACATATACACACAGACACACCCAGACAGACACACACACACACAGACACATACACTGACACAGACAGACACACACACCCTCAGACAGACACACAGAGACATGCACACATACAGACATGCAGACGTGCACACACACACACACAGAGACATACATACACACGCACACACACAACAGACTCATACACACACACATACAGACAGACACACACACACATTCAGACAGACACACACACACGCTCACACACACCCTCAGACAGACACACAGAGACATGCACACACACATATATGCAGACATGCACACACAACAGACTCATACACACACACACACATACACACATACATACACACATACAGACAAACGCACACACACATACACACACACACAGACATACACACACATGCACACATACAGAGAGACACACACACACACTCAGACACATGCATATACACACATACACACGCGGACATACACAGACACACATAAACACACACACACAGACACACACAGACACACACACACACACACACACACACACACACACAGACACACACACCTTAAAGCGACCCCTGTCTGATATTTCTTTCATCGTTCACTTTTCTGCCGAATAACTAAGTTACGTGTGTCTGTGTGTGTATGTATCTGTCTGTGTGTGGGTGTGTGTGTATGTCTGTATGTGTGTGTGTGTGTGTGTGTATGTATGTGTATGTATCTGTGTGTGTGTGTGCGTGTCTGTGTATGTCCGTGTGTGTGTCTGTGTGTATATACATGTGTCTGTGTGTGTGTATGTCTGTATGTGTACAGTGTGTGTGTGTGTGTCTGTGTGTGTGTGTGTGTGTGTGTCTGAATGTATATTTAGGTGTGTCTGTGTACGTGTATGTATATCTAGATGTGTGTGTGTGTTTGTGTGTGTGTGTGTCTGAATGTATATTTAGATGTGTGTGTGTACGTGTATGTATATCTAGATGTGTGTGTGTGTTTGAATGTATATTTAGATGTGTTTGTGTGTGTGTGTGTGTGTGTGTTTGAATGTATATTTAGGTGTGTGTGTGTATGTGTATGTATATCTAGATGTGTGTGTGTGTGTTTGAATGTATATTTAGGTGTGTGTGTGTACGTGTATGTATATCTAGATGTGTGTGTGTGTCTGAATGTATATTTAGTTGTGTGTGTGTACGTGTATGTATATCTAGATATGTGTGTGTGTCTAAATGTATATTTAGATGTGTGTATGTACGTGTATATATATTTAGATGTGTGTGTATGTGTGTGTGTGTCTGAATGTATATTTAGATGTGTATGTACGTGTATGTATATCTAGATGTGTGTGTATGTGTGTGTGTGTGTGTGTGTGTGTGTGAATGTATATGTAGGTGTGTGTGTATGTACGTGTATGTATATCTAGATGTGTGTGTGTGTTTGAATGTATATTTAGATGTGTGTGTGTACGTGTATGTATATCTAGATGTGTGTGTGTGTTTGAATGTATATTTAGATGTGTGTGTGTACGTGTATGTATATCTAGATGTGTGTGTGTGTGTTTGAATGTATATTTAGGTGTGTGTGTGTACGTGTATGTATATCTAGATGTGTGTGTGTGTGTCTGAATGTATATTTAGGTGCGTGTGTGTACGTGTATGTATATCTAGATGTGTGTGTGTGTGTGTATGTTTGAATGTATATTTAGGTATGTGTGCTTGTATGTATATCTAGATGTGTGTGTGTGTGCGTGTTTGAATGTATATTTAGGTATGTGTGTGTGAATATATATTTAGGTGTGTGTGTCTGTGGATGTATATTTAGGTGTGTGTGTGAATGTATATTTAGGTGTGTGTGTGCGTATATTTATATTTAGGTGTGAGTGTGTGTCTGTGTGTGTGTGTGTGTGTGTGTCTCTGTGTGTGTGTGTGTGTGTGTGTGTGGTGTGTGTGTGTGTGTATTTACAAATGAATTACATTTTGGTTGTATTTGGTTGTTCGGTAGATTCGTGTAAGGAATAATTATATATATTTTTATGATGCCCTTCACAACGTAGATTATCAGTCCCCTCACTGCCCCTCACATGCCCTTCACATGTCCCTCACAATGTAGATTATCATGCCCCTCACTGCCCCTACATGGCCTTCACATGCCCCTCACAATGTAGATTATCAGTCCCCTCACTGCCCCTCACATGCCCTTCACATGCCCCTCACAATGTAGATTATCAGCCCCCTCACTGCACCTACATGGCCTTCACATGTCCCTCACAATGTAGATTATCATGCCCCTCACTGCCCCTACATGGCCTTCACATGCCCCTCACAATGTAGATTATCAGTCCCCTCACTGCCCCTCACATGCCCTTCACATGCCCCTCACAATGTAGATTATCATGCCCCTCACTGCCCCTCACATGCCCTTCACATGCCCCTCACAATGTAGATTATCAGGCTCCTCACTGCCCCTCACATGCCTTTCACATGCCCCTCACAATGTAGATTATCATGCTCCTCACTGCCCCTCACATGCCCTTCGCATGCCCCTCGCAATGAGGACTAAGATCCTTTGTTGACAGGTCTCTGGTACAAACCGTGTTTCTGCAGTGGTTTGAATTTTGATTTTAATTATCTGAAGAGGAACAGAACAAGAAGAAAAAAAAAAGAAAATGAAAGAAGAAAAAGAATGAAGATCAATGAACAAATGAAAGTGAGAGATGGAGGGAGGGACAGTCAGCACACCCTAGTCTGAGCGGTGCCTTAACCGCCACCCGTTGACAAAACGGCAACAGTGTTACCACAGAGAATGACGATAGACACCAGCTGTAACAATCCCCTGATCTTACGGGGCTCCCTCTCTATTTTACGATATGTTTGACCCAGTGTAGGCTTGTTGTATGTTGTTGTTGGGTAGAGAGAGTTACATAAGTAAAGATTATATATGTATTTATTGTATCATGTGAAGGCGCTTGGCTTAGTGGTTAGAGCATTGGGCTTGCAACCGAAAGGTTGTGAGTTCAATTCTCGGACCGGGTGATGTGTTGTTTCCTTGAGCAAGACACTTTATTTCACGTTGCTCCAGTTTACTCAGCTGTAGAAATGAGTACCGGCCTGCCCGCCCAGCCAGTGGGATGGCGTTATCTTATGGCTAAAACAGCACGACGTGCTGTGACCAGCGGCGCCGATTGGCACCCGACAGACTGGTCGGTCAAGGTGATCAAGGTGATATTGTATGATATCTCAGATAATATGTGGTGTTAGATTCACTTGGTTGTGTCTCTGGTACGAAGGTTTTGTCTTTTCATTTACGTTTTAGTGAACTGCAGTCTATATCAATGTTTCTCAACCGTTTCACCCTTGTGGAACCTCTGAAATCTGTTTATGTCTCAGGGAGCCCTTTCATAAAACTTATTATATACCATTATCACTGTTTCTCGCGGAACCCCTAGCGACCCCTTGCGGAACCTTCAGGTTCCGATAAACACCGGTTGAGAAATGCTGGTCTATATGGTAATATTTTACCAGGTAGCTGCAACTCTATCCTGGGCTCATAAATACAAGGGACCGAAATTGAGTTCCTCCAAAGAGTCTTTGGAGTATCGTTACTCGATAGAGCGTTTAGTTCGGAGTGACGATAGTTGCTCCAAGTAGAGCCACTACACTTTCGAATTGATCGATCATAGCTCCGATATTAGGGACATGTAGTTAGAATAGGGTTCCTTCGAAGCGCCTTTGGAGTAACGTTACTCGATAGGCTGCGTAGTTTAGAGATAATAGAGTGGTTCCAAGTAGAGCTGCTACTTCTACAAATTGAGATATCACAGCTCTGGTACTACGGACACGTGGTTAGAAGGCCCCAGGAAAGAATCGTTGGACAGAGTTTACGGGTTAAACCAACCGGCAGGAGGCTCAGAATTAAGACCCCGAGAAAGATGGTTGGATAACATTCTTGGGATCGGCTGGTTTCGCTTGGGGATCCAGATGGATACATAGGACAAACTGGAAGGAGTACTTGAGGACTTCGTCCCCATCAACCCTCCCATGAATATGAGGGCGTAAAACAAGAAGAAGTACAACAACGAAAAAGACGAACGAAAAAAACGAATGACGACATAAAAAGAAGGAGGAGGAGGAGGTGGAAGAGGAGGAGAAGAAGAAGAAGAAGAAGAAGAAGAAGAAAAGAAGAAGAAGAAGAAGAAGAAGAAGCCACCACTTCTCGATCTATCGATATAGGGTTCAATATTCTGTATATATATATATATATATATATATATATATATATATATATACACAATATATTTAGAAACACACAGATACATGTGGACACACACATATACATGAATGCATCCACATCCAACCGCGAGTTAATGGTGCCAACCTCACCGATGTTGTGGTATTTTCTTCGGGGTTATAAGAGGCTTAGCTCTGTTTCTCGACCGTTATATCGCGTGACTATCTCTCCCTCCGCCTTTTGGGATTCTTTCTCACGTCGTGTAGACGCGTTCTTGAAGCTATAAAATGAGGTATCCTCTTGATAAGTCGGCAGACCTCGCAAAGGCTCTATATCTTTATGATGTACTGTTTTTGTTTATGCCACGAAACTACGTAGTCGAGGAATCTAGGAGCAGTTTAGGTATGATACATTTTATTACTAATTATATCTAAATGTTCCTTCTCTCTTCATAATATATATATATATATATATATAAAACAAAGGAAATGTGGTAAGGAACCAGATGGACCATAACGCACCAAAGTACTCAATACTTAGGGAAGTAGAGTGGGTAATAGGAACAAGTATGACCCCGACGGCAGAGCTCAAGCCGTTTCTGAGTCCAGAATTAGCCGTCGAAACGGCTTGAGCTCTGCCGTCGGGGTCATACTTGTTCCTATAAGTATTATATATATATATACATAGGGATTACATACATATATAGGTATTATATAGGTAGTGGATTGGCAGTATCGGTACAGGGTCAGACGCCATGATTTGCAGCATAGAGTTACGGCCCTTTATGATCTGAGTTCAAATCCCGCCGAGGTTAACTTTGCCTTTCATCCTTACGAGGTCGATAAAAGAAAGTACCAGTAATGCACTGGGTAATTTGCTGGCCTTGTGCCGAAAGTAGAAACAATTATATATATATATATATATATAAAATAAAGTTAAATAAAAGTCAAATGATTAAAATTTAACTTCGTTTATTACTGCTATATATATTTCAGTGACAGCCATCTTTGGCTGTGACCTCTTCAGGCAGTTTGAATTAGTATGGTATAGACAAGTACATATGTTGTTGAGGTGTATAATATTGTCAATACTCTGATATGCCCAGTTCCTTGTTGGGTTGTTATTTCACTGAGGAACTGGAGTCATTATATATATACAGATATATATATATATGCGTTTACAGATTGACTTTGTTAGTTTCAGAAGATCCCGTTAAGGGTGAAAGCAGCGATTCTTTGCTTAAACTTTAATCTGTTATTTTAATAAATATATATATATATATATATATGGAAAGTTATATTTAAATTGTTGGGTTACAACTAGTAAATATTTATATATATATATATATATATATATATATGTAGGAGGTGAGTTTTATTGTAGTACAATAAAGCAATGCAGATATCAGATAAGAAGCACTCTACAGTTTGTAGGACTGGAGTATACATAATATATAAGATCAAAAGATGGTTAAATGAGTTCCATGTATTTTATTATGCGCATTTCAAAAACAAATATCATCATGCAATAACATTTGTGTTTTCATCAGATAAAATAGGAAGACATGATATGAAGGTTTAAAACACTTGTGGATAGTGCAGTTGATATGTTGATTTAAAACTGCACTATCCACAAGTGTTTTTTTTAACCTTCATATCATGTCTTCCTGTTTTATCTGATGAAAACACAAATGTTATTGCATGATGATATTTGTTTTTGAAATGCGCATAATAAAATACATGGAACTCATTTAACCATCTTTTGATCTTATATATATATATATATATATATATATATATATATATGCAAAAGTTTTATTTAAAATTGTAGGGTTACAACGAGTAAATATTTTATAACTGATATAAAAGCACTCAACAGGTTTTGGAGTAGGTTTACGATATTAAACAAATGGAAACTATATTTATAAAACCATATTTATTTCATTATATATATTTCAGGGATACCATATTAAAAATATGGTATGCCTTCCTCAGACAAAATACAATATATAAACCGTTTTATAAATAAATTTGACATACCTAGAACAGTGCAACTTCCATTTAAAAAGTTGATTTGTATTTATAAAACG
>OZ024753.1:7443913-7446413 GCA_964016885.1 Eledone cirrhosa | reverse complement strand
CTAGATGGTTGTTTATATATTGGCAAAGCTCTTTCGTCACACGTTCTGTGACCTCCTCAGTGACTATACTTTAATTTTGTGTCTCTCCTTTTTTCTGTCCTACACTATTTTGTTTATGTGTCATCGAACCAACTAACCAACCAACGGGAAATATATAATAAATTGAAGTAAAAACAACAGATGCGTGTGTTTTTATTGGCAGCATGACACTCCCTAAGTATAACAATATCTGTTTCAACACACGTTTTCAGATAAGTAATCTTGCAAAAGAAACTAAAAACCGATATATATATATATATATATATATATATATATATATATATATATATACCTGATTATATACATACATATATATATATATATATATATATATATATATATATATATATATATATATATGTGTATGAGCGTCAACCTAATTCATTCCTTCCATATACTGTACCGATTGTGTTGCGTTGTTTCTGTTTACCTTTTACACACACACACACACACACACACACACACACACACACACACACACACACACACACACACACACACACACACACACACACACACACACACACACACACACACACACACACACACATATATATATATATATATATCTTTCCTTCACCCTTCCTGCGGATATATTTTATATACATATATATATATATATATATATATATATATATATATACATATACATACATACAAGTATATTTATATATATATATATATATTTCCTACATTGTGGCATATTAAATGGTATAAATACGGTCCAAATGACGTCATCCAAATGACGTTTTATTAATTATCACACGATTGACATGAAAATATTAGACAACATAAGGTAACATATATATATTGGTGATATCAAGACCACTCAATTTCAGGTAGATCGGTGCGAAAGATGTGAAGACACAACGAAAAATATCTTTTCATTATTTTTTAGTACAAGCTTATCTATACATACATACATATATACTTACATACATATATGCACACATACATATATACATATATACATTCTTACATATATATGTACAAACATACAAACATACCTACATACCTCCATATATATTTAGATATACTTGTATGTGTGTATATATATATATATAGGTGTCAGGTTGTCTGTGTATATATAAATATATATATAACTCCTCGTTTGTCTTGAGATATTAAGTTATAGTTAGGTTTCTAACTGTACACCCACACATATCCCCCCGTCTCTCTCTCTCTCTCTCTCTCTCTCTCTCTCTCTCTCTCTCTCTATATATATATATATATATATATATATATATATATATATATATATATATATATATATATTTATAGTGCTTTCATCAGATGAAATATAATATAGATCAGTTTTATAAAGAATGCGACCATGTCGGTTGGAAGCTCCCGGATAGATGAAAGCGCACCATAATTTGCTTTGGTATATATATTTATATATATATATAATTGGAAATCAGTAAAATCGAATCTCTGGCGGTTTGCAAGTAAATTCGGCCTACTTATATGAAATGATGAGTTAGCAAAGCACTCGATAAGATAGGACCTTAGAGTAATAACATACGTTTAAATAGCTTGACAAATCGAACATTGTGGTAGGCGAAACTAACACACAATATATACCAAATTAACGATAGAACTAATCAGGTTGAGAAAAGTACACCTGGACAAATCAAACAAACAATCGTTTAAAGTGTTTCTTTGAATCCGAAATCAAATATCAGACTTACGTGAATGGCAAGCACATGGTACTGGTGATCGAACGGAGGATTCAGTTTATCAACAGGTTTTTCGTTCTACCTATGACCGGAGTGATAAATTATATGTTGCTGCTACATGCTGCTTATCGTATCTAGAGCTATCACGTGTTAATTCCGGCAAGGGAAATAACCCGCGGTTTTAGGCGGGTCATTCAAAATGTTAGCGAAAGGAAATATTTTAATTTCCGCTAGTCATCATGATAAGCTCTCAACTAGATGTTATAAAACAAACACAAATAATTAACCAATCAACAGAATTGCCTAATTAAATTAATTAGTTAATCATTAAATCTAGGAGAATAATATAATTGGAAATCAGTAAAATCGAATCTCTGGCAGTTTGCAAGTAAATTCGGCCTACTTATATGAAATGATGAGTTAGCAAAGCACTCGATAAGATAGGACGTTAGAGTAATAGCATACGTTTAAATAGCTTGACAAATCGAACATTGTGGTAGGCGAAACTAACACACAATATATACCAAAGTAACGATAGAACTAATCAGGTTGAGAAAAGTACACCTGGACAAATCAAACAAACAATCGTTTAAAGTGTTTCTTTGAATCCGAAATCAAATATCAGACTTACGTGAATGGCAAACTCATGGTATTGGTGATCGAACGGAGGATTCAGTTAATCAACAGGATTTTCGTTCTGCCTATACGGACATATTTGTATATAATTTGTATATATTCTCAATCTATATTACTATTCCACTTGTCGTGAAATGTGTGTTATT
>OZ024753.1:7431413-7438913 GCA_964016885.1 Eledone cirrhosa | reverse complement strand
CTAAACCTCCACCTTGATACCCCTTAACTGCCCCCTCTAAACCTCCACCTTGATACACCTCAACTGCCCCCTCTAAACCTCCACCTTGATACACCTCAACTGCCCCCTCTAAACCTCCACCTTGATACCCCTTAACTGCCCCCTCTAAACCTCCACCTTGATACCCCTCAACGGCCCCCTCTAAACCTCCACCTTGATACCCCTTAACTGCCCCCTCTAAACCTCCACCTTGATACACCTCAACTGCCCCCTCTAAACCTCCACCTTGATACCCCTCAACTGCCCCCTCTAAACCTCCACCTTGATACACCTCAACTGCCCCCTCTAAACCTCCACCTTGATACACCTCAACTGCCCCCTCTAAACCTCCACCTTGATACACCTCAACTGCCCCCTCTAAACCTCCACCTTGATACACCTCAACTGCCCCCTCTAAACCTCCACCTTGATACACCTCAACTGCCCCCTCTAAACCTCCACCTTGATACACCTCAACTGCCCCCTCTAAACCTCCACCTTGATACACCTCAACTGCCCCCTCTAAACCTCCACCTTGATACACCTCAACTGCCCCCTCTAAACCTCCACCTTGATACACCTCAACTGCCCCCTCTAAACCTCCACCTTGATACCCCTCAACTGCCCCCTCTAAACCTCCACCTTGATACCCCTTAACTGCCCCCTCTAAACCTCCACCTTGATACACCTCAACTGCCCCCTCTAAACCTCCACCTTGATACACCTCAACTGCCCCCTCTAAACCTCCACCTTGATACCCCTTAACTGCCCCCTCTAAACCTCCACCTTGATACACCTCAACGGCCCCCTCTAAACCTCCACCTTGATACCCCTTAACTGCCCCCTCTAAACCTCCACCTTGATACACCTCAACTGCCCCCTCTAAACCTCCACCTTGATACCCCTCAACGGCCCCCGCTAAACCTCCCCCTTGATATCCCTCTAAACCTCCACCTTGATACACATCAACGGCCCCCTCTAAACCTCCACCTTGATACCCCTCAACTGCCCCCTCTAAACCTCCACCTTGATACCCCTCAACGGCCCCCGCTAAACCTCCCCCTTGATACCCCTCTAAACCTCCACCTTGATACACATCAACGGCCCCCTCTAAACCTCCACCTTGATACCCCTCAACTGCCCCCTCTAAACCTCCACCTCGATACCCCTCAACTGCCCCCTCTAAACCTCCACCTTGATACCCCTCAACTGACCCCTCTAAACCTCCACCTTGATACCCCTCAACGGCCCCCTCTAAACCTCCACCTTGATACCCCTCAACTGCCCCCTCTAAACCTCCACCTCGATACCCCTCAACTGCCCCCTCTAAACCTCCACCTCGATACCCCTCAACTGCCCCCTCTAAACCTCCACCTTGATACCCCTCAACGGCCCCCTCTAAACCTCCACCTTGATACCCCTCAACTGCCCCCTCTAAACCTCCACCTTGATACCCCTCAACTGCCCCCTCTAAACCTCCACCTTGATACCCCTCAACTGCCCCCTCTAAACCTCCACCTTGATACCCCTCAACTGCCCCCTCTAAACCTCCACCTTGATACACCTCAACGGCCCCCTCTAAACCTCCACCTTGATACCCCTCAACTGCCCCCTCTAAACCTCCACCTCGATACCCCTCAACTGCCCCCTCTAAACCTCCACCTTGATACCCCTCAACGGCCCCCTCTAAACCTCCACCTTGATACCCCTCAACTGCCCCCTCTAAACCTCCACCTTGATACACCTCAACGGCCCCCTCTAAACCTCCACCTTGATACACCTCAACGGCCCCCTCTAAACCTCCACCTTGATACCCCTCAACTGCCCCCTCTAAACCTCCACCTTGATACCCCTCAACTGCCCCCTCTAAACCTCCACCTTGATACACCTCAACGGCCCCCTCTAAACCTCCACCTTGATACACCTCAACGGCCCCCTCTAAACCTCCACCTTGATACACCTCACAGAACAAAGGAGAGGCACAAAAACAAAGAAAAGAATCCCCAGTCACTGAAGAGGTCACATAATGTGTGACCAAAGAACTTTGACAATATATGAACATTCGTCTGGTAGTGGAACCAACCAACCAACCGGAAATTTATAAATTTCTCAATTTATAAATTTTATTTATAATAAATTGAAGTGAAACAACTGGTGCGTGTGTTTCTTATTGGCAACATGACCCTCTCAAAGTATAACAATACATATATATATATCTATATATATATATATATATATATATATATATATATATATATATATATATATATATAAATATATATATAATACGGGCATTGGTTAAGTTTAACGTCCTCGAAATTGAAAGTGGATTTTTTGACAAGTGAATGTGTTTGTTTGTATTTTTACAGTGAAATTTACGATACACTCTTTGTTTAATTACAACAGGTCTCTATAGTGATATGGTGTTAATTAGTATTGCGTGTGTGATTATTTTCTCTTATATATATATGTGTGGGTGTGTATATGTGTGTATATATATGTGTGTCTGTATGTATATATATATGTGTGTTTGTATATATATATGTGTTTGTGTCATCATCATCGTTTAGATGTTTTTACCCAAATCCCTTATCATTCTCTGTCCTTCTTATGACCCGGCCTTAATTTGTTTATAGTTGGTGCCAACTTTGGAAAGATATTACAAAAACATCTAAACGATGATGATGATGATGACACAAACACATATATATATATACAAACGCACATATATATATACATACAGACACACATATATATACACACATATACACACCCACACATATATATATAAGAGAAAATAATCACACACGCAATACTAATTAGCACCATATCACTATAGAGACCTGTTGTAAATAAACAAAGAGTGTATCGTAAATTTCATTGTAAAAAAAAAAAAAACACATTCACTTGTCAAAAAATCCACTTTCAATTTCGAGGACGTTAAACTTAACCAATGCCTATAATACGATATTAACAAATGGAAACTATATTTATAAAACCATATTTATTTCATTATACATATTTCAAGGACACCCAGTTAAATTATGGTGTGCTTTCATCAGATAAAATATAATATAGATCAGTTTTATAAATAAATATTGACGTACCCTTAAAGAATGCAACCATTACTGTTGGAAGCTCCCGGATAGTGCATATATATATATATATATATATATATATATATATATATATATATATATATCTGATGAAGGACCACTTTATTCATATGTAACCCATTTGCAACTCCGCAGCACGTTTATTCTCATATTTACACATATTTTTTCCCCTCGCTGTGACCCGTCTATTTCGTTCTTACTGCTTCATCTTTCTTTGTATCTTTACCCTCTCTAACAGTCACTCTCTCTGTTAGCCTCTTCCTCACCCTTCACTCACTCACTCTCTGTTACTACCTCTCCTCCTCCTCCTTCTTCCCTTTTGACCTGTGCGTAATTCTTTTCTTTCGCACGCTTGGCCAGGCCGGTTGGCATTTTTTCTCTCTCTCGTCTACGATTTCACAGAACTTATGTTTACCGAATTCACAGACTAGACCCCTTCTTCCTCCCGTTAGCGAAATTCCTCCCCTGTGCGAAATTCCTTCCTTGCTCACATTTCAACCAGGTTTGATGGTTTTTATTCTCTCTCGTTCACGATTTCACCGAACTTATATTCATGGAAATTTGGGACTTGACTCGTTTTTCCTCACTTTTCGTTGCTTCACCAACTTTGTTTGTTTACACTCTAGCTGTTCCCTTTATTTACGTGTCCCAACGACTTTCTTTAGCCATTGCTCGCACCAACCGGAGGTATATGGTCTTTAAAGCGTAGAAATACCGATGATGATTGGAAGATCACTGATGAAGGACCACTTTATTCATATATATATATATATATATATATATATATATATATATATATATATATATATATATATATATATATATATAGAGAGAGAGAGAGAGATAGCATTACAATAATAGATGCTGCCCAGCATTTAATTTCCGACAGCTTTCCAAAACTATTGCATGAATCCATATATATGATGTAATATATATATATATTTATATATATATATATATATATATATATATATATATATATATATATATATATATATATATATATATACATATATATATATATACATATATATATATATATATACATATATATATATATATATATATGAGAGAGTGTCTGTGTGTGTGTTTGTGTGTGTGTGAGAGAGTGTATGTCTATGTGTGTGTGTGTGTGTGAGAGTGTCTGTGTGTGTGTGTGTGTGTGTGTGAGAGATAGTGTCTGTGTGTGTGTGTGTGTGTGAGAGTGTCTATGTGTGTGTGTGTGTGTGAGTGTCTGTGTGTGTCTGCCTGTGTGTGTATGTGAGAGAGTGTCTGTGTGTGTGTGAGAGTGTGTCTGTCTGTATGTGTGTGTGTGTGAGTGTCTGTGTGTGTGTGTGTGTGTCTGGCTGTGTGTGTGTGTATGCGTGTGTACATCAAAATAACCTGTTATAGAAAGAATGATCCTGTTATGCAGACATATCTAAATCTGGAATCCATGGTTATATCAGATGTTCGGGGCGAATAGAACATTAATCCAGAAGAAAAGAAGAAACACACGCGCGTACACACACATAAATACATACACACAAACACACATAAATACACACACATATAAAACCTCAAACGTACACGCATATTCACACACACTCAAAGACACTCACACACTTATAAAACCTCAAACGTACACACACATTCACACACACACAGACATATAAAACCTCAAACGTACACGCATATTCACACACACACACAAACACACTCACACACTTATAAAACCTCAAACGTACACACACATTCACACACACGCAGACATATAAAACCTCAAACGTACACACATATTCACACACACACAAAGACACTCACACACTTATAAAACCTCACACGTACACACATATTCACACACACACACAGACATATAAAACCTCAAACGTACACGCATATTCACACACACACACACAAAGACACTCACACACTTATAAAACCTCAAACATACACACACATTCACACACACACAGACATATAAAGCCTCAAACGTACACGCATATTCACACACACACAAACACACTCACACACTTATAAAACCTCAAACGTACACACACATTCACACACACACACACAAGCACAGTCACACAGTTTATAAAACCTCAAACGTACACACACATTCACACACACACACACACAAGCACAGTCACACAGTTTATAAAACCTCAAACGTACACACACACACACACAAACACACGATACCTTGCAGAGAGAGAGAGAGAGAGAGAGAGAGAGAGTGTGAGAGAGAATCGATTGCAGTTCTTTACCGGTGCTTTTTAGATTGACCTCGAATGGATGTGGAAATAAAGTTTACCTCAGCGGGCTTCGAACTCTGATAGTGCAAAGTGTCATGTCGAATATTTTCAAACCATTCTAGCCGACATTTTGAATATTCTGCTAATAGTGTTGCAATATTTATGTTGACGAAATATGCGTTTCATTGTCAAAGACTTTAGAAACGAGTTTAATCCTTTAATGTTCAAACCGGCCAAAACCGGCCAGAATTCTCTACCCTTTTTCTGTTGAAACTGGCTGTAACTGGTCGCTCAAACTGATTTTAAGGTATTTTTCTCAAAATAAATACTTTCAAAATCTCATAGATTCAATATTATGTGAGATAATTATGTGAGATAAAGCCTTTACCATGAAAATATAATAGTATATATAGAGTAATGTGAATGCTAAAGGGTTAACCCTCTGCTCGTCGTTATTTTTCTGGGCAGTAAATGTGGATAGAAAGTGTCATTGTAAATTACAAATTTTTATGATTTCCGAAGATCAAAGAATCATACCGACGAGGTAGCAGAAGAGTTTCTTTGTGCATGTCTTACAGCCTAGGTTCACGTGTGAAAATAAAGCCCCCTGATGGTTGTCCTGCCAAGAATCCCTTCCCCGCCAATAAAAAAACAAACTGACGTCCTGTCCAGGGGACAGTCTTGTTCACTCAGTCCCTTCTCTGGGATCAGCACCGCCCTCAGGAGCCTCGGGACTCGAGACAGACTTTAGACCAGGCGCGTGCAACAGGCGGCCCGCGGGCCACAATCTGGCCCGCCACACCAGTCAAAGTGGCCCGCGGTGACCGTTTTACCTTGTAGACTTATTTAGAATTTTTTTCGCAACCGTAATACAATTTTATGTTCGTTGACCTATACTAAAGGGCTTCACTGATAGGGTTATGTGTGTTATAATTTCCCAGTTCCGTGTTATTGAAAGAAGTTGTGGTTTTGACCTATACTAAAGGGCTTCACTGATAGGGTTATGTGTGTTATAATTTCCCAGTTCCGTGTTATTGAAAGAAGTTGTGGTTTTGACCTATACTAAAGGGCTTCACTGATAGGGTTATGTGTGTTATAATTTCCCAGTTCCGTGTTATTGAAAGAAGTTGTGGTTTTGACCTATACTAAAGGGCTTCACTGATAGGGTTATGTGTGTTATAATTTCCCAGTTCCGTGTTATTGAAAGAAGTTGTGGTTTTGACCTATACTAAAGGGCTTCACTGATAGGGTTATGTGTGTTATAATTTCCCAGTTCCGTGTTATTGAAAGAAGTTGTGGTTTTGACCTATACTAAAGGGCTTCACTGATAGGGTTATGTGTGTTATAATTTCCCAGTTCCATGTTATGGACAGAAGTTGTGGTTTTGACCTATACTAAAGGGCTTCACTGATAGGGTTATGTGTGTTATAATTTCCCAGTTCCGTGTTATTGAAAGAAGTTGTGGTTTTGACCTATACTAAAGGGCTTCACTGATAGGGTTATGTGTGTTATAATTTCCCAGTTCCGTGTTATTGAAAGAAGTTGTGGTTTTGACCTATACTAAAGGGCTTCACTGATAGGGTTATGTGTGTTATAATTTCCCAGTTCCATGTTATGGACAGAAGTTGTGGTTTTGACCTATACTAAAGGGCTTCACTGATAGGGTTATGTGTGTTATAATTTCCCAGTTCCGTGTTATTGAAAGAAGTTGTGGTTTTGACCTATACTAAAGGGCTTCACTTATAGGGTTATGTGTGTTATAATTTCCCAGTTCCATGTTATGGACAGAAGTTGTGGTTTTGACCTATACTAAAGGGCTTCACTGATAGGGTTATGTGTGTTATAATTTCCCAGTTCCGTGTTATTGAAAGAAGTTGTGGTTTTGACCTATACTAAAGGGCTTCACTGATAGTGTTATGTGTGTTATAATTTCCCAGTTCCGTGTTATTGAAAGAAGTTGTGGTTTTGACCTATACTAAAGGGCTTCACTGATAGGGTTATGTGTGTTATAATTTCCCAGTTCCGTGTTATTGAAAGAAGTTGTGGTGAATCTTTGGAATAGTGGTTTTCATTAGGTTACATATTTTTGACAGTGACTTGCCCTAATAGTTGTTCCAATGTTCAAAAGT
>OZ024753.1:7416413-7423913 GCA_964016885.1 Eledone cirrhosa | reverse complement strand
ACATCACAGCCCATCTCAGCCTGCGACCGTCACCACCATTTTATCATCACATCCACCCCCACATACACTACAGGCGAAAACATCCCTATGATTATTCCACCAATCAAAACAAGCCTTATTGACCAACATATGAACTTCTGACTTTACCATATAGCATGTATTCATTTTCTACTAGCATTTTAAGGGACGTCCGTCGAGCTGTGGATTATAGAGTCCGGTAAGATCGATACAGATCGAACCTTGAGCTGATCAGTGGCGAAACGCGCGTCACCTACCAATAAATGTAATGAAGGAGTAACCAATCGATCTTCTTATCTTTTCAATATATATAAATATATATGGTCTTTAAAGCGATGAAATACCATTGAAGGTTGGAAGATCACTGATGAAGGACTAACTTTATTCATATGTAACCCATTTGTAACCACGCAGCACGTTTGTTTTCATATATATATATATATATATATATATATATATATATATATATATATATATATATATATATATATATATATAAATGGAATAGAATGAAACGAAATTTCATTTCTTAGTACGGCACTTACTTAAATGTAAGTATGTACGTATGTATACGTACATACATATAAGTATACAGACGTACATAGTATGTATATATATACATACATGCACACATATATATATGCACGTATCGGTTTACCGAACATTTATTATAATGCTCGGTTTATTTGTAAACAAACAAACAGCCCGAATTACGCCGTACAGTGTTTAGGCAACCACGTCACCTTTTTGTTCAACACTGACACAGGAACGATGTACTAGTTTCAAGCTTATTAGCTACCGTCAACATCGTATACCTTCCTGCCAGATGGTTGAACGTCTATATATATATTGGTTGAACGTCTATATATATATATATGGTTGAACGTCTATATATATATATATGGTTGAACGTCTATATATATATATATGGTTGAACGTCTATATATATATATATGGTTGAACGTCTATATATATATATATATGGTTGAACGTCTATATATATATATATGGTTGAACGTCTATATATATATATATGGTTGAACGTCTATATATATATATATGGTTGAACGTCTATATATATATATATGGTTGAACGTCTATATATATATATGGTTGAACGTCTATATATATATATGGTTGAACGTCTATATATATATATATGGTTGAACGTCTATATATATATATATGGTTGAACGTCTATATATATATATATGGTTGAACGTCTATATATATATATATATGGTTGAACGTCTATATATATATATATGGTTGAACGTCTATATATATATATATATGGTTGAACGTCTATATATATATATATGGTTGAACGTCTATATATATATATATGGTTGAACGTCTCTATATATATATATGGTTGAACGTCTATATATATATATATGGTTGAACGTCTATATATATATATATGGTTGAACGTCTATATATATATATATATGGTTGAACGTCTATATATATATATATGGTTGAACGTCTATATATATATATATGGTTGAACGTCTATATATATATATGGTTGAACGTCTATATATATATATATGGTTGAACGTCTATATATATATATATATGGTTGAACGTCTATATATATATATATATGGTTGAACGTCTATATATATATATATGGTTGAACGTCTATATATATATATATGGTTGAACGTCTATATATATATATATGGTTGAACGTCTATATATATATATATATGGTTGAACGTCTATATATATATATATGGTTGAACGTCTATATATATATATATGGTTGAACGTCTATATATATATATATGGTTGAACGTCTATATATATATATATGGTTGAACGTCTATATATATATATGGTTGAACGTCTATATATATATGGTTGAACGTCTATATATATATATATGGTTGAACGTCTCTATAGATATATGGTTGAACGTCTATATATATATATATGGTTGAACGTCTATATATATATATGGTTTAACGTCTATATATATATAGAGAGAGAGAGATTGAGGGAGAGGGAATTTATATATATATATATATATATATAAACGACCGGTGTAACGAAAAATTAAATACACAATGTTATTCATTAATAAAAAGAAGTTTTTTTTCTGCTGATGACAGATTTTCCGTTGAATATTAAAAATAATAAAAACACCAAAAATTACTGATCGGTATGATTAATTAATTATTGAACTGCAATAACATTTTGCACCGGATTTAGTATGGATTTTTTATTTTTATTTTTATCATTATGTCTGATATATCGTTCTTCTAACTTAAATCTCTCCCCCCTCTCTCTCTGTATGCCTCTCTGTGTGTGTGTGTGTGTGTATTTGTATATATATATATATATATATATATATATATATATATATATATGTATATAATATATATATATATATATATAGATAGATTTTGAGTATATGTTGGTTGTATACCAACACCTCAGTATGCAGTCTGGAGCACTCGACGAGGTGCGCAGGTTGGTTTGGTTACTCCGGAGTAGTGTAAAATAAAGTAATATAAAAAGTCAAATGTTTAAAATTTAGCTTCGTTTATTACTGCTATATATATTTCGTTGACAGCCATCTTTGGCTGTGACCTCTTCAGGCAGTCCGAATTAGTATGGTATAGACAAGTACATATGTTGTTGAGGTGTATAACTTCGTCAATACTCTGATATGCCCAGTTCCTTGTTGGGTTCTTATTTCACTGAGGAACTGGAATCATGATTCCAGTTCCTCAGAGAAATAACAACCTAACCAGGAACTGGGCATATCAGAGTATTGACAAAGTTAAACACCTCAACAACATGTGTACTTGTCAATACCACACTAATTCGGACTGCCTGAAGAGGTCATAGCCAAAGATGGCTGTCACCGAAATATATATAGCAGTATTAAACGAAGCTAAATTTTAAACATTTGACTTTTTATATTACTTTATTTTATATATATATATATATATATATATATATATACATATATATATATATATATATACATATATATATATATATATATATATATATATATATATATATATATATATATATATATATATATATATATATATATATATATATATATATATATATATATATATATATATATATATATATATATATATATATATATATATATATATATATATGTATATAATATATATATATATATATAATGTAATAGGAGAATATATAGTCGAGAAATAGCCGTCGTAACGGCTTGAGCTCTGCCGTCGGGGTTATACTTGTTCCTATTACCCACTCTACTACCATAAGTATTGAGTACTCTGGTGCGTTATGGTCCATCTGGTTCCCTACCACACCTCCTTCGTTATATATAATGTATATACATATATATATATGTGTGTGTGTGTATGTATATATATATGTGTGTGTGTGTGTGTGTATATATATATATGTGTGTGCGTGTATATATATATATGTGTGTGTGTGTGTGTGTGTATATATATATATATATTTATATATATATGTATGTGTGTGTGTGGGTGTGTATGTGTGAGAAGCAACCGTCTCCAATCGTGACGCCTGGGTCCCCAAGCGAGACCAGCGGAGCTCCTGGATGTTATCCAACCATCTTGTCCGGTGGCTACCCCCGAGTTTCCTGCCCGGCTGGGTTTGCTCGTATGATCTGTCAAGAAATTCTTTCCTGAGATATTCTAACCATAAACCCATAACATCTGAACTGTGATCTCTCAATTCTGAGAGGTAGCGTCTCTACCTAGATCAACTTTCTGATCTGCCAAGTGCGCCCTCTATCGTGTAACGTTGCTCCAAAAACCCTTCAGAGGAACCCATTACTGCCGCTTGTATTCACGATCGTATTCTTTCGGTCGTTACCCAAGATTTATGACCATAAACCGAATTGTAGATACCTTATTAGGTTTTTCTCCGCTTTTGATTACTGAACGCTGAAGATGGCGTTCCTGACATACTTGCACTTATTTCAGCTTACTACCTTCCTTGTTTTGTGAATACGGCCCCGAGATACTTGAAATTCCCCCACCTGCTTCAGTGGCACTCCATTTACATGTAGAGTGCACTGTGCAGGTTTCCTTCAGAGGGTGAGTGTATATATTCATACATATGAATATATACACCAATAAAAGGAATAAAGACGACAGTGAAAAAAGGGCTAAGAGAAAGAAAACTTAAGAGACAGCGTTAGAGAGAGAGAGAGAGAGAGAGACAAAGTGTGTGTGTGTGTGTGTGTGATTCTATGTGTACGTTTGTGTATTCATGCAGCGATTCAATTTTAATGGAGCTGTTTCTTTTTTTCTTTCTTTTTTCGGTGTAAAAATTCGGTTTCAAAGACGAAAAGATCACAGAAATTTCAACATATCTGGCTTTTTGAAAATTTTCTTTTTTTACCAAATGTTTCTTTAAAAAGTTTTCTCTCTCTCTCTCTCTCTCTCTCTCTCTCTCTCTCTCTCTCTCTCTATCTCTCTCTCTCTCTCTCTCTCTCTCTCTCTCTCTCTCTCTCTCTCTCTCTCTTTAAAAGTTTCTTCTAGATATAACTGCTTCGTGTTACAATTTGTATGATAGGTATAGTGAAATATTAGAAGTTATTCACGTTACAATCACTGCGCAACAGACTTACACTTGTTTGCTTGTATGTACATCTCTTACTGTGTTCCAAACATTAATTTTTATTTTTGAAATTAACCTATGCTCCCATATTTAATTTACGTATTGCAGGATTTTGGTCAAGAGAGTGAGGAATCAGTATTCCATAAATTTGAAGAATTGAAATATATCAGACGAAACAAGATAAAGTATTATCGTATATACTCGAATATAAGTCGAGGAATATATGACAAAAAAAAAAAAAAAAATCGTTGGTCGAAGGGGGTCGACTTATATTCGAGATCTATGTTTTGACGATTTTCACCAAATTCCAATTCTACGTAGTTAAGGTTTCGTTTATAGACTATCAATCACTGACATCTTGCTACGTTTCAAAGGGACTGCCATTTGTCATAAAATAAGAATATCTATCTATCTATCTATCTATCTATCTATCTCTCTCTCTCTCTCTCTCTCTCTCTCTCTATATATATATATATATATATACATATGTGTGTGTGTGTGTGTGTGTGTGTGTGTGCGTCTGTGTGCGTGTGTGTGTGTGTGTGAGAGAGAGAGAGAGATAGGGAACTAGCCGAAACTATTAGCTATATATAACGGAATTTAATCGATCCATGATATACAATGTGTACATTTTTATACAGTTCAAGTTCCCGCTGTACTGTATATATATATATATATGTGTAATCTGAGTTTTTCGAATATTACTAACATTCGATTCGTTTGCAATTTTGCAACACAAGAGCAAGAAAAACATGGCTATAAAATTGTGGCTTGTTTGCAAAATTGCAAACGAATCGAATGTTATTATTAATATTCGAAAATCCCGCCGAGGTTGACTTTGCCTTTCATCCTTACGGGGTCGATACAATAAAGTACCAGTAATGAACTGGGTAATTGCTGGCCTTGTGCCTAAAGTAGAAACAATTATTAATATTCGAAAAGCTCAGATTATTTATGTTGAGATTTTCACCTTGTTTATTTCCTGGGTTTTCATATTCTGGCTATAATTGGTCGTGTTTGACACCTGCCTGCTTCACCGTTTTGTAAAATTTGTCTTGTTGTTAGCAAAATCATTCGTTTGACTTATTCCATATTGAAACTGGTACCAATATTGTACTTAACATCACCTTCCGTTACCAAAGACGTGCCTATTTCAAACAGGAAGAGTCAATAGCAATGACAGCCGAAGCCTTCCTCCACCGCAAAAAGTAGGATGGTTGTTTTAATAATTCGAACGCCTTTTGTCGGGAAAAAGAAGCAAAACGGCTTATATTTTGTTTGTTTGTTCCCATTCGGTGGTCCTAGGATAAAAACAAAAAAAAACAAAACAAAAAAAAATCACCTCCTAAGCAGGGAGCTTTGTTGAATACTTGCGTTCACATGATCAAACAAGTATGAAAATAAAAATAATAATTTTCTTGTTAGTAAATCACTGAAAAGAAATGGCAAGATATAATAAACGAAATATTTCAATAAAATAAAATAAAGAAATCAGTAACTGAAGGAAAAATATAACAAGACGAGAGAAATCAAACCGAATGAAATAAACGAGAGAATAATGGTATTTGATGGTATTTCTTGCTAGGAGTGTAAGCATGTTTATGGACACTATTAGAGACATTCCGTCTGAAAAAAACAAAATATAGGGAGGGGGAGCCAATTCATTTTGCACTTGAATCTAAACGAGGAATATAAATTATGATTGAAAAATATCAATAAATGGAGAAAACAGACCCATTTTCCGTCTCCCTCTCTCTCCCTTCCTCACCCTCTCTTTCTCTCTCTCTCTCTCTCTCACTCCACATATCTCCCTTTCTTCACATGTCACTCGCTCTCTCTCTCTCTCTCTCTCTCTCTCTCTATATATATATATATATATATATATATATATATTATATTATTACTATATATAAAGGGCGGTGGATTGGGAGTATCGGTAGAGGGTCGGACGCCATGCTTTCAAGCATAGTTACGTCCCTTTACGATCTGAGTTCAAATCCGGCCGAGGTTGACTTTGCCTTTCATCCTTACGGGGTCGATAAAATAAAGTACCAGTAATGCACTGGGTAATTGCTGGCCTTGTGCCTAAAGTAGAAACAATTATTACAATATATATAAATATATCCCTTACTTCATACGTCACTCTATAATTCTTTCTCTTTAATACTCCCTCCACATAATTCTCCTTGTCTTAATTTCTCTCTCCCTCCCCTCTCTCTCTCTCTCCAGATATGTTTATTTCACTTCTACATTCGTTAATATTCTTTGGTGTTTTCATTTTAGCAACAAACATAATATTATACATACATACTTTCATTTGTATAAACGCATTCAATGTATGTCTCTTATATGCATTTACGGTGAAATTCCGTTATAACGAAAGTCACGGGGCATAAAAACATTGGTTGTTATGAAAAATTCTTATAACGAGATCGACCTAACACATTGAGCATGTGGCCAGGGATTGAAAAAAATTTCGTTATAATGGTATTCATTATATCGGAATTTTACCCCTGTATGGAATTTACAGTCGAAACAACAAGAGCCTCAGCCGTCGGGTCCTAACTTTTCACAATATATATATATATATATATATATATATATATTGGAACATGTGTGAAATCCTTGGTACAGTTAGGTATATTCGAAAAAAAAAGGAAAAGAATGACTTCACTTGTAGTTCAAAATAATTTGATTTCAAATTATTTAGAACTACAAGTGAAGTCATTCTTTTCCTTTTTTTCAAATATATATATATATATATATATATATATATATATATATATATATATATATATATATATATAGATTTTGAGTTTATGTTGGTTGTATACCAACACCTCAGTATGCAGGCTGGAGCACTCGACGAAG
>OZ024753.1:7406413-7408913 GCA_964016885.1 Eledone cirrhosa | reverse complement strand
TTTGAGATAATGGGGCGCTTTATATGTTACTAGCAGTGGTACCCGGCGTTGCACGGAATAAGGTATTTTGGAACGCGGGCCGCCAACAGACCTAATCGTGGAAAAAACTGCATTCCTGGACAATATGTAAAGAAAATAAAGCGAATAATGGCTGGATAATCTTTAAGATTGTCCTCGATGAAGCAGGAAAAATGCAGGTTTTCACCTAAGACGGGCGCTAGAGGATCAAGAAAATAAATTTTTTTAATGTGCATAATATGCTTTGAAATTTTGGGAAAATCGGCTAGACGTAACGCCCCCAAAAAGCCCTAAAAAGCTTTTAAAATGCAGTTTTTCACCTAATGCGGGAGATCGAAATGTTGAATTTTTTTATGAGCATGTAAAGTTTGAAAAAAATCAGTTAGGTACTTCTGGAGTTTTAAGGATTCAAACTCAGAGACACACACATACACACACACACATCCTCAGGGAAGTGACGTAATGCAGACAGCCAGACATACAGACAGATATTATAAGGGCCCGACGCTATATATATGTATCTATCTAAAACGAGAAAGACTAAGAATTATAGAGGGGGATCACTAAATAGCCTAATGCAATCCCTAGGGCATTGACATTTTTTTTTGCTCAGAACACTCCCTCAGACATAAATATTACATGTGTAAAGTTTGAAAACAGTCGGATGGGTGGTTCTCGAGTTTTAGGGATTCAAACTCACACACAGACAGTCATCCTCAGTTTTATATATATAGATAAAAAATGTTATAAAAAGTGCAAAACGTTCAATGTTCAAGCAGAAAACTGTTTAAAACTATTGCATTATTTTTTGGCAGTATCGGTAGAGGTTCGGACGCCATGCTTTCCAGTATAGAGTTACGTCCCTTTACGATCAGCAGTATAGCAATATAAGGTTGCACTTACCAATGAAACGGTCGTAAATACCTGGATAAAATCCTTCTCTTAATGCTTACCTGTGTTTTCTCTTTTATACTTTATACTCCAAAATTGAACGGAATTCTTACAAACCTGTGGAGTTACCCCTAACCGTACGTTGAAACCATCCATGAAACTGGCTTTCTTAACCAAGAACTGGGTCACAATAAGCAATGTTCTGCTTCCCTAACTATATATATATATTTGTATGTGTGTGTGTGTGCATGCATTGTGTATATATATATATATCACACACACACACAGACACACATACACACGCACACACACACACACACACACACACATATATATATATATATATATATATATATATATATATATATATATATATATATATACAGTATATATATATTACATAATATAATCACCACAGTACTGATCCCTGAAGGCGCATGGCTAGTTGCTAGAGCATTAGGCTTGCAATCGAAAGGTTGTGAGTTCGATTCTCGGACCGAGTGATGCGTTGTGTCCTTGAGCAAGACACTTTATTTCACGTTGCTACAATTTACTCAGCTGTAGAAATGAGTTGCAACGTCACTGGTGCCAAGCTGTATCGGCCATTGCCTTTCCCTTGGACAACATAATATATAGTGTATATATAAAGTATAGAGTGTATCATATATAGGGTGTATATATTGTATAGAGTGCATATGTAGTCTATAATGAATATATATATGTTGTGACATCTCTGGTGCCAAGCTGTATCGGCCATAGCCTTTCCCTTGGACAATATCAGTGGCATGGTGAGGGGAGACTGGTATGCATGGGCGACTGCTGGTTTTCCACAAACAACCTTGCCCGGACTTGTGTGCCTCAGAGGGAATTTTCTAGGGGAAAATCACATGGTCATTCGTGATGAAAGGTGGTCATCGATTACTGATCCCTATACTAGTAGTTGGACACTATGAGTAATATTTGATTTATATGGAGTCTCGTGTCCCGCGAGACACACGCGAGGTTTCAAACCCGACAAAGACACTTTGTGGGAAGTCTGACTCCATTAATTACAGCTTATTTTTTGGCAGATGAGTAGAGCGGAGTAACATGAAGTAAAGTGTCTTGCTCAAGGAAACAACGCAAGGTATTGAGTTCGTGAATCGAACTCAATACCTTACGTTAATAAACTGAACCAGCTTACCACTAAGCCAGCCACATTTACATAAACACAGACATCCCCACACCTACTGTGATGACATTCGACGGTTCATTTGCATCTCAATTCCATTAGACTCAAACAACAACAACAACAGCAACAACAACAATAATAACAGCAACAACAACAATAATAACCAACAAAAACAATAATAATAATAGCAACAACAACAACAGCAGCAGCAGCAGCAATAACAGTAACAACAACAACAACACCAACAGTAACAACAACAACAACAGTAACAACAACAACAACTGTAATGACAACAACAACAACAACAGTAACAAAAACAACAACAACAGTAACAACAACAACAACAACAACAACAACAACAACAACAGTAACAGCAACAACAACAACAGTAACAACAATATCACATCTATATCAAACAAT
>OZ024753.1:7398913-7401413 GCA_964016885.1 Eledone cirrhosa | reverse complement strand
CTTGTTTTACTTCCTCTCCTGTTCACGTTTACCTCCTCTTCTCTAGAGCATGAGTTAGATGTCCAAATCTGGAGATTAAGCACTCATATTGAGGCCTGTGGCTTAAAACCAGAAACAATAAAGTAAAATGATTAGTTTTAAGTAAATATACGCACCAGGCGTACAATGATCTTACACATTATAAACAGCATTGAGCCTGTGTCATTGTCACACTCTACGAGGGTCAATTGAAATGTTCATAGCCCCAAACGTTCATAGATTGACCAAGATACTCTCATGGAATGATCAAATGAGGTTTATTTTTCAACATAGTTCAATGAAAAGAAACAATGACGTTATTAATGAGGAGAGTTGAAATTAATTCCTGCAAGATTTCACAGCTCTAGCTCAATCTATAAGTTCCGTTATAGGTTGACCAAGATACTCTCATGGTATGATCAAATGAGGTTTAGTTTTCTATATAGTCCCTGGAAAGAAACAATGCACTTATTAATAAGAAGAGTCGAAATTAATACATGCAACATTTCACAGCTCTAGCATCACTCCTTTATAGGCTGACCAAGATACTCTCATGAAATGATCAAATGAGGTTTAATTTTCAACATAGTTCAATGAAAAGAAATCCTGATAGATTTCACAGCTCTAGCATCAATCCTTCATAGTCAGCCTCTGAACCTTTCAGCTGACCCTCGTGTCAATGAAAGTCAATGTTCTCGGTTGTTTTATTTTCGGTCAATCCTTCGAATTGTTAGTTAACAATATACACCAAACTACAAGATGGTCTTCGACTTTTCAAGTGGAATATTAAATTCTTTACTCTAAAACAGTCATCGATAATATTTCATATCTACTTCTCCGTTTCGAAGCATATATATATATTAAAAATAAAAAAGATAAATGGAAAATATAGAAAAAAAGAAAGAAAGAAATAGAATAATAATGAAAACCAAAAGTAAAAAGGAAAATAAATATTAACTTATCAGCCCACATTGAAAGTCTGACTGTCCTTGGAATAGTACAATAAGTGTAGTTATTTATAACTCGTTTCATTAGTACTTAATTCTCCCGCAACTTTCATATTATATTATTGTGATGTTGTGTTGTTAATATGATTCCAATAAAAACAACCCAAGCTTTGTATTGGTTTTGTCTATTTTCTTCGATACAATAAAGGCGTCGCCAGTTAATAAGATAATTCAGCGTAATCATTTCCAAGAAATAATGAATTTCCGTTCCTCCTTCGTCCTCCGGAAACTTGCTATGATCTATCTAAATTAAATTAGGTGAACCAATCAGATAACTAATATATTTTTTTCTTCTTCTTCTTCTTCAGAGATTTCTATTGTTTTACGGTTTTATTTTATTTTCTACTCGCATCTCTGTTTGTATTTATTCATTCCGATATTACTCGACGCTAATATGACTTAGTTGGCCATTCCAACGAACCGAGTGACGAAGAGAGCTCGTGTTATTTAGACCAGCATTATGTTGTCTATTGCGGGGGAAGATACAAATAGTTGATTCACAATTTCCGAGTGCAATTTACGGGGGCGGGTGGAGGAGTGAACAGTGGAACTATCTCTAAGATATTATGGTATTTATCTAGTCTAAAAGGTCAGCCAAGTTCAGATAAAGCTGCCATCAAAACCAATCCAAACCATAAATATCCTGTTTTTTATTCAGTCATTGTGTATTTTTATTAAAGAACGCGCCCTTACATTTCTAAAAAAAAAAAAAGACCGACAAGATTGGCTGCTAATTTTTAGATTGTTGCGTATCCTCGTAGGAAATAACACACTGGTTCGTTTTTACCGGAACGTGTTAGACGCAACATGTTCCTGAGATAGAATGAGATAGGGAACACTTTTCTCTTTATGTAACCGTTATACAACATTATACAGCTTGTAAATTACACCAAGCCATATATACATGAATGTGTAGTTCAGAGGTTCGTTTCGCATTCACGGTGTTTCAGATAAACCCGGGCTGGGGGAAACTATGGACAAATGTATCAGACTGAAATTATAGGAGATCGTCGTGTATGAATGAATATATATATATATATATATATATATATATATATATATATATATATATATAGCGTGGTAATAAAACCACGATTCGGTCTTTGACGGACCGAGACGGACACGAGCTGAGCGATGCCAAGCGGATGTGTGAGGTCTTTCGCCAACATTTTGCTCGGTTGTTCGGGGGAAGTGGCGAGTCAGAGATGGTGGCGGACTTCAGTAGCTACCTAGAAGGCTTGCCGCAACTCTCGACGGCTGACGCTGGGCGCTGCGAAAGGCCAATTACTTCAGCCGAGATTCAGGATGCCCTTGTCGGCTGCATGAGGCGCAAGTCACCCGCTTTGGATGGTTTGCTCTTCGAGTTTTACGTATATATGCCAGACTTGTTCTCCAATCTCATCGAAGCCCTCTACTGCAACTGGCAGCAAAACGGGAGTATTCCCAGTTCTGTGAGCCGGGGCGTAGTTACGCTG
>OZ024753.1:7378913-7393913 GCA_964016885.1 Eledone cirrhosa | reverse complement strand
GAAGATGATGTGGTTGAGAGGAAGAGCAAGGCCTGGGCGGCGTGTCACAGCTTGAGATCGGTGTGGAAGTCAGACCTTCGTAGAGACCTGAAAATCCGCCTCTTCATTGCTGTAGTGGAGTCTGTGCTGCTGTATGGGTCTGAGACTTGGACACTGACCAAGAGACTCACTCAGATGGTGGATGGGTGCTACACGAGAATATATATATATATATATATATATATATATATAGATATATGGATATATAGTGCTCCCTCCTCTTCCATGTTATTGTGTATCTGGCATCTCTTATACACCAAAATTGTTTACCCTTTGCAGTTGATCGTTGCTGTTTTCATATGAAACAGGGGGCGGGGGGCATAACCATTTTTTTAGATGTTGTGGGTGGAGCAAGGTGCAAAAATGGTCGGGAATCAGTGATCTAGATTATCTTACTTTGGTTAATTAATCCCTTCTTCTCCAAATCGATAATTATGATCAGACTCTACCCCAAATCTGGAATAGGTCTTACCCAAAGGAAGGATTCACACAGATCATATGATTTTTGTTGTTGTTGTTATCCTCATGGTAAATGGAGTGAACCAAACTCTTAAAATTGACGATAGTTTTGCCGCCGGCCATTACCTCACTGGCTCAAAATCTCTAAACGAAGTTGAAGTACATATTGTTACCAAAACGTCGATTCTGCATTTTACATTTATTTCGGAAATCTGACCACATTGGCTTTGCTAACGTAGAAATATTAACATATAATTGTTTTTATGAAGATATTTGGCAACACTGGCCGAAGTAAAGTGAGTCGCCAACTTTCGTAGATCCTGTTCTATTTCATTACATTCTCGTCCAACTTAAGACATGATTTTAATGGTTTATTCTCTATTCACCATTTAATAATGTGGATAAGTAACTGTAGCGTTTAGCGTTTAGGAAAGAATCTAGTATCAGAAGCTAGATAGAGGAACGGATAACATTTGAGATAGATAAAACTGAGAAATATAAGACTCAGAAATATGTACACAGGGGTATTATTTAAAGAGTGTATATAAGAATGAAATAAAATGTTTCTACTTGCTATCTCATGGGATGGCCTATTGCCAGTTAAAAACAAGGTACATTCCAGAACGTAGAATCTTAATGATAATATAAGTTGTATCTAAACATAAATATATATATATATATGTATCCAAACATAAATATATATATATATATATATATATATATACTTATACTCATATATAGGCATATGCATTCGGGATTACGAAAAAGAGGAAACGAACTCAACACCAAAATAAAGTGCAGTTATTTAGTCTTATTTTTCTAACATTATTCTGTTACAGCTCTATGTATGTATGTATGTATGTATGTATGTATGTTTTCTCTTTCTCTTAATTTCGAGTATATTTTTTTGACCGGCCACCTTCCTGGTGGCAAGGTTGTAAAAGAAAAGAAATTGTCATCCCTTGAATCGCAAGAATATTTTGCAAATTTTGAAGGTGCCAGCTATCGCAGCCATATGTATGTATGTATGTATGTATGTATGTATGTATGTATGTATGTATGTATGTATATGGATGAATATGGATGGATGGATGGATGGATGTTCTTCTGGTTTTATAATTTCACAAATGTTTGCTAATAGAGAGAGAGAGTTGGTTTCTAACATAGACACAAGACTCTCTCATTGGAATTTACACAACATCAACTAGGTAGATATGTCTGCATGCATGTGTAGATATGGATGTTATTGTATGTGTGGATGTGGATGTTTTGAGTTGTATGTGTGCATGTGTATATGTTTTGTATCTGTACATGTGTATATGCAGTTATTAGATGCAGAATTTTTGGAATGTTTTACATATTTTTACTGTTCCATTAATGGATTGTACTTGTAGTTTCCTAACTAGTTGTGTTCTTTCTGTTCTTGTGAAGCCCTGCTTCTCAAGATTTGTATTGAGGCAGTTACTAACATACCCCAGTGACCCCAATAATCACAGGCATAAATCTGAAGGTATAGTTTTTTGTGACTAACCTTTCAGGTGCTTCCATTTCCATAATACTGTTACTACTACTACTACAACTACTACTGTTACTACTACTACTACTTCTACTACTACTACTACTACTACTACTACTACTACTACTACTACTACTACTACTACTACTACTACTCCTCACCTTTCACTCTGTTTCAACGGTACGTTGATTGTCTCTTTCAATCTATGTCAAAATTTATGACATCTGTTTGACTGCAGCCAACAACAACGACAACAATAACTGCAGCAGCAGCAACCACTATATCTCTCTCTTTCTCTCTCACTCTCTCTTCCTCTATCTCTTCCTCAGTCTCTCTCTGTCTGTCTGTCTCTCAGTCACTCTCTCTCTCTCCCTCAGTCTCTCTCTCTCTCTCTCTCCCTCTGTCTGTCTATCTATCTCTCAGTCTCTCTCTCTCAGTCTCTCTCTCTCAGTCTCTCTCTCTCAGTCTCTCTCTCAGTCTCTCTCTCTCAGTCTCTCTCTCTTTCTCTCTATATCTGTCTCTCTGTCTCTCTCTCTCTCTCTCTCTCTCTCTCTCTCTCTCTCTCTCTCTCTCTCTCTCTCTCTCTCTCTGTCTCTGTCTCTCAGTCTCTCTCTGTCTGTCAGTCTCTCACTCTCTCTCTCTCTATCTCTATCTCCCTCAGTCTCTCTCTCTCTATCTCCCTCTGTCTCTCTCTTTCTCTCCCTCAGTCTCTCTATCCCTTTCTCTCTGTTTCTCTCTCTACCTTTCTCTCTCTTTCTTTCCCTCAGTCTCTGCCTGTTTCTCTCTCTCCATCTCTCTGTTTCTCTCTCTCTCCCTCAGTCTCTGTTTGTCTGTCTGTCCGTTTGCCTCTCTCTCTCTCTCTCTCTCTCTCTCTCTCTCTCTCTCTCTCTCTGTATCTCTCTCTCTCGTACAATTTCTCTAACACCTTCTTTCTCTCTCCCCATCTCTCACCCCATCACCCCATAACCCCCCCCCCCCACATCACCCCTCACCCCCACTCACCCTCTGCTACTGCTGCTGTTGCACTCCATTAAATACAATTACACAGAAGTTACAAGAAACAATATAAAAACCAAAATAGAAAAGAAATAAAAGCTAATACAACAGAAATGAAGTTCTTTCTGTTATTTTGACATCTTCCTAATAACTTTATTATTATCATTATTATTTTTATTGTTACCAAATGAACAAGTTTAACTAGATGGAACTACTTCCTTCCGGTTTGGTGTCTGATGGGAATGTAAAAATAGGAAAACATCTTTTTAACCCCCCCCCCCCCCTCTCTCTGCCATACGCAATAAAAACAATAACATAATAATTATTTTTACTTTTGGCACAAGGCCAGCAATTACCTCAGTGTATTACTGGTACTTTATTTTATCGACCCCCGTAAGGATGACAGGCAAAGTTATCCGTGGCGGACTCTGAACTCAGAACGTAAAGGGCCATAACACTATGCTGCAAAGTATGGCGTCCGACTCTCTACCAATACTGCCAATCCACCGCCCTACTAATGTTTCTACTTTTGGCACAAGGCCAGCAATTATCCCAGAGCATTACTGGTACTTTGTTTTATCGACCCCTTAAGGATGAAAGGCGAAGCTAACCTTGGCAGGATTTGAACTCAGAACATAAAGGGCCATAACTCTATGCTGCAAAGCATGGTGTCTGACGGCCAGTGTATTACTGGTACTTTATTTTATCGACCCCTTAAGGATGAAAGGCAAAGCTAACTTTGGCAGGATTTGAACTCAGAACATAAAGGGCCATAACTCTATGCTGCAAAGCATGGTGTCTGACGGCCAGTGTATTACTAGTACTTTATTTTATCGACCCCTTAAGGATGAAAGGCAAAGCTAACCTTGGCAGGATTTGAACTCAGAACATAAAGGGCCATAACTCTATGCTGCAAAGCATGGTGTCTGACGGCCAGTGTATTACTGGTACTTTATTTTATCGACCCCTTAAGGATGAAAGGCAAAGCTAACTTTGGCAGGATTTGAACTCAGAACATAAAGGGCCATAACTCTATGCTGCAAAGCATGGTGTCTGACGGCCAGTGTATTACTGGTACTTTATTTTATCGACCCCTTAAGGATGAAAGGCAAAGCTAACCTTGGCAGGATTTGAACTCAGAACATAAAGGGCCATAACTCTATGCTGCAAAGCATGGTGTCTGACGGCCAGTGTATTACTGGTACTTTATTTTATCGACCCCTTAAGGATGAAAGGCAAAGCTAACTTTGGCAGGATTTGAACTCAGAACATAAAGAGCCATAACTCTATGCTGCAAAGGATGGTGTCTGACGTCCAGTGTATTACTGGTACTTTGTTTTATCGCCCCCGTAAGGATGAAAGTCAAAGTTAACCTCGGCGGGATTTTAACTCAGGACGTCAAGGGCCATAACTCTATGCTGCCAAGCATTGTGTCTGACGCTCTACCGATACTGCTAATCCACCGCCAAAACGAATGTTTCTACTTTTGGCACAAGGCCAGCAATTGCTCCAGTGTATTACTGGTACTTATTTTATCGACCCCGTAAGGATGGAAGTCAAAATTAACCTCGGTGGGATTTGAACTCAGGTCGTAAAGGGCTGTAACTCTATGCTGCAAAACATGGTGTCCGACCGTCTACCGATACTGCTAATACAGTACCTTATTGCTACTGTATTAATAACAATTATCAATGTAATTTTGGCTTAAATTATATTTTTTTGTTGTTTTTTTTCTTTTTGCTAGCCACCTATCGGTTACTATTCTATCTAAGCAGTTAATCTTTATTCATTAAAAATAAATTGATATATTTATTTAATTATTTATTTGTTTATTTATCTATTTTCCGTAGGGTGCAACATGTTTGTGGAATAAATTACTACGGAGAAGATTTTTGGCGTCATAAAAAATAGGGAAAACTGCGATGGAGATAATTGAAAATGGTAAGTCTCCTTCATTAACTTGTATATATAAAAGAAACATATATATATTATAGTATTTTCTTTGTCCATTCGGTGAAATTGTAAAAGATGTTTTGTTCGTTTCAGAAATGATTTGTTTCATTAACACTTCGTTACCGTTTCCTTAATCTATGAAGATCTTTTAACAACAAAATCATTTCTTGTATAAATTTGTTTGAAGATGCTAATAATAATAATAATAATAATAATAATAATAATAATAATAATAATAATAATAAAAAAAAATAATGATAATAGTTTAAAAAAATACAGCACGAAAAAAATGTCAGTGACAATATCACTACTATTAGTAAAGGGATCATCATCGCTTTCGAGGATGAATCTATGAAGATCTTTTAACAACAAAATCATTTCTTGTATAAATTTGTTTGAAGATGCTAATAATAATAATAATAATAATAATAATAATAATAATAATAATAATAATAAAAAAAAATAATGATAATAGTTTAAAAAAATACAGCACGAAAAAAATGTCAGTGACAATATCACTACTATTAGTAAAGGGATCATCATCGCTTTCGAGGATGAATCTATGAAGATCTTTTAACAACAAAATCATTTCTTGTATAAATTTGTTTGAAGATGCTAATAATAATAATAATAATAATAATAATAATAATAATAATAAAAAAAAAAAAAAGGAAAATAGTTTAAAAAAATACAGCACGAAAAAAATGTCAGTGACAATATCACTACTATTAGTAAAGGGATCATCATCGCTTTCGAGGATGAATCTATGAAGATCTTTTAACAACAAAATCATTTCTTGTATAAATTTGTTTGAAGATGCTAATAATAATAATAATAATAATAATAATTTAAAAAAAAAATGATGATAATAAAAAAAAAATACAGCACGAAAAATAATGTCAGTAACAATACCACTACTATTGCTAAAGGGATCATCATCGCTTTCGAGGATGAATATTCACTCGTTTGATCGACTGAACTACGTATTTGTAAAATTATATTGAAAATGAAAATGGTTGAGTATTCCTGCAGATTCCAAGTAACTCAACAGCCAAGGTGAGATAATATTGTAATACATGGTCTATACAAAAACAAATATATATCCGAGTTTTGTTATTTTTCTTTCGCCGGAATAATATCGTTAATGAGATAAAATTATGTATAATGGGTCCACAGGTATTCATGCGCATGCTTGGATTTTAGTAAGCTCGTTGTCTGTATCACTCACTGTCACATTGCCAGTGTGTGAGGAATTGTACTACTTATTGCATTTTCATTTCGCTCGATACACTCACAAGATCGTACTTACATCTTCCTCTATTTTTCTCAGCCAATCCGAACTTATATAACACATGAATTTAATCGAAATATAAGGATATGTTATTTAGAAACGGGACGAGTTCCACATCTAGGATAAAGTTTACCAGGTACATGGGTTGGTCAAAAGGTTGAGTTTAAACGGACGGTCAGTTTCATATGCATTTGTTAGGTTTACAGGTAATCTGTTAGGTTTACAGGTAATCTGTTAGGTTTGCAGGTAATCTGTTAGGTTTGCAGGTAATCTGTTAGGTTTGTAGGTAATCTATTAGGTTTGCAGGTAATCTATTAGGTTTGCAGGCAATCTATTAGATTTTCAGGTAATCTGTTAGGTTTGTAGGTAATCTATTAGGTTTGCAGGTAATCTATTAGGTTTGCAGGCAATCTATTAGATTTTCAGGTAATCTGTTAGGTTTGCAGGTAATCTGTTAGGTTTGCAGGTAATCTATTAGGTTTGCAGGTAATCTGTTAGGTTTGCAGGTAATCTATTAGGTTTGCAGGCAATCTGTTAGGTTTGCAGGTAATCTGTTAGGTTTGCAGGTAATCTGTTAGGTTTGCAGGTAATCTATTAGGTTTGCAGGTAATCTGTTAGGTTTGTAGGTAATCTATTAGGTTTGCAGGCAATCTATTAGATTTTCAGGTAATCTGTTAGGTTTGTAGGTAATCTATTAGGTTTGCAAGTAATCTATTAGGTTAGCAGGTAATCTGTTAGGTTTGTAGTTAATCTATTAGGTTTGCAAGCAATCTATTAGATTTTCAGGTAATCTGTTAGGTTTGTAGTTAATCTATTAGGTTTGCAAGTAATCTATTAGGTTAGCAGGTAATCTGTGAGGTTTGCAGGTAATCTATTCAAGCATCTGGAAGACCCATATATATATAAATATATACGTGTGGAAGGGGAAATGTAAGCTAGAGACAATTGCTTAAACAACCAACTAGAATTAACTCAGTCCCATTACTGCATTAGAGTTTGATGAACACAACCACAAGGATATGGTCCGAACGTGGAAAACCCTAAACGCCACTGTCATCGCCTCCATCTCTCTGCCCCCCCCCCATCTCTCCGTATGGTGAGCAAATGGGGTCCGACGTGCTGGCCTCCCCACAGCCCCGGCGGACAGAATGGAGAAGGTGTTTCTCCGGAAGATGGTTAGGGAGATCTTATCACATCCGCATTTTTTCCATATAAACCTCATGAAAGAAAACCAATATATATATATATATATATATATATATATATATATATATATATATATATATTTGGTGGATAAGGAATTAAACTCACAACTGTGCGGTTGCGAGTCTGATTCCCGAACTGGGTCTGAGTTATGTCCTTAAGCAAGATATTTTTTATTTTACGTTGCTCTTTCTGCCCCGACTTGCGAACAGTAATAGTATAAGCAATGGAAAGACCAATGGAAACAGTGTTTCCTTGACCGATTTGTTTCCTAGGATCGACGGAAAAAATAATGATATATATACATATATATATATATATATATGTATATATATATATATATATATATATATATATATATATATGTATATATATATATATATATATATATTGTTATACTTTGGGAGGGTCATGTTGCCAATAAGAAACACACGCACCACATGTTTTCACTTCAATTTATTATAATAAATTTATAAATTTAGGAATTTGTTATATTTCTGGTTGGTTGGTTGGTTCCACAACCAGATAGTTGTTTATATATTGTCAAAGTTCTTTCGTCACACATTCTGTGACCTCTTCAGTGACTGGGATTCTTTTCTTTGTTTTTGTGCCTCTCCTTTGTTCTGTCCTACGCCATTTTGTTTCTCTGTGTGTGTTGTATATATATATATGTATATAAAATTAGAATTGGTGCTCTGAAATAGCGATATATATATGAATGTATATACAGTGTATTTTGCAATACACTGTATGCTTAATTAAAAGCATTTCGAAGACCTACGCTATTATTTCAAAATAGTGACAGTGTCACTTATTTAAATTTTCAGCAAACAGGGGAGATAAACTGACAGAGTTCTGTTTCGTATTTGTTGGTACTTATCAAAGCTCACTACTCCTCCTGTTTCGTGACACGCGTTTCGCCACAGATTATCGAGTCGGCATAGATCGACACAGATCGAACCTTGAGCTGATCAGAGGCGAAATGCGCGTCACCAACCAATAAATGTAATGAAGGAGTAACCAAACGTCCTTGTTATCTTTTCAATATATATACACTCTGTCTAGCTCTACACCTCGACACTGAAGTGAACCTAAACATTGAGTGCTCACCCGGGTGAAGCTACAGTAACTCCAAGTTACACTCCCTGTATATATATATATATATATATATGTATCTCCGCAAATAAAGAAATCTATCTATCTATCTGACTGTCTGAATGTGTCTGTCTGCCCTTTCACCCATCTAGCTATCTACATACCTACCTATATACCTACCAACCTACCTACTTACCAACCTATCTATACATCTAGTTATCTATCTATCTATCTCTTTCTCATATATATATATATATATATATATATTCTAATATATACATATACGTATACATACTTATATATATATATTCTAATATATAAGTATGTATACGTATATGTATACAGACGTACATTAGTATGTATATATATACATACATGCACACATATATATATGTACGTATGGGTTTACCGAACATTTATTATAATTTTCGGTTTGTTTGTAAATAAACATCCCGAATTAAGCCGTACAGTGTTTAGCAACCATCGTTGCCCTTTTGTTCAACACTGACAAAGGAACGATGTACTAGTTTCAAGCTTATTAGCTATCGTCAGCATCGTATACCTTCCTGCCAGATGGTTGAACGTCTGAAAGTATATACTTTCCTTATGCATATTAACGGCTGAGCAGCCTAATTTGCATATCGAGTGAGTTAGTCGGTCCGGCGCACCGAAAACGATAATTAGAAAAAATGAAACGAAATGTCATTTCTCACTCTTAGTACGGCTGTTACTTAAATATCAGTATGTATACGTACATACATATATGTTTACAAACAAACCGAGCATTATAATAAATGTTCGGTAAACCCATACGTACATATATATACGTGTGCATGTATGTATATATATATATATACATACTACTGTACGTCTGTGTACATACGTATGTACGTATACATACTTATATTTAAGTAACAGCCGTACTAAGAGTAAGAAATGAAATTTCGTTTCATTTTTTTCCATGTATATATATATATATATATATATATATGTATATGTTATAAAGTGAAAGAGAGAGAGAGAGACGTACAGAAATTGTATGAAAGCAGAATGAACTGAACATAATATTCATATTGAAAGAAGAGAATAATAATAATAATAATAATAATAATAATAACAACAATAATGATAATAATAATAACAATAATGATAATAATAATAATGAATAAAAAATAACTCACTAAATATAACGTGTGTTTAAATTATTCATGGTCAGAGAGGAAAAATTCAAATGTAACTTAATATCAATAATTTGATATAAATTTGGTAATTATTGGTAATTTGATACTAATTATCAATAGTTATCGATAATTATTGAAATTCACATCTTGACGAGAAAAGAAAATCAATATATACGGTCATATATTGAACATGATTATGATGATCATGATAATGATATATATATATATAAATATATATATGTGTGTGTGTGTGTGTGTGTGTGTGTGTGTATCATTACAGTTATTAATGTTATTATCATTAACATCATCATCATCATATAATCAACATGATGATAATAACAAGATATATGTATATATATATATAAAGACTTACACATATATAAATATATATATATATATATAAAGACTTACAAACACATATATAAATATATATATTTATATGTGTGTGCGTAAACTCTTACAAACACATATACCTAAATATATATGTGTTTGTAAGAGTTTACACACACACACACACACACACACACACACACACACACACACACACATATATATACATATGTGTTTGTTTGTAACAGTTTAAACACACACACATATATATATATATATATATATACATATATGTGTGTGTGTGTGTTTGGGTGTAGAATTGCATTTTAATATAGAAATGTGTTATATTTACTGTATTAACCAATGTACTTTCCAAAAACAGATGTTCCAGAACATTTCAAATTTGGAATGTTTTGTCTTGTTTGCTCGAGACGTTTAATATCGCAAACGTCTTACAACGCCATCGCCATATTCTAACATGGTGGTCGTAGGAACGACATATTAACATACGATGTTTCTTGGGGACATTTCTTAAACCTGTCGCAGCCCATCCGCTTTCCGGGCCGGAGCAGATTTCTTCCTGTGAAAGGAAGAATAGAAAGTGAGAAAGAGATATAGAGGAAGAATCAACCCCAGTACTAGACTGGTACTCTTTTTTATCGACCTCGAATGGATGAATGGCAAATTTGACCTCGGTGGGATTCGAATTGAGAGAGCAAAGAGCTGGGACTGACAGCGCAAATCAGTCTATTATCTTACGTTTTAAGCATTCTGTCAATTCTATATATCTTTAGTTTTCTTTTGAAGTGTTGTTTTTCATGTGGTCTACTCACACGTTACACTTGTTCGAGCAGTCATATGAGTAAAATATTGCTGCCATGTTTCTTCTCGGAGTATTGCATATGAGTAAAATATTGCTGCCATGTTTCTTCTCGGAGTATTGCTGCCATGTTTCTTCTCGGAGTATTGCATATGAGTAAAATATTGCTGCCATGTTTCTTCTCGGAGTATTGTATATGAGTAAAATATTGCTGCCATGTTTCTTCTCGGAGTATTGCTGCCATGTTTCTTCTCGGAGTATTGCATATGAGTAAAATATTGCTGCCATGTTTCTTCTCGGAGTATTGCATATGAGTAAAATATTGCTGCCATGTTACTTCTCGGAGTATTGCTGGCGGTATCTTCTCTGGGAAACATGTATGGATCGCAATAATGAAGGGTCTGGTTAGATTGCACTGTATATCATCTCTGGATGGTATATTTACCATAGCGACTGGTAGACCCAACCGTTGAGAGACGTTGAGTTGACAGAAACCATGTTGTAGTTTATTCTGGCATACTGGAACCTTTTCGAGAAATGCCTCTATATCTCTCTGTGTATTTATGTGTCTTCTTACACAAAGCTATTTTTATAGCAACAAGATATGTCCATAACACATTTTGTTGTTGCGTTCTAAGTCAATGCCATTATATATAAATTGGATGCGGTGGATTGGCAGTATCGGTAGAGCGTCAGACACCATGCTTTGCAACATAGAGTCATGGCCCTTTACTTTCTCAGTTCAAATCCCTCCAAGGTTAACTTTACCTTTTATCCTTACGGGGTCGATAAAATAAAGTACCAGTAATGCACTGGTTATTTGCTGGCCTTGTGCCAATAGTAGAAACAATTATATATAAATTGGATCTTGGTTTGTGTAAATTTAACGTTCGTGATACTGAGGAATTCATTAGAGGAATTCTTTTTTTTTTTTTTTGTAACTGGCTGAACCGTTGAGGGCTTTGGGTTCACTAGGCGATGTTTTACTCTTCTCACTAGCTTCAGATCGTCAATAGATATCCTCTTACTACGAGACTATTAACTCCTCCACCTTTTTCCACCATTGATGAGTAATCTCCCTTCTTTGGCCAGGTCAACGATGTCTCTCATTAATGATGGTGTCATATTTTGGCAGCTCACACGAAGGTGTTGTTTGATATTGAATGCTGAGCATGTTTAGGCTGATATGTAACGACTATGAATGTTTGAATAAAATTTCTCATAAAATTCTTTCATGTCAGTCGGTAATATTTCTGAGGGCTGTAAGAATAACAGTTTAAAACTGAGAAAGTCTTGCGCCTTCCTCCACACTCACTCACATACACACATTTATAGACATACTTTTTCCTATATATATATATATATATATATATATATATATAGGAAAAATTATGACCCCGACGGCAGAACTCAAGCCGTTTCGACGGCTATTTCGGGAATGAAATAACCGTCGAAACGGCTTGAGCTCTGCCGTCGGGGTCATACTTTTTCCTATTTCCCACTCTACTACCCTAAGTATTGAGTACTCTGGTGCGTTATGGTCCATCTGGTTCCTTACCACTATTCCTTTGTGATATATATACATATATATATTCAGTGATATTAAATAAATAGAAACTATATTTATAAAACCATATTTATTCTATTATATATATTTCAAGGGTACCAAATCTTTGGTACGCTTTCATCAGATAAAATACAAAGTTTGTTTTATAAATTTTGACATAACCAAGAAAAAGATACCTTAACGGTTCAGGTTTTCCTTGGATAGTCACTATCCAAGGAAAACTTGAACCGTTAAGGTATCTTTTTCTTGGTTATGTATAAAACAACCTTTGTATTTTATCTGATAAAAGCGTACCAAAGTTTTGGTACCCTTGAAATATATATAATAGAATAAATATGGTTTTATAAATATAGTTTCTATTTATTTAATATCATTGAATATTATACTCCAGAAAACTTGTCGAGTGCTCTGAATCAGTTATAAACATTTATATTTGTTGAATTACCAACAAATTGAATATCCCACTTGCTTATATATATATATATATATATATATAAAACATGAGAAGAAAGAAGAATACTGCGTGGTTGCACATGGGTTACATATGATAAAAATAGTCCTTCGGCAGTGATTTTCCAACCATCATTGGTATTTCATCGCAATTAAAAATCATTATATATATACATATATATATATGGATTGTGAGGGACGACTCTGTGTCATTACTGATAACAAGTGCTAGAAAGTAAAAGGAAGAGAAACAAGTGATAGACATTTTCCCTTCATCAGTTGTTTACTACGGATCACAGATGTTTCAGCGCATTATAGACAGTACATCCATACGTAGCGCGCCCATAACTTATTATCAAAAGGTTATGGCAGAAAGAAGCTATAGCGAAGAGAGAGAAAGAAAAGGAAAAAAAAACATACCGATAGAAGAGAGAAACACATGACAATGGCAAACACACACATACATGTATATATGTGTGTGTGTGTGTGTGCGCATATGTATCTATGTATCCATGCATCTCTGTGTCTCTCTGTATATATATATATATATATAGGAACGAGTAGGACCCCGACGGCTGAGTCCAGAATTAGCCGTCGAAACGGCTTGAGCCCAGCCGTCGGGGTCCTACTCGTTCCTATTACCCACTCTACTACCCTAAGTATTGAGTACTTTGGTGCGTTATGGTCCACCTGGTTCCTTACCACTTTTCATTCGTTATATATATATATATATATATACATTTGGGTGTGTGTGTAACAAATTACCGGTTTTAGAACTAATATATCCATTATTGAATAATAAAGCACTCAATACCTGTTTAAATGTGGAATTCTATTTGTGTATGAATATAAAATATGGCGGCGAATTTGTCAGTCTTTAGAGCGTATGGTGAAATGATTTGCCGTACATGTTTCCGCTCTCTGTGTTCTGAGTTCAAATACAAACAAACAGAAACACAACACAAAATAATTTATCGCAATCTTCGCTATTACTGCTCTAACGAAACTAAAAACGAAAACTCCATACTCTCCACAAATATCATTACTATTGCATCAAACAGCCTGATATCCACGATTATCATCAGTACTAACGATAATTCAACCATTGCTAAGCTACAAAAAACCATCACCTTTAATGCAATCACTACCTCCATTACGATAAAAGCCATAATTATTAGCACATACAGCATGATTTATTTCAATACGTTCGTTCACCATCTTTCCTAACACCACAACAACGCTACCACAACCACCACCACTACCACCACCATCATCATCAACAACGCCAATACTAACACTACCACCAGGAACACTAATACAACCACAACAAAAAAAAAAACCAGAGAAAATAATAACAAAAACAACAGCAAACAAAACTATGAAGTAAACTGCAATAAGTAAAAATAAAAATATATAAGAATATGAAGTAATATTATCACGCGAAAGTAGAACGACAACATTTACAATTCACAACACAAATAATGGCGTCAGTCCAACGGACAAATTCTTTGGCAGCCATTTTCTTCTCTAAATTTGCCATTGCGTCGTATTGCATTAACTTGTTCCTTTCAAATAATTGGATTGTGCGTTTTTTTGTGCTCCAAATGGAAGATTTCGAGAGATGAGGAGATAATAGAGACAGTGTTGGTGTTGTTGATTCATTGGATGATCATATCACGACAAATTAAACGATACTCGTGTGCACTTTTTACCTAGATAGACATATTGATAAATACTGTCTAATACATACTTATACACTGTACTAATCTTTTTATAATATATACACACCCACAGACGTCGAAATATATAGATGATTCTAGATATAATCATATATATATATATATATATATATATATATATATAACATGAATATATATATATGTGTGTATATATGTATATATATAGAGAGAGAGACGGAGAAAGAGATAGATAGATAGATAGATATATGCATATATATATATATGTATATACATATATATACATATATATACATACATATGCATATATCTATCTATCTATAAATCTATGCATATATACATATATATATATGTGTGTGTGTATGTATGTATATATAGTTATCGGTATATATATATATATGTG
>OZ024753.1:7368913-7373913 GCA_964016885.1 Eledone cirrhosa | reverse complement strand
TATTTCGAACCTAGTTCTTTATATTTAGTTGGTCACAACAATGATCCTGCGAACGTAGAAGTTCCCAGGTCTCTCAATAAAGCGGTTATAGCAATGATATAGTTGTGGTATTTGGTATTAGGCAGCTAGGAATCATGTGGGTGCCATTATAACTGACAGAATCATTGCCACTTGATTGGGAATTGCTAAACTGTTAAATCTAAATTGCTTTCATATTTTATTTATACGGGTGCGGCGTAAGTTTATTTTCCGCTTGTAATTTCCTATTTACGTTTGGCTGCTATTTCTAGCAAGGTCTGAAAATATGTTGCTACTTGCCCGTTGAACGCCGTTCCTCGTTAACTTGTGCTTATTGTTGTCCTACAACACCAATTGAACCACGATTTTATGCATGATATGGTGCTATTAATCTTGAGGGAGTTGTAGGCGGCGCTGCTTTGAAATACGCTATTTCTTGGGTATTCTTTTAAAAGCTTGGCGGAGCCCACCCTTCTCCAGGCCTGAGTACAACAGATTTCTTCCAAAGAAGGATAGAGATTGAGAGAATGAAAGGGAAAAAGATATAGATGAAGAACCGACTCCAGTACTAGACAGGTACTTTTTTATCGACTTCGAATAGATGAAAGGCAAAATTTACCTTGGCGGGATTTGAACTGAGAGAACAGACAGATAGCTGAAACGAATACCCCCCAAATATTCTATCAGACGTTCTAACCACTCTACCAATTCCGAATGAATCACTTGAGCAACCCGATAATCAAAATTATACCAGCTGTCTCTCTCGTGCCTTGCTTTCGTAATGTGTGCTATTTGTGGAAGATCTGGCTATTATTTCTAACAGGTTGGTTCACTATATCGAGTCTCCTTTGTTGACTCATATTCCTTGTCAGCTAGATTCTGTCTTGTTTTATATAGCCTCAAGTCAGTCCAGGAGGCGTTGACAGTGGGAGTTCGGCTCTTCCACGTTCCGACCATATCCTTGTGGTTGACTTCCTTGTCTATACTCTATTGAGTATACATGTCTAGGAAAATTGTGTCAGTAAAATGGACAATAATATAGAACATTGTTGAAGGTATACCTCCACAAAGAAATACTGTATACTATGAAGATGGGAGACATGTTTTTCTATAAAATAACTCCAAGCTGTTTTTTAATCCCTTTGTTACCAACCCAGCCAAAACCGGCTTTGGTTCTATGGTATATCCAACCATGATCATCTTATATTTTTCTAGTACTTCGTAAAATACCATGGTGTGGGCAAATCTCCCTTATAATCATTCTCTATTATTTACCACCAGTCTCTGAACTCCGGACAAAATATGACAAATGAAATAGGAACAGTTAATATGGTTGTTTAATGTAAAGAAAACGAGAAAAAAAATCTATTAATTCATTGCTGTAAATATGCAGAAAATAGTAGAGCATGATTATGAGAAAGATTTGTATGCATTTCTAGCATTTTCAGCTACCACATAGTGGTTCACTTCTTGGACAGTCATTGGCTAGATGTAAGATTCATTGATAATTGTGATGCTAGTGTAGACAGTAATACAATGTGGGTTGGGTAACTGACGATGTTTTTTGTTGTTTAAATGCGTTAGCTTAGATAATTGCATAGCATTATTAAACTAAATGCAGGTGTGTTTTATTACCGTTCGTTCCTGCTCCTTCTCCTTCACCTTCTTTTTCTTTTTCTTTTTCTTTTTCTTTTTCTTTTTCTTCTTCTTCCCTCATCCTCCCCCACCCCCTCTCTACAGCGAACAAAGGCAGCCATACTTGCTTTATCGTAATTTATTCATTAAAGACATGTACCAGTTGATTTTCAAGTGAATTTTAATTATATCTTCCTTATCTATAATTTTCCTCTTATTACACGTCTGTGACTTCTACATGGATTGTTACTAGACGAAACACACAAAACAAGAAACGTGTATGTATTAAAACGAAACAAAAGAAATTAACAAAAATAAATTAAAATTAAACTAAATCTATGTTTGCACGCAAAGACCCGCTCGCCCTCCCCCCACAGACACACAGACACGCAAACACGCAGACACACATACACACATACACTCAGATGTGTATAGCAACACATCTGTATATCTATCTATCTATCTATCTATACCCCCCTCTCTCTCTCTCTCTCTCTCTCTCTCTCTCTCTCTCTCTCTCTCTCTCTCTCTTTCTCTTTCTCTAGTGAAATTTCGTTATAACGAAATTCACGGTGTATAAGAAACATTCGTTGTGAGGAAAAATTCTTTATAACGAAATTGATCTAACAAACCGAACGAGTGGCCGTGGATTGAAACAACTTCGTTATACTGAAAATTTCGTGATTATGATATTCGTTATAACGGAATTTTACCTGTGAGTGTGTGTATATATATATATGTATATATATATATAGAATTTCACACATTTTACAATATATATATATATACATACATATATTGTAAAATGTGTAAAATCTTTGGTATATATATATATAAATATATATATATATATATACCAAAGATTTTACACATTTTCCAATACATGTATCATCATCATCATCATCATTTCATTTTACGTCCGCTTTTCCCTGCTTGCAAGGGTGGGACAGGAACTGATTCTGGCTTGATTTCTACAGCTGGATGCCCTTCCTAACACCAACCTCATTTACAGTGAGTGCTGGGTGCTTTTTTGCACCTCCACGACCACTTTGCAGTGGAATGATATGGGCCCCAGTCCCTATCATCTCATTTCTACAGCTGAGTAAACTGGAGCAATGTGAAATAAAGTGTCTTGCTCAAGGAAACAACACGTCACCCGGTCTGAGAATTGAACTCACAACCTTTCGATTGCAAGGCCAATGCTCTAACCACTAAGCCATGTGCCTCCATCTCTATATATATATATATATATATATATATATATATATATATATATATATATATATATATATATATATATATATATATATATATATATATATATATATATATATATATATATATATATATATATATATATATATATATATATATATATATATATATATATATATATATATATATATATATATATATATATATATATATATATATATATATATATATATATATATATATATATATATATATATATATATATATATATATATATATATATATATATATATATATATATATATATATATATATATATATATATATATATATATATATATATATATATATATATATATATATATATATATATATATATATATATATATATATTGGAAAATGTGTGAAATTCTTGGTACAGTTAAGTAAATTTTAAAAAAAAGGAAAGGAATGACTTCACTTATAGTTCTAAACAATTTCATTTAATTTTATAGTATTATAATTTTTCAATTCGTTCGGTTTTGTAGATCTTTGTTAAGGTTTTGTAGTTCTTTGTTAACTTCGGTGGGGAGATTTTTTAAAGATTCTTGGTTAACTTTCCTGGAAAACATTCTCTTATATATAGTCACACGTCACAACACAACCTGAGATCAGTTTCATAAAGTTCTCCAGTTAAGTAAATTCAAAAATTTACTTAACTGTACCAAGAATTTCACACTAATAGCGATACTCCGGCCAAATTCCAACTCACTCGACAAACATTAGGAAATACCTGAGTATATTCCCAATTAAGCGTTCGTGGTGCTAACTAATTGTATTGTGTGGAAAATTGGCTGTATCATTTCATGAGATATATCAAATATATCTCTTCCCAGACGGACGTCTCATTTCACCATAAGATTTCTACAAGTTGGGTGAAATTATACCAATTTATGTAGAAGCTTGTATAAGATCAATAGATACTTATTCAAGTGGGCTCTTTATAATTCTTCAGTGGGTGCCCAATAGTATTAATATTGATAAACAAATCAACATCAATATTTAGCGATAAACACCATCAGTGCTTGAGGGAGCTGCTAGGTTGTTAGTCCAGCAGTTCTAAAGAAAATCACACAATGTCTCGAAAATAGGAGGAAGGAGACTACCGCCAAAAAACAATACATGCGCAGGTCAATGAATTCTGAAAAGAATTCAAGCCACGTGCTAGAACTCTCTCTATATATATATCAGAAAAAAGTGTTAGGAGTAACTAACGACCACCAAAGGCCTGGCTTACTTAGAATCACCGTCTCTATTACCCCACCTCGGTTCTCATAGTGAAATAACAACGGCAACTAAATAGGCGGAAGGCGATAACGTTAGACATGTAGGGTGGTGTCGGGGGAGAGTAGGGAAGTGGTGGTGTCGGAGGGGGAGGCAACAGGGTGGGTGGTGTCGGTGGGAGAGTAGGGAAGTGGTGGTGCTGGGGGAGAGTAGCGGAGTGGTGGTGTTGGGGGAGAGTAGCGGAGTGGTGGTGTCGGAGGGGGAGATAAAAGGGTGTGTGTGTGTTGTAGAATTTAAAAAAGAACCAAAATTCATTGAAGAAAACGAGAAGGAAGAAAGAGAATGGAGGGTAAAAAATGACGAAACACAGTCAGAAGTAGGGGAGAAGGAGGAGAAGAAGAATATGGAGGGGGAGGAGGAGCAGAAGAAGAACAACAACAACAAAAGGTTAAATGCCAAAACTACTGCAACAATAGTAGCAACATCAACAACAACAACAGCGGCAACAGCACAATTAACAACAAGATGAACAACAACAATAACAGCGTGATTAACAACAAAGACAAAACCACAACTCTTAAAAACAAAAAAAAACATAACCCTACCAGTACAACAACAGCAACAACAACAGCAACAACAACAATGACAGCAACAATATCAACAAGCTCAGACAACACAAAAACTCACAAAAAAAAGACATAACAGCAACAAGATCAACAGCAACAACACCACCACCAACAACCACCACTACCACCACCAACACCACCAACCACTACCAGCACCAACACCACCACCACTACCAACAACAACACCAACACCACCAACAACAACAACAACACCACCACCACCACCACCAACAACAACAACCA
>OZ024753.1:7361413-7363913 GCA_964016885.1 Eledone cirrhosa | reverse complement strand
TCTCTGGGTGAGAGATTTATATCAGGCTTTATTCCATATCTCTCCTCTAGATCAGTCGCTATTCTAATGATATATTTTTCTTCATGCTCATAAACCTGGGCAAGATGGTTGCCAACCTTTTTCCTCTGTTGAAGGTGTTGCTTCAGTGTTACTATCCGGGTCTCATATGTTGTTAATATTGATTTTAGACCCCGGCCACCTTCCTTGCGTGAGAAGTATAGCCTATCCACATCACCATTGATGTTAAAGTTCCCAGTAACACTGAGAAGTTTGCGAGTTCTAACATCCATCTCACTTAGTTCTTGCAATGACCAGTTCAGCAGGTCAAATGTTGGCGTTAGAATTGGCACAGCATAAGTATTGTGGGCAATGTATTTGTTGTACGCTGACAGTTCTGATGACCATATTTTCTTTACTCTTCTGAGGTATTCAGTTCTGGTTCTCTCCTTATTTATGGGTCCATCATATCTGACATTCTCATCCTGTCCAAGATAGCTGTAGTTGTCACCTGACTGTAGAGGTTTTATTGTCAGGCCGTTCAGCTCTAGATTTCTAGAGGAGGGCACAGCTATTGTATGTATGTATGTATGTATGTTTGTATGTATGTATGTATGTATGTATGTATGTATGTATGTATGTATGTATGTATATGTCAGGTCACCAGTTGGTGCTACTGGTAACATGTATCCCAGTACAACCTGCCTCATGGTCGGGTCGTCGTCGACTAAACCGACAATCCAACCAAGCTTGCTTGGTGAGGAGAGTGATATGTGGACACCTTGCGGAATGAAACACAAGACCCGGTAAAGGGCGGAGGAACTCAGCAGAGTCAACGGCCACCGAAATAGTACTTTTTTTTTACCTGGGAGTGAATGGCCCCCAGTTGTTGTCATAACACTTTTCTAGGAGAGGAAACTCTGAAAAAAAAAAAGCCTGCGGCTTCGGAAGCATCCGATGATGTTGATCAGTTCTCCTTTTCTGGTAGTGTTTTCGATGCTCAGAGAGTGAGACTGGTCGAGTGCAAAACAAAACCATCAAAGTACAGGCATTGCTTGTTCAGGATCTGTTAAAGGTTCGTGTGACTGGCCGTAGCCTAAAATTGCACCAAACTATATAATCCTCCAAGCAATTGCAGTACAGTACTCTTAATAGAGTTTGTAGCCATCATTTGTATAAATACAGAGGGAAACTCTGAAAACAAAAAAACAACCTGCGGCTTCAGAAGCATCCGATGATATTGAGCAGTTCTCCTTTTCGGGTAATGTTGTTGATGATCAGAGAGTGGGATTGGTCGAGTGCAAGGCCTTTCCCCACTTTAAAAAACCTTCAAAGCACAGGCATTGCTTGTTCAGGATCTGTTACAGGTTCGTGTGGCTGACCGTAGACTAAAAGTGTACCATTTTCTGTAATCTGACAAACGATTGCAATACTCTCAGCAGAGTTTGCAGCCATCATTTGTATATACATATGTATGTGAGAGGATTAAGCGGCAATCAGTGAACTAGTAGACAATTGAAAATCCAAGCGGAGTGTTGTGGGTAAACGGGTGCAGAAAGTTCGAACATAAAATTTCATTTTTTATCTTTTTCACTTCTCTTCTTTTGTTTCTGATTCATGGAAAAGTTTCTCCGCATTTTTTATGGAACTGGAATTTTTTTTTTTTTACCTAATATAACCTATTTGATTGGCATTAATTATAGGATTTATTTCTTCATTAGTCTTCATTTAGAATTCACAAGTCAACAGGTTCAATCGTCGATTAGTTTATTTCCCAATAATTTCCTTTTCATCATAAATTATGAACTTGACCAAAGGGGAGAAGAAAAGAAACAGTTTGTCAAGTAATCAGAATAAAGGATAACAGAATTAAGGCGGATATTGTGTTGTATTCAAAACAACAATTGGTTGACTTGGTACAGGGATTGGGTAGCAAGATTCGTCTGATTAGAGAGACAGTGGGTCAGCCTTATTGGGATTTTTGAGACCCATACTAACTATGGATTGACAAGTCGTACACACACACACACAGACTCATTCACATACACATACAGACTCACTCACACCGACACATATACACACTAAATGTGAAAGAATACACACACATAAACGCAGCCATACACACACACATACACACAAATATATGAGTGACTGGATGTATATATCTACTTGTGATGCTAAACACCGTCAGTTACAGACTGCACATTAAGATGAGATATCTCTCTCCACAAAGTTCGATCACCAGCAGCAGAAAGATCAAAGATCAAGTCCAGTCCATAAGTTGACATTATCAAGCCATCGTTTTGGCTGCCGGCCTCTGCTTCTCTTACAGCCAACCTTCCTTCCAGGCATAACCTATTCACACCACGTGTGGTCTTTTTATATGACCGTATAGTTTCAGTACTATTGACTTGTTAAATGATGTAATGTATATATATATATAGGTAAAAGTAACACATGGAAGAAAGTAGTTAAAACGTGAGTATTAAAAGTGATCAATCAA
>OZ024753.1:7348913-7351413 GCA_964016885.1 Eledone cirrhosa | reverse complement strand
CGAGGACGACGTTGGTGATTTATCGAATCTGACCGTTTTGGTATGCCAATAATGTCTGCGAAATGCTTAAGGAAACCTTCAAATCGTACAATTTCGACTGAAATAATGTTATAGCACAATCTACTAATATATAATTGTTTCTACTTTAGGCACAATGCCAGCAATTACCCAGTTCATTACTGGTACTTTATTTTATCGACCCCGTAAGGATGAAACGCAACGTCACCCTCGGCGGGATTTTTACTCAGATCGTAAAGGGACGTAACTATGCTGGAAAGCCTGGCGTCCGACCCTCTACCGATACTGCCAATCCACCGCTATAATGTTCGTGTGTTTTTTTGTATGTCTCGCAAAGAGAGGTAACTCAACTATGTTTCCGTATGCAAATATAAATACTTACATATACATAAACATACATTATACAAAATAATTGTTTCTACTTTTGGCACAAGGACAGCATTTATCCCAGTGTATTACTGGTGCTTTATTTTATCGACCCCGTAAGGATGAAAGGCAAAGTTAACCTCGGCGGGATTTGAACTTAGACCATAAAGTGCTGTAACTCTATACGACAAAGCATGGCGTCAGACCGTCTACCGATACTGCCACTCCACCTGTACATTATACAAAATAATTGTTTCTACTTTAGGCACAAGGCCAGCAAATACCCAGTTCATTACTGGTACTTTATTTTATCGACCCCGTAAGGATGAAAGGCAAAGTTAACCTCGGCGGGATTTGAACTCAGATCGTAAAGGGACGTAACTATGCTGGAAAGCATGGCGTCCGACCCTCTACCGATACTGCCACAAAATAATGATTACATACACACACAGCTATGTGATGAGTGTGGAAGGAAGGGGGCTGTGACAAACTATAGAAAAGAGAGAACAGCGTTCGCCGCTAGAGCAGTAAGCCAAAATGAATACCGCGAAGCATTCTATCCGACTTTCTAACGACTCAGTCAATTCGATACAATGTGACGTTGTATGAAACGATAATGTTTAACCCTTTAGCATTTAAACCGGCCCTATCCGGCCAGAATTCTATCACCTCTTTCTGTTCAAACCGGTTGTAACTTGCCACTCATACTAATGTTAAGGTATTGTTCTCAAAATAAATAACATCAAAATGTCATAGATTTGATATTATGTGAGATATTATGTGGGATAAAGCCTTTACTGTTAAAATACAATAGTATATATAGAGTAATGTGAATGTGTGTGTAAGTGTGTGTATGCGTGTGTTTGTATGTGGACGTGTGTGTGTGATTTCATTTAGTAAAGTTCGTTCTGAGTTCAAATCTCGCGAGGTTAGCTTTGCCTTTCACACTTACGGTTTCGATAAAATAAAGCTCCAGTAACCCAGATCAATCGATTTAATCGATTTTACCCCTCACACCCAAATTATTGGCCTTGGGCCTAAATCAGAAACCATTTATCAAGAGAAACCGATCACACATATTCGCTGGTTTGAGTCATCCAATGTGTCTCATCCAATGCGTGTCAGAAGAATTTGAAGCGGAAGTTACTATGGAATTTGCATGGACTAGCAACGTAATGTTAATTAAGGACACAAGTGCTACAACACGATTCATTTGTTCCGCTAGTAGTATTCTTTTTTTAAACCGGAAACTCACTATTCACTTCCGGTTTCGGTAATGTAAAATAAAATAAAAATTAGAAAAACCAGAAAAGAAAGAAATGCTGTATCATGATATCAGTAGCTTTCATTTATTTTAATTTGGTATAGTGGTACAGCCGCTGTACTACTACTACCACTACTGCTATTACTACTCTGCTACTACTACTACTACTACTACTACTACTACTACTACTACTACTACTACTGCTGCTGCTGCTGCTGCTGCTACTACTACCAACACTACTACTGCTATTACTATTACATCCACCACTACTACGACTACTACTACCACTACTGCTACTGCTGCTCCTGCTACTACTGCTGCTACTACTACTACTACTACTACTACTACTACTACTACTACTACTACTACTACTACCAACACTACTACTACTACTATTACTACTACTACTACTACCAACACTACTACTACTATTACTATTACATCCACCACCACTACTACTACTACTATCACATACCCCACTACTATGACATACACCACTACTACTACTACTACTACTACTGCTACTACTACTACTACTACCAACACTACTACTACTATTACTATTACTACTACGACTACTACTACTGCTGCTGCTGCTACTACTACTACTACAGCTACTACTACCAACACTAATACTACTATTACTCTTACTACTACATCCACCACCACCACTACTACTACTATCACATACACCACTATTATCACATACACCACTACTACTACTACTACTACCACTACTACCACTACTACCACTACTACCACTACTACTACTACTACCAACACTACTACAACTACTACTACTACCAACACTACTACAACTACTACTACTACTAACAAAACTACTACTACTAC
>OZ024753.1:7331413-7338913 GCA_964016885.1 Eledone cirrhosa | reverse complement strand
ATTTCATTATTATTATTATTATATATACATGCAGCTATGTGCATATTTATTGTTTGCTGTCGTGTAGGTTATGTAGATATAGGGTTATATGTATGTATTTAAATATTTTGGTGTGGTATATACAGGGTGTGGATGACATGTGTTTGCAAGATAACCGTCTAGGAAAAAATAACACAGTAGTTTAATTTTTTAAGATTTATTTATCAAACTTTGGTCAGTTTGTCTTCATGGCTTGTTCTTTCGATCTCACTCGATAAACCCGCCATTGGCTTCGATGACGGCCTCAAGGCGGCCTCGGAACTGGCTACAGGCCTTCGTCACTGTCCCCCGACTTAGTACCCTAAAGGCACTTGTGATCCTGGCCTTCAGATTGTCTTTCGTATTGCACCTAGATCTGTTGGTGTCTCGTTCCACTGCGCCCCGCACAAAGAAGTCGAAGGGGTTTCAGTCAGGCGTGCAGGGAGGCCAGATGTCAGGTGAAGTGTGGTCGACGAAGTTCTCTGACAGCAAGGCTTGGGTCTTTCGGTTGGTATGGCAGGGCACTGAATCTTAAATCGACACCAGTGCGTGACTGGTACTTTATGTTATCGACCCCATAAGGATGAAAGGCAAAGTTAACCTCGGCGGGATTTGAACTCAGATCATAAAGGGGCGTAACTCTGTGCTGCAAAGCATGGCGTCCAACCCTCTACCAATACTGCCAATCCACCGCCATCCAATATAATTGTTTCTTATATAGGCACAAGGCCAGCAATTTTGGGGGAGGGGAAAGTCGATTAAATCGACCTCAGTGCATGACTGGTACTCTATTTTATCGACCCCGTAAGGATGAAAGGCAAAGTTAACCTCGGCGGGATTTGAACTCAGAAAGGAAAGGGGCGTAACTCTGTGCTGCAAAGCATGGCATCCGACCCTCTACTGATACTGCAAATCCACCGCCCTCCAATATAATGATCTCTATATATATAAAACAGAGGATGTCTGTCTGTCTGTCTATCTGTGTGTGTTTGGCTGTGTGTGTATGTCTGTCTGTCTGTCTGTGTAAATCTCTAAAACTCGAGAAGTACCCGACCGATTTTTTTCAAACTTTACACATGCGTTACTTATATTTCTTGAAGTGCAATGGGCTAAAAAAATCTTTGGGCACGTATTAGGCGAAAACCCACATTTTGAAGGCATTTTTAGGCTTTTTTGAGGCGTAACTTAAAGATAATCCAGCCGATATCCTCGAAATTTGTAGCACACATTAGTTAGTCCCCTTGCATTGCTGTGGACAAATAAAAAATTCCGATTCCATTAATGTTTTCTATGAAATTTACGAATTAACATTGGGCATTACATGCCATTTTCATTTTCAATATAAACGCTACTTAAACATCGTAAGCAGTGTATAATATTTCGTTAAAAATTTGGTTTATTTAACAGAGGACACAACACTTACTTTTAAGCAGGACCATTTTCGGCGGTTTGAGGAAATGAGGAGGACCTTAAAATTTTTGTCGCCGCCCTGATGACGCTTCGTGCTTTCATCACGCACAAATCCGGGTCCTGTGTATGTTGCTGTGTGATTGACACCGTAAAACTCACGTCTGTGCTACCTCTACTAAGACCCCTTTGTTGCTGTGTAAACGCAGTGCAACCAGTGTGCCCAGCGTTTGTGCTAATTGCACTATGACCCCCTTCTGTTGCAGCTGCGTTGCCACACTGATTTTGTCATCTCAATATCCCTACTTAAACATACATCCCTACTTGGTTTTCACACAATTGACTACGTCGCTCCTTCAGACTGTCATGTGTTCCACATCCATGACGTAATTTGTGAACAGACTTACGACATACATTGCCCCACAACACTTACTTACTCCTTTTGCATACAGAATTTCCACAATCAGCCCACTGACACTGCTACCACTGCATTCGGGCTGCTGGCGTTCTACGTTTCCAGTAGATGAACAATCATTCCCTGAGAATAAGGGAATTCAAAAAGTACACAGCTACATTCCTCAATCTTTGCATATGCGTGTTGCTATTTCACGTTTCCTACCCCGTGCAACGCCGAGTCCTGCTGCTAGTACAAACTAAAATAAGAGATCACAAAGAAATAAATAGAACTGGTATTATCCAAACAATTGTGGCATTTCTCTTCATATCTATTGCTGCTATAATTCTCTCAAAACAGTCTTCATGATGATATTAGAAATTTGAAAACGAAATTTAAATTTTTAACAAAAAAAAACATAATTCAACGTTCTTTCCGAACAACCTTAAAATATAACAATACTGATTTCACAAAAACTCAATATATACGAGGTTCGGATCAAAGATTCATAGGCCGACCAAGATACTCTCATGGAATGACCAACTGAGGTTTATTTTTTAACATAGTCCCTGGAACGAAACAAGGCAATTATTAATAAAAAGAGTTGAAATTAACACATGCAAGTTTTCACAGCTCTAGCATCCCTTTTTCATAGTCATTCAACATTTTTCAGCCAATTCTCATAATACCTGTATTACATAGATAACTACCATTCAAATAACTTCTAGTGAATTTTAATTGTTTTTTTTCCTTTGTATCTCCTCTTGATATAAGTGAGTCTGACTGTGACAGAATCTTCAATGAATCGAGCATTTAAATGGTCTTTCTTCTGATGCAAACTCGGATTAAAATAAACCATTGCTAAGTTTCAGTGGATCAATTTCTAGAATGTTACAAAAAATTTAATTAATTGATGTATTGTTGATTACATTCAGAATTTCAGATAACGATCTTAAAAGCCCACAGACTGTTAATTTCTCTCTACTGTCAGGTTTATAGAGCAGTATCTTTATGTTTTCAATTTGTCTCTCATACATTCTGCAGATTCAAGTAGCCTGAGCTGGTATCACATGTTGAATTTAATGTGTGCTCTATTTAACCTTAAGTAATCGGAAAGAAAATCTTTATTGAAGTACAGAATTGATTCCAATAACTAAAGCTTGTTGTCTTTATATATGGTTGAAGGAATTAAATATGTACTACAGAAACGTTTGAAAGACTACACTAAAGATTGGGTTGATAAATCTATAAACAAGGTCCAAATAAAAAAAATACTGAGAACAATCTACTTATCGAGGTTCTGCTATCATAGATATAACCAGTGTGTTGTCAATAGAGATTTGCATGAAAAACTCAATAGGTTTAATGTGTTCCTTCAGCAAGATTATAACACTTGCTTAACTGTGTGATAAATAATGGTTTCTTATATAGGCACAAGGCCATCCCTTTTGGGGGATGAGAAATTCGATTAAATCGACCCCAGTGCGTGACTGGTACTTTATTTTATTGACCCCGTAAGGATGTAAGGCAAAGTTAACCTCAGCGGGATTTGAACTCAGAACTGTGTGATAAATAATGTATCACCATCATCATCATCATCATCATCATCATTGTTTAACGTCTATCTTCCACGCTAGCATGGGTTTAGACGGGAATTGTCCTACTTGAGGCAAGATTGGTCGGGTGACCATGTCTGGCAGGTTTTCTACATCTGGATGCCCTTCCTAACATCAACCACATTTACAGTGTGGACTGGGAGATTTTTACCGTGTTACCTACACAGCCACATTACAGTGTGGACTGTGTGTTTTTTTGTTGTGTTACCTACACGGCCACATTACAGCGTGGACTGTGTTTTTTTGTCGTGTTACCTACACGGCCACATTACAGCGTGGACTGTGTTTTTTTGTCGTGTTACCTACACGGCCACATTACAGCGTGGACTGTGTTTTTTTGTCGTGTTACCTACACGGCCACATTACAGCGTGGACTGTGTGTTTTTTGTTGAGACCTACACAACCTCATCTATTTTGGACTGGATGTTGTGGTACCAACATAACTTTACAGAGAAAGGGTGGTGTTGGTGTGTGTGGGGGTTGGAGTAGGGGTAGTGGGTTGGGGTATATATTTGGTGCCTATTGTCTCTAGGTTTCGTTTTGTACATAGGCAAGGCGGGTCTTCTATATTACTGTATGGCTCCAAAGATCTCAGTTCGGTGACATTGTCTTGGAGAGGTGCAAGTGTGTATATTGTGGTAAATCGGGTATTTCACAATGTCAGTCTTCAATATCTGCCTGTCGGCTAGCAACCAATATTCGTGGCTTAGTGGTTAGAGCATTGGGCTTGCAATCGAAAGGTTGTGAGTTCAATTCTCAGACCGGGTGATGTGTTGTTTCCTTGATCAAGACACTTTATTTCACATTGCTCCAGTTTACTCAGCTGTAGAAATGAGATGATAGGGACATGGGGTCCATATCATTCCACTGCAAAGTGGTCGTGGAGGTGCCATGGCAAAAAAGCACCCAGCACTCACTGTAAATGAGGTTGGTGTTAGGAAGGGCATCCAGCTGTAGAAATCAAGCCAGAACCAGTTGCCATCCCACCCTTGCAAGCAGGGAAAAGCAGACGTAAAATGAACTATATGAACTTTGTCAATTAAGTGAGCGTAGTGCTAACTTCAAGATGTGTGCAGTGCATATGAAGATCATTTACAAGCAATGCCATGGAAGGATGATACTTGGCAAGATTTATGCTTCATAACTATAACTGTTTACACTAAATAATCACACAATATTTAGCAATGTTTTTTTTCTTACTTGGAAACAGGTTCATGTTATGAACCAGAAAATGTGTGATGATAAAGGGCAGATTCTAGGGATGGACAACTTCTTCAATATATATGAAGGGTACAATAGAAGAGCAGAAGTGTAGTTAAAAGCTTTACCAACTGAATAAAAAGTTTACATTTTTCTTTTGCATTTTCTTTCATTATGTTTTTATAATTGTCCTTTTCCTTGTAACTGCACCTTTTCTGTTTTAAAACCCCTGAAATATTACTTTTGGGGTGATTTGGGGGGCCTGGGACAGATTATTTATATTCTAATTAATTTCATCCATATCCAGTTTTGATCTTTAGGGTCCTGCGGTCGTCCGAAACTCTGAGGTAGGCAGAAGAGAAGGCACTGTCAAATGGCGTGTCTAAGACACTGTTTAACCCTTTAGTGTTCAAACCGGCCAAAACCTGCCAGAATTCTCTACCTCTTTCTGTTGAAACTGGCTGTAACTGGTCGCTCAAACTGATGTTAAGGTATTGTTCTCAAAATAAATACTTTCAAATCTCATAGATTCGATATTATGTGAGATAATTATGTGAGGTAAAGCCTTTACTATGAAAATATAATAGTATATATAGAGTAATGTGAATGCTAAAGGGTTAAACCTGGCAGAAACCAAACCTCTCCAGGTCTGAACACAGGCGATTTTTTTTTTTTCTACAGAGGAAGAATCGACCCTAGTACTGGACTGGTACTTTCTTTATCGACCTTGAAAGGATGAAAGGCAAAGTTGACCTGGGTGGGATTTGAACTCAGAGATCAGACAGCCGGTACGAACACCGTAAAGCATTCTATCCGATGTCTTAACGACTCTGTCAATTCGCCGCCTTACAAATTGATTTGTAAAACGAGTAAATTGTAAAACAAGCTTGGTCATGCAACGATTTAAACTCGTACTGTGAGGTATTACAATATTTTATATACATTTGATAAACAACTGTTGTATACACCACCTAAATACTATACACCAGTTGACAGGAGATTTGGTTTAGGAAGACAAATGTTACAAGGTAGTCTTCATGAGAGGAAAATTAATAAAAACTTCTGTTATTATGTTAGATATATATTAAAAACAACAACATACAGAGATAAGAAAATTACACCAAACACAGACAGAAAAATACTTAAGAATTAATTAACTAGACAGTGTTCAACTCACAAATAGAACATTTTTGAACAAATTACTGACGTGTTGGTTTAATACTTGAAACTTAGTTAAATGAAAATATACAAATGCACTCACACACACACACACACACACACACACACACACACACACATATATATATATATATATATAGAGAGAGAGAGAGAGAGAGCGAGAGAGAGTAATAGGTTATAGTTATATTATACTAAACTGGAATATAATTCAATTCCAAAGACTAGACAAGTAAACAAGGTAAATAGTGAAAATACAGAGAAATTTTATCAGAACTTGAAAACCAGTGAGACTGTAAGAAGAAAGAAGATTAAAATATTATGAGACAATAGGAAACAATAGTAAATAATAGGTAAAGTAATAAGAGAAAGACCATTAACAGAACAATAGGAATAATCACAGGAATATTCTGAAGTTTAGAATTCCAAGATATTTCATGATTTAAAAAAATAATATTAGTCTAGTTGGCGGGCATAGATGAGCTGGGACAAGACCACCTGTGATGGAAGGCACTGGTGGATTTAATCCTCTCTAATCTGGTGGACCTAGTCCTCTCTAAGCTGGTAGACCTAGTCCTCTCTAAGCTGGTGGACCTAGTCCTCTCTAAGCTGGTAGACCTAGTCCTCTCTAATCTGGTGGACCTAGTCCTCTCTAATCTGGTGGACCTAGTCCTCTCTAATCTGGTGGACCTAGTCCTTGCTCAGCTGGTGGACCTAGTCCTCTCTAATCTGGTGGACCTAGTCCTCTCTAAACTGCTAGACCTAGTCCTCTCTCAGCTGGTGGACCTAGTCCTCTCTAAGCTAGTAGACCTAGTCCTCTCTAAGCTAGTAGACCTAGTCCTTTCTAAGCTAGTAGACCTAGTCCTCTCTAAACTGCTAGACCTAGTCCTCTCTAAGATGGTGGACCTAATCCTCTCTAAGCTGGTAGATCTAGTCCTCTCTAAGCTGGTAGATCTAGTCCTCTCTAATCTGGTAGACCTAGTCCTCTCTAATCTGGTGGACCTAGTCCTCTCTAAGCTGGTGGACCTAATCCTCTCTAATCTGGTGGAGCTAGTCCTCTCTAAGCTGGTAGATCTAGTCCTCTCTAATCTGGTGGACCGAGTCCTCTCTAAGCTGGTAGATCTAGTCTTCTCCCAGCTGGTAGATCTAGTCCTCTCTAATTTGGTGGACCTAGTCCTCTCTCAGCTGGTAGACCTAGTCCTCTCTAAGCTAGTAGACCTAGTCCTCTCTAATCTGGTGGACCTAGTCCTCTCTAAGCCGGTAGACCTAGTCCTCTCTCAGCTGGTAGATCTAGTCCTCTCTCAGCTGGTAGATCTAGTCCTCTCTCAGCTGGTAGATCTAGTCCTCTCAAAGCTGGTATATCTAGTCCTCTCTAAGCTGGTAGATCTAGTCCTCTCTCAGCTGGTAGATCTAGTCCTCTCAAATCTGGTAGATCTAGTCCTCTCTAAGCTGGTAGATCTAGTCCTCTCTCAGCTGGTAGATTTAGTTCTCTCTAAGCTGGTGGATCTAGTCCTCTCTTAGCTTGTAGACCTGTTCTCCAAGCTGGTGGATCTAGTCCTCTCTGGGACCCTCAACCAAGATGACACCATTCCTATGGAGCAAGAGCAATAAAAGAGATAAAACAAAGGAGTTTAGTTGGCAGTGAATTGATATTTTGTGTAAACTGGTTGGATGAAAAGCTTAAGTAAT
>OZ024753.1:7296413-7326413 GCA_964016885.1 Eledone cirrhosa | reverse complement strand
ACACTGTAAATGTGGTTGGTGTTAGGAAGGGCATCCAGCTGTAGAAAACCCGCCAGACAGTCCTATGCGAGCAAGACAACCACTCTTGCCTCAAGTGGGAAAACTCCCGTCCAAACCCATGCAAGCGTGGAACATGGACGTTAAACGATGATGATGATGATGATGATGATGACATACATATACCACCCTTGCAAGCAGGGAAAAGTGGATGTAAAATGATGATGATGATGATGATGATGAGGATAATAATACATATATACATATGTGTGTGGTCTGTGTATATATATGTGTATATATATATATGTATATGAATATATATATATATATGAATATATATATATATATATATATATATATATATATATATATATATATATATATATATATATATATATATACATATATACACACACACACACACACACACTCATATACACACACACACTCATATACACACACATATGCACACATACAATGGCTATTTACTAAGAAGTAAGAAACACTAAAATATTTATATTTCCTTTGACAAACAATGTCTAAGTAGCAATAAGGTTCTTTACATCACCTGATGCCTATGGTGACAGATCAATAATCAGATCAGAAAAAATAACAACATTCAATATACCTTAATTACTTTCTTTCTATAGAACTACTGAAAACCTATTGAGGTATAAATAATTAGTATTTCATTTATTTGTTATTTAATTATTAGAATTATCAGAATGAAAGTAACATTAAGAAGAGAATGAAAAAACGTTGACACGTATAAGATGATAATAATAATCAAAATATTGAAATAAAGGAATAGCCGTTCTTTTAATAATAGAAATATTACAAGTGAGGTGATAAAATATATTAAGAGGAAAATAGAAAAAAAAACAATAATTGTTTCTACACTAATGCCTCAAAGCTAGAAATTTGTAGGTACAAGGCCAGAAATTTGCAGGGAAGGGGAGGGTTGACTCAATCGACCCCAGTGCATTACTGGTACTTTATTTTATCGACCCCCGTAAGGAATGAAAGGCAAAGTTAACCTCGGCGGGATTTGAACTCAGAACGTAAAGGGCCTTAACTCTATGCTGTGAATAATGTTGTCCCATCTGACGCTCTATCGATACTGCCAATAAAAAAAATTATTTAAGGCCGAAAAATTTGCAGGGAAGTGGAAAATCGATTAAATCGACCCCAGTGGCATTACTGGTACTTTATTTTATCGACCCTGTAGGAATGAAAGGCAAAGTTAACCTCGGCGGAATTTGAACTCAGAATGTAAAGGGCCTTAACTTTATGCTGTGAACCATGTTGTCCGATCCTACACTCTATCGACACTGCCAATAAAAAAAAAAATTATTGTTTCTACTGTAGGTACAAGGTCAGAAATTTGCAGGGAAGGGGAAAGTTGACTCAATCGACTCCAATGTATTACTGGTACTTTATTTTATCGACCCCGTAGGAATGAATGGCAAAGTTAACCTCGGCAAGATTTGAACTGAGAATGTAGAGTTATGTAACTATATGCCACAAAACATGGTGTCCAACACTCTGCCGATTCTGCCAATCCACCACATGTAAAGAGGTTATAAGAGCCTCACTCAAACATTATTCATTTTTGAAGTATTTAAATATTTCATTTTTGAAGTATTTCCATTATGCATCAATATTTTTCCATTAAGCATCAATAATTTTTTCCAAATTCTTGCAGTTCTTAAGTATATCATCACTAAATTTATCCTTTACATTCATTTCATTCATTCATTTCATTTTACATCAACTTTTTCCCTGCTTGCAAGGGTGGGACAGGAACTGATTCTGGCTTGATTTCTACAGCTGGATGCCCTTCCTAACACCAACCTCATTTACAGTGAGTGCTGGGTGCTTTTTTGCCGTGGCACCTCCACGACCACTTTGCAGTGGAATGATATGAACCCCAGTCCCTATCATCTCATTTCTACAGCTGATTAAACTGGAGCAATTTGAAATAAAGTGTCTTGCTCAAGGAAACAACACATCACCCGGTCTGAGGATTGAACTCAGGACCTTTCGATTGCAAGGTCAATGCTCTAACCACTAAGCCATGTGCCTCCATTATATATATTATACAGAAATCCAAAGAGTGAATTATAATGTTGTAGCTGTAAGAATCTCTCTTCAATAAATTGTATGGCCATGTCTAAAACTTCATAGTAAATACTTACTTTAAATTTCTGTTTTGGATCTTGTGGTATCTTTTCTTGGGCCTCATATTCAAAATGCTGTTTCTTTCTCCTGGTTCTAATTTAATCTTTTTTTACTATATAAAACAATTTCCAAGACTGGAATTACTGGAGCACTGATATTAGGTTTTAGTGATGCTTATATATCAAATATTATGCTGAAAACAAGATAATTAAAATTAAACCAGTATTTGCACTTGGTTGATACTTCAAATGCCCCTGTTAATTAATTTCACCTAACCATAAAAGTCATATTTAACCCCCCAAAAAATAAAGGTAAAAAAATAATAAAAATCAGGTATAAATATATAATTGCAAATTATTGATATTTAAACATCTACTGACAAAATTTCAAGTCTGTACGTAAAAAATTAAGAAAATTACGAACAAATCAAATTGATAACCTCTTGAGTATGATTAACTGAAAATAATGTGAAAAGATAAACATGACATTTGACAAATTAATGTGAATGCTAAAGGGTTAAAGATCTGCATCAGAGTATAATATACATGACCAAGATGATATCTTAGTGGCTTCAGAGATTCTATCTGACTCCCCCATCTTGTTTCACACAATGGCGTAACAGTTATAACCAAGTCTGATATATGACTGCTTCAGATTTGCCAATGCTTAGTTGATGAAGAGAAGTGGATATAGATGCTTCCAACAATATTGAAGAAAGTAGAACACCTCACAGCATTATTGACTACCATGGGCGGTGGATTGTCAGTATCGGTATAGGGTCAGACGCCATGCTTTGCAGCATAGAGTTACGCCCCTTTACGGTCCGAGTTAACTTTACCTTACATCCTTACGAGATCGATAAAATAAAGTACCAGTAATGCACTGGGATAATTGCTGGCTTTGTGCCAAAAGTAAAAACAATTACTGACTACCAAGTTTAAACAGTGTGCATTGCAGGACACAAAATAAGGACGTAGGTTTATGTCTAGGATCCGCTTTTTTACGCCATATTCTTTGCCTTTCATGTTACTTCCATTATCATAACTTTGACCAAACATATTTTCAATTGATAATCCAATTTATCCAAGCTGTTCAAGAAGAGTTTCTTCTATAAAGAGGCCTGTAGTTTTCTTTAGTGGAACAAATCCCAGGAAATGTTCTCATACGATGACTTCAGGCTCAGGTATCCCATTATCTGATGTTCTGATTACATCAGCAAGACGGACAATCATTGCCATTTGCTCAATATGACTTACATCAGGTGTGCAATCCAGAATTATGGAATAGTATTTAGCAGAGTTTACACAAGTTAACATTTCTTTTTAAAACCTAATATTAAGCCTCTTTTATCTGCAAGAAATATTTCTAGAAGGTTTGACTTTTCTAAAGTAATGTTTCGATGGACACAGTCACAGATTAGAAGCATTATATGATCAGATGAATGCAAGTTTAACTTCTATTGCTCTGATGGTTAATCATATGGTAAAAGAATGCCAAATTCAAGGTATCAAGTGAAAAATATAAAGCATTCTGTAAAGCATAGAATTTATATTTATGATCCCAAGCACACATCAAATCTTGTAAAGGAGTATCTTGAAGCAGAAAATACCATAACACTAACCTAGCCACCACAGGTGTCCTGATCTTAACCCCATAGAGCACATATGGGCATATATTAAAAACAATTACTAGGTAAAAGGTATTTAAATAAGCACAAATGGAGGAAGAAATTATGAAGATTTGGAATTCAATCTCAGTAGAAATCTGTCAGAAATATGTTGATAGTTGTCAAAAAAGAGTTTGTTTGCTTCTTTCTGCAAAAGGTAAACATATTAAGTATCGTTGGATTGGCCGTATTGGTAGAGTGTCGGATGCCATGCTTTGCAGCATAGAGTTACGTCCCTTTACGATCTGAGTTCAAATCCTGCCGAGGTTGACTTTGCCTTTCATCCTAACGGGGTCGATAAAATAAAGTACCACTAATGCACTGGGTAATTTCTGGCCTTGTGCCAAAACTGGAAACAAATATATATATATATATATATATACATATATATATACATGTATATGTGTGTATATATATATAATGAAGGCACATGGCTTAGTGGTTAGAGCATTGGCCTTGCAATCGAAAGGTTATGAGTTCAATTCTCAGACCTGGTGATGTGTTGTTTCCTTGAGCAAGACACTTTATTTCACATTGCTCCAGTTTCCTCAGCTGTAGAAATGAGATGATAGGGACTGGGGTCCATATAATTCCACTGCAAAGTGGTCGTGGAGGTGTCATGGCAAAAAAGCACTCAGCACTCACTGTAAATGAGGTTGATCTTAGGAAGGGCATCCAGCTGTAGAAATCAAGCCAGAATCTGTTCCCATCCCACCCTTGCAAGCAGGGAAAAGTGGACGTAAAATGAAATGATGATGATGATATATATATATATAGTATAAATATATATATATATATATATACATACATATACATACAATATATACATATATATATACATATACATATATAACTTTGATAGGTTTTGGCCAGTATTGGCCCTGGCCATGTCTAACTTAATAGCGCCAACTGGCGAAGTCTTTCAAATCAGGATTTGGACACCATGGCCCACTCAAGTAGTGAGTCTCTGTTTATAGAGACATATATGGGTTTAGGAGCTTTATCCAGGATTTCTTGAAGGAATTTGTCCAAAGGCTTTTTGAATTTTATCTGGTGTGTTTCTGTTTTAATATGTTTTAGTGTAATGTTAAAGAGAGCAGGGTCAATTGAGGTGAAATAATTGTGCTGTTGGTATGAGATGCGAGTTTGGTTTTTGTTGTGGGCAGATAGCACAGTGCCCAAGCCTTAGTTGTACTTTAAAGATAACGCCAACATCATTTGGGGAATGTTGATGGAATATTTTCCACATCATGCATATAATGTAGCGCTCATGGTGGTGTTAGTGAGAATACAGTTTGAGCATTTTTAGTCAACCCCAATAGTCGAGGCCTGTCATGCCATCTATCTTTTTGTGATTGACCTTTGAGGTGCTTCAATGTTCATAATACTTTATTTCATGTGGGGAGACTAGTATTGAGGTAGAGAAGAGAAGGGTAACGAGGATATCTCTCGATTGGAAAGTGCCGAGAATCCAGGAACATCATTCTGTGGGCCATGTCTTTAGAATGTCTTGAAGAGTGCCATTTCCATCAACTAGAGGGCCAGCAGTGAAGCCAGTGACCTTGTGTTTTTCTCACAAATGAGAAGAACACTTTGGGATTGAGTTTAATTTTCTCAATAGCCTCTTCTCAATAGCCTCTTCTCAATAGCCTCTTCTCAATAGCCTCTTCTCAATAGCCTCTTCTCAATTGCCTCTTCTCAATAGCCTCTTCTCAATAGCCTCTTCTCAATAGCCTCTTCTCAATAGCCTCTTCTCAATTGCCTCTTCTCAATAGCCTCTTCTCAATAGCCTCTTCTCAATAGCCTCTTCTCAATAGCCTCTTCAGCTAATCTTTGATTGTTGATGATGAACATCATGCTGTTTTGGAGGTTTGGTTTTATCAATTCCAGTGATGTAAGTAATTGTTTCTTCGTTAGGCACAAGGCCAGCAATTATCCAGTGCATTACTGGTACTTTATTTTATCGACCCCATAAGGATGAAAGGCAAAGTCAACCTCGGCGGGATTTGAACTCAGATCGTAAAGGGACGTAACTATGCTGGAAAGCATGGCGTCCGACCCTCTACCGATACTGCCAATCCACCACCCTGATGTAAGTAATGGCAATCAAATGGGTGTGTTGCTTGATTTTTTTTTTGTTAATTTTAATTTTTCTGACAAGTGCTCTTCTATTTCTATGGATACTGCACTTAGATTTGTTTACAGATCTTAATGGGGTCTGTTTTGCACATATATTTGTTACAGTGTCTACAGATGCCTGCCAAGATTTTGTAATGTTAATGGGTGTGTGTGTATGCATGAAAGACCAATCGGTGCAAGATCATGCTTGAAATCCATGGTTTCATTCTGAAGATCCATGGTGTCAAATGGATGAACTGGAGAGATGTCATCGGGTTTGTTTTTTGGACAGTGGAATCTTGGATCACAGAGAACCATGTCATGATCTGAGAGTAGAGGTTTTTTTCCACTACAATATTGTGGATAGTGTCAGTGAGGTTACTGAACATTAGGTCCAATATGTTTTTGTGGTACCTTTTGTGGTACCTTGTTGGTTCGACTACAAGTTGGGACAGGACAAACTCATCCATGAAGTCAAGAAGCGATTATAAGACCTCCTTGTCAGGGGGTTGATGAGGAAACACCTGGTATCAAGCTGTTTGTGGACCAGTCAACACTAAGGAGCTTAAAGTCCTTCATCATTAAAATGTTGCCAGGGTGACACTGCTGGATGAAACACTTTATGCTGTTGAGGCATTCCTTGAAGCATAGTAGAGGCATTCGGGATGGCCTACAGAGCCCAACTACTATTAAATTGTTAGTTTTACTGTACACAGAGACTGTACACAGAGACTGTACACAGAGACTGTACACAGAGACTGTACACAGAGACTCCTTCACAGTATCCATTGGAAAACATGTCCTCAGCCTCAGTTGAAAAATAATCATGTACAAAAATGGCAGTTTTGCCCTTTTTTCTGCCAGCAGGATCTGCACAGGTAGCTTTAAAATTCTTCATTCTCACCTCAGCTTCCAAGTGGAAGTTATGGATATGGGTCTCAGTGAGAATTGGTGGAAGGGCTGATGTTTAGTGCATTAAGCAAAAATATTGAGGGTAAAGTGCTGGCTGATTTTGATTGTTTTGGAGGTTTGTTTATTAATGGCAGCTATGGGAGTTTGTGCAGTGGGGTGGTAGTGGAGGGTGGTGTTTGGGTGATTGTTAGAATATTTTTTTGTAGTTCTTCTGCCAGATTCATTACGGCTAAAAAAAGAGGTTTCCTGTTTAGGGAACTGTAAGTGCCTGTAGTTGTGGGTTTTGTATTGGGTAGGAGTCCCATTTTTATTTTTATTTGTGTGACGAGTTCCCGGAAGATGGGTGCCCTTGACAACGTTACATGTGTGAGTGTATTCAGGTTTGGTTTAGAATTTGGTGAAGTAATAGGTGGTAGTGATGGTGGTGGTGGTGGCGGTGGCGTTATTTTGGAATATGTGCTCTGGTGTCGGCTGTTGTTGTTTGTAGAGATTGAGCATTTTGTTCCGCAGTACATAATCAGTTACATAAAGAACAGCAGCTAATGATTGGGTTGTCAGTGAGGGGGGGGGGGGGGGGGTTGTGAGAGGTAAAGATGATAATTTGTGTAGGTTTGGGTATCTTGTGTGAGCTGTGAGAGGTAAATTCCTTGAAGTATTGGTAGGCAAGGCAAAGATGTTGTTAGGTTGATAGTAGTAGACAGAAGATGCTGACAGTGATGATGGTGGTGGTGGTGATGGTGGTGGTGATGCTGGTGGTGATGATGGTGGTGGTGGTGCTGGTGATGATGATGGTGGTGGTGGTGATGATGATGGTGATGCTGGTGGTGATGATGGTGGTGGTGGTGGTGGTGGTGATGATGATGGTGCCGGTGATGATGCTGGTGGTGGTGGTGGTGCTGTTGATGATGGTGATGGTGATGGTGATGCTGGTGGTGATGATGGTGGTGTTGGTGATAATGATGATGATGATGCTTGTGATGGTGGTGGTGGTGGTGGTGTTGGTGGTGATGATGATGATTACTTGCTTGTTAGAACTATTGGGGAAGTTAGAGGAAGTGATTTCTCAGCTGGAATCTGAAAGGTTGACCATGTCATTAAGTAGGTCATCAATTGTGGTTGAATTGAGGTCATTAAGTAGGTCATCAATTGTGGTTGAATTGAGGTCATTAAGTAGGTCATCAATTGTGGTTGAATTGAGTTGTGATTGAAGCTGTTGTTGTTGTGTTGGTTGGTGTTGCTGTACTGGTTGAACAGTGTTTGAAGAAAAAGCCCATTTTATATGGAGGGCGGTGGATTGGCAGTATCGGTATAGGGTCGGACGCCATGCTTTGATGCATAGAGTTACGGCCCTTGTCATTTTTTTCATTTTTTCATTTTTTACGTCCGCTTTTCCCTGCCTGCAAGGGTGGGACGGGAGCTGATTCTGGCTTGATTTCTACGGCTGGATGCCCTTCCTAACACCAACCTCATTTACAGTGAGTACTGGGTGCTTTTTTGCCGTGGCACCTCCACGACCACTTTGCAGTGGAATGATAGGGACCCCAGTCCCTATCATCTCATTTCTACACCTGAGTAAACTGGAGCAATGTGAAATAAAGTGTCTTGTTCAAGGAAACAACACATCACCTGGTCTGAGAATTGAACTCACAACCTTTCGATTGCAAGCCCAATGCTCTAACCACTAAGCCATGTGCCTCCATTCTGTCATTCTGAGTTCAAATCCCGCCGAGGTTAACTTTGCCTTTCATCCTTACGGAGGCGATAAAATAAAGTACCAGTAATGCGCTGGGGTAATTGTTGGCCTTGTGCCAAAAAGTAGAAACAATTATATAGAGAGATGGGGCGGGCAAGAGAGATGGAGGCGATGACAGTGGGAGTTCTGCCCTTGTGTGTTCCAACACTTTTACCAGACTGTAGATTTCATGTACTTGCTATGCATGTTTTATTCAATTTGAGATTACAACTTGTGTGACCAGGATAGAATTGACATCTGGTTTTGAGCTCTGCAAAAAAAAAAAGAAGATTTATCAGAATATCTGTTAATTAATTCAAATGTAACTTCAATTTGTTTTAGTTTGTCTTGAATCTGCTGTTCTGATTGAGTTTTTAAAAGATGAACTGTCCTCTTAGCAACTTAATTCAGGCATGAAGCACCTATATCTTCCTTTAGGTAAGGCTGTTACATGCGTTTATTATATCTATTTCATTCTCAGACCAGTTTTGTTTGGATTTTTGTTGAGTACCATAGTCATTCTGGTGTGACTATATTTTATTTTATTTATTGTTTACTCCTTGTGAGTTTGTGAGTGTGTAGGTTCCCTGATTCTTTGAGAATATTCAGAGAGAGAGAGAAGTATGTAGTATAATTTGTATAGGAATATATGTTTCAATACTGAGAAATTTGTGTTTGTATTAGAAATATGTACTTGTACACACTTGGATATAAATTATGTAGTTACATATGATGTTTTCCAGATCAAGTGAATATGTGTTAGTACAGAACTTATTGCTTTAGGGAAAGATTTGTAGTTACACAAAATAAAAATAGTTAAGTATTTTTTTTTTAAGTACTTACAGATTTGTGGATAGAAAGTAGTGTGTTGTTGATATAAAAAGATAGATTCTTTTGGGGTTTTCTTAATCACTAGTGGGTGGGTGACTTGCTGGGGACTTTGGAGTCAATCAGGCTGTGTAGATTGCTACAGATTTTATGAGAAGCTTAAAAAACATGCCTGTATACTTCAAATTTCTGCCATCAAAGTTACATTTACATACACACACACATATATATACATATATATATATAAGATCAAAAGATTGTTAAATGAGTTCCATGTATTTTATTATGCGCATTTCAAAAACAAATATCATCATGCAATAACATTTGTGTTTTCATAGAGATAAAATCGGAGGACATGATATGAAGGTTAAAAACCACTTGTGGATAGTGCAGTTTTAAATCAACATATGTTGATTTAAAACTGCACTATCCACAAGTGTTTTTTAACCTTCATATCATGTCCTCCTATTTTATCTGATGAAAACACAAATGTTATTGCATGATGATATTTGTTTTTGAAATGCGCATAATAAAATACATGGAACTCATTTAACCATCTTTTGATCTTATATATTATGTATACTCCAGTCCTACAAACTGTAGAGTGCTTCTTATCCGATATCTGCATTGCTTTATTGTACTACAATAAAACTCACCTCCTACATATATATATATATATATGTATATATATATATATATGCATATATATTTATTTATATATATATACTATATATATATATATATATATATATATATATATATATATATATATATATATATATATATATATATATATGCATATACATTTATTTATATATATACTATATATATATATATATATATATATATATATATATTGGTAAACGGAATAGAAAATGCTGACAAATTGTTCACAGTTGAAAAATGGTTTAATTAGGAATAAAAGAGTATTAGTGATTGTATGGGTTAGTATTCAGTTGTGGTTTTAAGTTTTTAAGTTTTTACCGGTAAAAACTTAAAAACTTAAAACCACAACTGAATACTAACCCATACAATCACTAATACTCTTTTATTCCTAATTAAACCATTTTTCAACTGTGAACAATTTGTCAGCATTTTCTATTCCGTTTACCAATATATAATAACTTGTGCGTTACACCTCTATTCTTTTAACTATATATATATATATATATATATATATATGCATATATATTTATTTATATATATACTATATATATATATATATATATATATATATATATATATGCATATATATTTATTTATATATATACTATATATATATATATATATGCATATATATTTATTTATATATATACTATATATATATATATATATATATGCATATATATTTATTTATATATATACTATATATATATATATATATATATATATATATATGCATATATATTTATTTATATATATACTATATATATATATATATATATATATATATATACTATATATATATATATATGCATATATATTTATTTATATATATACTATATATATATATATATATATATATATGCATATATATTTATTTATATATATACTATATATATATATATATATATATATATATATGCATATATATATGCATATATATTTATTTATATATATGCACATATATTTATTTATATATATGCATATATATTTATTTATATATATACTATATATAGTTATATATATATGCATATATATATATATATATATATATATATATATATATATATATATATATATATATATATATATATATATATATATATATATATATATATATTGCTAGAGATAATAACAGAACACACTCTTGTTTGGTTTGGGTTGGTTTTCGCTTCTGTATTTTTTATATCTCCATAGTTAATTTATTTGGCAATCAATGTTTATCATTGATTGACAAACAGTTAAAAATACATATATAAATATATATATATAGTCTATCAAAGTTCTTTCGTCACACATCTGCAATATCATCAGTGGTACTATTTTGTTTCCTCCCACTGTATTGTAAAGTCGACGCCATTTTTATTAAAATTAATTAAATAAATTAAATAAAAATGGTGGGAAACATAATAGTACCACTGATGACGTCGCAGATGTGTGACGAAATAACTTTGATAGACTATATATATTTATATCTGTATTTTTAGCTGTTGGTCAATGATAAACATTGATTGCCAAATATATTAACTATAAAACATACAGAAGCGAAAACGAACCCAAACCATATATATATGTATATATATCATCATCAACACCATTTTACGTCCGTTCTTCCATGCTAGCATGGGTTAGACGGGTTGTCCTGTTGTGAGAAGTGTCTGGTCGGCTCACCATGCCTTGCTCATACAGGAACTGATTTTGGCTTGATTTCTACAGCTGGATGCCCTTCCTAACACCAACCTCATTTACATTGAGTGATGTGGTGGTTTTTTCCGTGGCGCCTACACGTCCACTTTACAGTGTGGGATGGGTGCTTTTTTGCCGTGTCACCTCCAAAACCACTTTACAGTGGGAGGGTGTGGGGGCATATTATCTCTATGCTTCAGCTTGTACCCATGGGAGGTCGAGTACTCTGTATTATATATATATAATACAGAGTATAAATATGTATATATTTGGTTTGGGTTGGTTTTCGCTTCTGTATCTTTTATATCTGCATAGTTAATTTATTTGGCAACCAAATTGTATCATTGACCTATGTTTATCATTGACCAATGTTTATCATTGACCAATTGTAATACGTAATAAATTGAGTTCGGATGCATCACTGATTCTTCGTTTTCCATTTTATATATATATATATATATATATATATATATATATATATATATATATATATATATATATATATATATATATATCTAGGGCGGGTAAAATTTCCGAGATCCATGGACGAGTTCTCTCCAGTGGTCTCTGTCCCTCATTATCGCTGCCATGTCCTGCGTCTCCAACAGACCATTGTCTGTCCTTAGGGCATCAACATACGTTAACCTTGGTCTTCCTCTTCCAGTGTGTCCATGCAGGGGCTCCCACTGGAGCACTGAGTGCGATGTCAACTCTGGATGTCGGTGAGCATGTCCAGCTAACCTCAGTCTCCTCTGCGTCACTTTTGAGCTGACTTTTGGGAGGCTCCCATACAGCTCTGAGTTTTTCATCCTCAGTGTATACTGATTAATGTTCAGAGCCATCCTCAGCATTCTCGTGTAGCACCCATCCACCATCTGAGTGAGTTTCTTGGTCAGTGTCCAAGTCTCAGACCCGTACAGCAGCACAGGCGCCTCTACAGCAATATATTTATTACGTATTACAATTGTTTCTCCGGCGAACAGCTCGAAGTGCGATCTGTTTGTGGATCGAACCTGACTCTGGATTCGCAAGTTCCTCAGATACACCTAGTGGTTTCGAGGCAATTTCTCTCTCTATATATATATTTAGACAAATAAGAAAGATTATATATTCTTACCTTCAAAGTTAATGTCTGATAGATCTTAAAATATTTTTTAAATAAACGAAATAGACGAAACATACACTCAAAACAAAATAACCGTCTTCTGGCAATCCATCTGGGATGAAAGTTCAGCATAAACTGTGTATTTAACTAAAACTATATGGATATAAAAGTACACACATACAACAATAACAACCACATCAGCAACAAGAGCAAATTCAATCCCAGCTCAGTTGGGTGGCTGTTGTAGTAGGTGTCACTGGCTATCACCCGCGGGGAATGCTTTTGCCGTAATGTCAGCGGTACGCAGCACTTCTGCCCTCTTGCCCTAGGCCCATAGCCCAATCACTCTCCCCTTTACCCTCACCACCTCTCTTCTGCGACACCAGAGCTCTTGCCAGTCCATCCCCTTCCCGTTCTTTTCCCTCTTTATTTTTCTCTTTTATTCTCTCTTTTGCAGTGGAGACTTCTGTTGTTCTCGGCCCTAGGGCTACCTCCCTACTCACCACCATAGGCGCTGAGCTGGCCAGCCGCAGGTTTGAGTCTCGCGAGTTGGAATGGCTTTTCCAGCGCATCTCCCTCGCCGTCTCCTCTGGGGAAACGCCTTCTCCAATCTTTCCGCCGGGGCTGTGTGGGGGGGGGGGGGTGCACCAAATATGATTGACTTACTTGTCATTTTATCAGTCAGGTGTTTTTAGACATTTAATTAGCTTGTATCATTCTGTATCGTTATGTATTTTTCTCTAAATATACTTTTTTCAATTACCAAGTCATGTCAGATGAAGTCTAAGCTCAAAGACAGTATTCTTTAAACCAGACAATCCCCCTTTTTAATTCTTTCCCTTTGTTTCCCCTTTATTTATTTTTTTCTTAATCGAAGATTGTGTTCATAGATTGGTTATACGCTCAACAGTTCTTCACACTCTGAATTCTTTAAGAGACATAGTTATTATTATTACTCTCAGCATAAGGGTGGTGGCTTGGCAGTATCGGTAGAGGGTCGGACGCCATGCTTTCCAGCATAGTTACGTCCCTTTACGATCTGAGTTCAAATCCCGCCGAGGTTGACTTTGCCTTTCATCCTTACGGGGTCGATAAAATAAAGTACCAGTAAGGCACTGGGTAATTGCTGGCCTTGTGCCTAAAGTAGAAACAATTATTACTCTCAGCATAAGGGTGGTGGCTTGGCAGTATCGGTAGAGGGTCGGACGCCATGCTTTGCAGCATAGAGTTACGGCCCTTGCCATTCTGAGTTCAAATCCCGCCGAGGTTAACTTTGCCTTTCATCGAAAAAAATAAAGTACCAGTAATGTACTGGGGTTATTTGCTGGCCTTGTGCCAAAATGTAGAAACAATTATTACTACTTCACTCCAGGGCGGTGGGTTGGCAGTAGCGTTAGACATCATGCTTTCAAATACCGCCAACGTTAACTTTGCCTTTCATCCTTACGGGGTCGGTAAAATAAAGTACCAGTAATACACTGGTTTTGATTTAATCGACTTTTCCCTCTCCAAAATTATTGGCCTTATGGCCATACTAGAAATCATTACTACTTCTCTCACCTGTGTGTGTGTGTGTGTGTGTGTGTGTGTGTGTGTGTGTGTGTGTGTGTGTGTGTGTGTGTGTCACATCAAATTCTTTTTTGCAATCCCATGTTGAGAAAATTTCTTGAATTTTGCCACAGTGAGAGTAAGGAGGATCTAGCTGTCCAAACGGCCGGAGCTCAGCCGTCAGGGTCCTCTACTACCCCAAGTATCGAGTACTCTGGTGCGTTATGGTCCACCTGGTATTTTACCACACCCTCTTTGTTATACATACATATATATATATATAACGAAGGAAATGTGGTAAGGAACCAGGTGGACCATAACGCACCAAAGTACTCAATACTTAGGGTAGTAGAGTGGGTAATAGGAACCAGTAAGACCCCGACGGCTGAGCTCAAGCCGTTTCGACAGCTAATTGCCGGAGAATTAGCCGTCGAAACGGCTTTAGCTCAGCCGTCGGGGTCTTACTGGTTCCTATATATATATATATATATATATATATATATATATATATATATATATATATATATATATATAAATTAATAAAAAGTATGAAATAAAAACAAAGAACAGGTTCCATATAGTGAAAAAATCTTCATTTTACGAACGTTTCTGGGATATGTGTATGTGTGTTGGAATGTATATTATGTTAAAGATCTATGTAAAAAAAATATTACAAATTATCAGAGGAGATATATATACATCTTCACCTATATATGCCATCTTCAGAAATAATTATAATAATAATAAAAAGGACGAGTTGTAATGTTGACACATACACACCCACGCACACACAAACAACATATATATATATATATATATATATATATATATATATATATATATATATATATATATATATATATACAATATTAAACAAATGGAAACTATATTTATAAAACCATATTTATTTCATTATACATATTTCAGGGATACCATATTAAAAATATGGCATGCCTTCTTCAGATAAAATACAATATATAAGCAGTTTTATAAATAAATTTGACGTACCATAAAATATTGATCAACTTCCATTTAAAAAAGTTGGTTTATATATTCTATTTTATCTGAAGAAGGCATGCCATATTTTTAATATGGTATCCCTGAAATATGTATAATGAAATCAATATGGTTTTATAAATATAGTTTCCATTTATTTAATATCGTATATCTACTCTAAAACTTGTTGAGTGCTTTATATCAGTTATAAAATATTTACTCGTTGTAACCCAACAATTTTAAATAAAACTTTTGCATATATATATATTTACATATATTCTTATATGTATATCTATAAACATCTAAATATATACACATATATGTTTGTGAGTATCTATCTTTATATATATGTCTGTTTCTGTCGCTCACTCTCTCTCTTTCTCTCTATATATGTGTGTGTATATGTATATATATATATATATATATATATATATATATATATATATAATTGCGTTTACCCTATATAATTATTTCTACTTTTGGCGCAAGACCAGCAATTATCCCAGTGCATTACTGGTACTTTATTTTATCGACCCCGTAAGGATAAAAGGCAAAGTTAACCTCGTCGGTATTTGAACTCAGACCATAAAGGGCCGTAACTCTTTGCTGCAAAGCATGGCGTCCGACCCTCCACCGATACTGCCAATCCACCGCAATATATATAATATGTGCTTGCAAGGTGTTGTACGATATGCTGTGGGGTGGAGGGCTTGTTATTGATTATCGATTCATCACGGCACTCCCTATAACTATAGAAAGACTAGGGATCGATTTGAGAAATGTCCGAAGCAAACCAAAACAAAGATACTCCAAGAAAAACAATGCAATAACAGCAACAACATTAAGGACGAAAGACTAAATATAGAAGATATCGAATGGGGTAGCAAGGCAAACAGCAGTACCGTTGCAGAAAGACTTCCATCTCTCTGTCGTTAAGACAGCAATGCAAACAACTATTTATATATATGTGTATATGTGTGTGTGTGTGTATATATATATATATATATATATATATATATATATATATATATATATATATATATATATATATATATATATACACACATGTGCTCCTTTTGTTGATATTTTCGTTACACATACACACACACGCATCTCTCTCTCTCTCGCTATATATATATATATATTTATATATATATATATATATATATATATATATATATATATATATATATATATATATAGAGAGAGAGAGAGAGAGAGAGAGAGAGAGAGGGAGAGTGAGAGAGAGAGAGGGGAGAGACGGACAGACAGAGATATATAAAGATAGATATACACAAACATATATGTGTATATATATATAGATGTTTATAGATGTGTGTATATATATATATATATAACGAACAATGATTGGAGAAAATATAAAAACAGCCATTATGAATCTCTCTGTGTGTGTGTGTCTCTCTTTCTCTCATTCTTTTTCTCTCTCTCTCTGAAACCTACACACACAAACGCACACACAGACAAACACATACACACAGAGACATAACACGTACACACACACACACACACACACACTCATGCACTGAGACTAAAAGGCCAAAATAAATCCATAATCGGAATCATCCTACACTTCACTAAGCAGCCATTCCTTTAACTGTGGCGCCAAGAATTCTTCCCAGTTGCCCATTTAGAACTCTCCTACATCCATCCCAACATGTCTTCTTAATACGCGTATAGAAATAACAACAACAACAACACCAATATCACCATCATCATCGTCAGCTTCATCATTAACAATAATAACAATAGGCGAAGACAAAATAAATATATATACACATATATACATATATATATATATATATATTTAAACAAAAACAAAACAAAAATAATAATAATAATAATAATAATAATAATAATAATAATAATAATAAACAATATCATCATCATCATCATCATCATCATCAGCTTCATCAGCTTCATCATTAACAATAATAACAATAGGCGAAGGCAAAATAAATATATATACACACACATATATATATATATATATATATATATATATATATATATATATATATATATAAACAAAAACAAAACAAAAATAATAATAATAATAATAATAATAATAATAATAATAAACAATATCATCATCAGCTTCATCAGCTTCATCATTAACAATAATAACAATAGGCGAAGACAAAAAAAATATATATATATATAAACAGAAACAAAACAATAATAATAATAATAATAATAATAATAATAATAATAATAATAATAATAATAATTTGGAACGCTTCAAAAGGCATGCTTGCTTGGAACGGCAAGAACCCTCCGATACGTCCTGAATATCTGAGGCTGCAGGTAGTGGCTTGATATTCAATCCAACGGACTTTCCAGTTAACCAACATCAATGACTGAGATTCAAGGAATAACAATATCAGCATCATCATCAGCTTCTTCAGCTTCGTCATTATTATTATTAACATCATTAACAATAATAATAGGCGAAGACAAAAAAATATATATATATATATAAACAGATAATAATGATTTCATTTATTGCCCACAAGGGCCGACACGCGGGGGCAATAATAATAATAATAATGATTTCTTTATTGGCCACAAGGGCTGACATCAAGAAAAACATTACAGACGGTACAGGACGGTACGATGTGGGTTTTGTGCGTGTAAATATTTTTATTATTTATATAAGAAAAGAAAAAAAAAAGGACATAGAAACATATATATATATATATAAACAATAAAATTGAAAAATGAAACAATGAAAAATTCCCCAATAGGGGCGAAACCTCTGAGGGTTACTCGTGGCGAAAACCATACAAAAGACCACGGCGACCCTGACCACCAGGGCAAGCGCCCTCTCTCAATTTTTTCCATTTCTCAAACTACAGACGTATATTCAGAGGGGTCCCTTTCACTCGGACCATTCTCGCTACATTCACCCACCTTCAACAAACTTGCTAGAAAGCAGCACTTGCCTCTCCACCCTGATTTTCCTCTTCAAGTGAAACTTGAAAAAGTTAATCAGGGATTCGCCGAAGAGGAAAGTGTTTGTCTTTAATCCTTTTAACCTTGTCCACCACACAATCTCTTTCGCCATGGCCACCAGGCAGATGAAAACCGCCTGCCCTTCCTCCTCGAAGGAAGACCGCGAGACCATCTGCACAATGGACTCAGTCGATAACCGGATCAGTCCTACACGCAGTCCTACAATGCAGAACAATGCTAACGTAAAGTAGAAACGCAAATATAATGAGAAAATTCTAGAAGAAATGTAGTAATATAAACACACACAGACGTGTGTGTGTGTATATATATATATATATATATATATATATATATATAGATATAGATAGATAGATATATAGGGATATATAGATAGATAGATAGATACACACACGCAGACACACACACACACACTCATATATATACATGTATGTATATATATATGTATATATATGTATATATATATGTATATGTATATATATATATATATATATATGTATATGTATGTATATGTATATGTATGTATATATTTGTATATGTATGTATATATTTGTATATGTATGTATATATATGTATATGTATGTATATATATGTATGTATATACATATATATATATACACACACAAGATGTGTCAGCAAAATGATAACTAACTATATTTACAATAATAAACTAATACAAATAACAACAATTTTAAATAACCAATAACACAATTCTACTTCCCCCCCCTCCCTCCACTACTACTATTGCTACTACTACTACTACTAATAATAATAATTGTTTCTACTTTTGGCACAAGGCCAGCAATTGACCAGTGCATTACTGGTACTTTATTTTATCGACCCCGTAAGGATGAAAGGCAAAGTTAACCTCGACGGGATTTGAACTGAGAATGGCAAGGGCCGTAACTCTATGCGTCAAAGCATGGCGTCCGACCCTCTACCAATACTGCGATGCTTTCTTTATTAACCACAAGGGTTGACATAAAGTATAACATTAAGGACAGTACAGGACGGTACAGGGCGGTACAGGACGGTACAAATGGGCATTTCTGCGGGTAAAAAAAAAACAAAAAACCAAAAAAAACAGAGGATGTAACAAAGAAATAAACAATGAAAAATTCCCCATTAGGGGGGGGGGGGGGGGTGACTTCCGAGGGACATTCGTGGAGAAAGCTCATTAAAAAAGCCACGGTGACCCTGACCACAAGCGCAAGTGCCCTCTCCCAGTTTTCCATAATAATAATAATAATAATAATAATAATAATAATAATAATAATGGTGGTGGTGGTGGTGAGGATAATGTTGATCGTGATACTGATAATAGTAATGATAATGTATAAAAAATAATTGTTTCTAACTTTGGCACAAGGCCAGCAATGCGCCAGTGTATTACTGGTACTTTATTTTATCGACCCCAAAAAATAATGATGTAATAATGACAATACTGATTTCATTCATTGGCCACGAGGGCCGACATTGTAACGATAATAATAATTGTTTCTACTGTTGGCAGAAGGTCAGCAATTTCCCAGTGTATTACTGGTACTTTATTTTATCGACCCCGTAAGGATGAAAGGCAAAGTTAACCTCGGCGGGATTTGAACTCTGAACATAAAGGGACGTAACTCTATGCTGCAAAGCATGGTGTCCAACCCTTTGCAGAAATTTATTATATATCAATAATAAATTGTTTCTACTTTAGGCACAAGGCCAGCAATTTCCCAGTGTATTACTGGTACTTTATTTTATCGACCCCGTAAGGATAAAGGGCAAATCTCGGCGAGATTTGAACTCATCCCGTAAAGAGACGTAACTCTATGCTGTAAAGCATGGCGTGTGGCCCTCCACTGATACTTCCAATCCACCGCAGAATAACTTTGTTAATAAAAATGTGGGTTTGATAATAGTATTTTATTTTAATGTTAACGATTTATCTGTAATAAAAAAAAACCAACGACTAAGATTAATGAATAAATACATAACAACAACAACCTCAACAACAATAACAATAATAATCATAATGTCTCTTAATGAGTTTATACACGAAAATAGATTGTAAATGAATAAACCCAAAATACTGTTTAAAAAGTGTAAAAAAATAAAGTGAATCCATTTCCGACCTCCGTCGTCCGTCCCCTTCTCCACACTCTCAAAACAAACACTACCATCGCCATTGCAGTATCGGTAGAGACTCGGACGCCATGCTTTGACGCATAGAGTTACGGCCCTTGCCATTCTGAGTTCAAATCCCGCCGAGGTTAACTTTGCCTTTCATCCTTACGTGGTCGATAAAATAAAGTACCAGTAATACACTGGGTATTTGCTGGCCTTGTGCCTAAAGTAGAAACAATTATTATTATTGTTACTTTTTACTCTTTTCTTTTTACTTTCTACTCAATCTTATTGTAAACCGCCCCCCCCCCCCACACACACACTGTCCCTGTCTTTGTATTGTCCCCTACATGTTTATTCATTCCGCCGAGGTCAACTTTACCTTTCATCCTTACGGGGTCGATAAAATAAAGTACCAGTAATACACTGGGTGTTTGCTGGCCTTGTGCCTAAAGTAGAAACAATTATTATTGACATATAATAAATTTCTGCAAAGGGTTGGACACCATGCTTTGCAGCATATAGTTACGTCCCTTTATGTTCAGAGTTCAAATCCCGCCGAGGTTAACTTTGCCTTTCATCCTTACGGGGTCGATAAAATAAAGTACCAGTAATGCACTGGTGTGTTTGCTGGCCTTGTGCCAAAAGTAGAAACAATTATCACAAATACTAACCTCGCCATTACCATCGTCCCCACTACTAATACCTCAGCCACCATAATATAACCTCCACCCTCACACCCCCGCCCTAAAATATTTCTTGAGCCAGCAGCAATACCACCACCACCACCACCACCGCCACCACCACCGCCGTCGTCGACGGTACCACCAGCATCACCACCACCATCGTCACCAGCACACACCACCACCACTGCCGCCGTCGTCGCCGCCGCCGCTACCAGCCATCGGCACCAGCAACACCACACCACCACCACCACCGCCGTCGCCGTCGCCGCTGCCCCTATAACCATGGTCACTACCACCACAAACACCACCACCGCCGTCGTAGCCGCCACCCCTCCCCTATAACCATGGTCACCACCACAAAAAACACCACCACCGCCACCGCCGTCGCCGCCGGCGCCCCTACAACCATCGTCACCACCACAACCATCACCGCCATCAAATCATCAGCAACAGTAACAAGAACAACAAAACCACCAACAAACCAACAATTGGAAGGGAGAATTTTAATGAAGTCAAGTGAAATGGTTCATTCATCATAATTTAAATTTCTAAAAGAAAAAACAAAAACAAAAACAAAAGAAAAATGAAATATGAAATGTAAAGTAAAATTAAACTGTTTAATACATATTAACAACAACAACAACAACAACAATAACAATAACAACAACAACAACCACAATTAAAATTATAACAAAGAAAATCACTCATTAGAGACGAGACTTATAAGTGTTATTCGTAATTACCAGTAAGTCAAGTAAATTTTCCCAGTCCCTTGGGCAGACCTCCAACGCTTACCCGTGAAAAAAACACACAGGAAAGCTTCACTTACCCTTACCTCTAGGTCAAGTGCCTTTCCCAAGTCTCCTGGGAAGACCTCCAAGGCTTACTCGTGAAAAACTATAGAAAAGCTACACTTGCCCTTACCACTAGGTCAAGTACCTTTCCCCAGTCCCCAGGGCAGACCTACAAGGCTTAATCGTGGAAAAACTATAGAAAAGCCATGCTTGTCACTACCGCCAAGGCCTTCTCCCAGTCTGAGTAAACCTCCAAGGCGTACTCGTGGAAAAATAACAGAAAAGACACGCTTACCCTTACCACTAGGTCAAGTACCTTCTCCCACTCCCCAGGGCGACCTTCAAGGCTTACTCATGGAAAAATAACAGAAAAACCATGCTTACTCTTAACTCTAGGGCACAATCCATGCCCCAGTCCTCAGAGCAGGCGAGTTCACTCGGACCATGTCCGTCCCTCTCTACCTGACATGTCCGTACCTCTCTATCCAGTACTTCCTTCTCTACCTGACATTCTGCATCAAATGAAACCTGAAAAATTTAACGAAGGATTAACCTGAAAGGAAAGTGTCTTCAGGCCTTTCAGTCACGCCCACCATTCAACAATTTTTAGCCATGGAAGCATGGCAGATAGAATCTTCCTGCCCTTCTCGGCTAATGGATGACGGCGGGGTGATTTTCAAGGTGAACTCAACTGGTAGCAGGATCCGTCCCACATTCGAGAACAGCTGTTCTACATAAATCCACATGTCAACAATGCTTGAGCACTGGATGAGATCTTACGGGACGGTTTCGTTGACCTGAGCACATCTCTGACAAGTTCGGCTGGCGGAACTTCCGAATCTCTCGAGTTTATCTCAAACCGGTTATGAAACTCCGTAGCATGCAAGGTCAGGAATTTCTGGTAGTTATCATTTGGCCCCGGGATAAAAGCTCTCCAGAAAGGAGTAGCTAGTTGATCGCATTTGACACCCATAATCTCTAAAAGAAAGTCGCCACTTTTTCCCGTCATTAATCCTTTATGGATCATCAAAGTGGATTTTTCAGCGATCACAGTGACGAATTGGTAGAGGGCTGTGAGTGCTTGACGACATTCCAGCTGCTTGGTGGGAAGAAGGACGTCCATACAGATCCCAGACCAGATCTTTTAATAATAAGACTAAAGAGCGAGACGTCCCCAGAAAGGTTTCCAGACGTCGGAAGAAATCAGTTCGTCCTGTCCTTGTTGGAGCATAGACAGCCACTAACCTGAAGGCATGCCCTTTGCCGCTGGTCAGGTCCAGCACCACCAATTTACCCTCAGGGCCCGGAACAACACGGGAACACCGCCTCCAGATTCTGGACGGCTTGGAGATGCAAACACCTCGTAGCCACCGAAAATGGATGCGGAGGTTCGTGCCTCGGAAACTCTGGTCTCGCTAATGGCCACCACATCTATGTCTAGTGACCTGAGGTCATTGAGCAAGTGCCCCTGTTTCCAGGACGACCCCATTCCCCATGCATTCATACTGCCTATTTTAAGTGAGGCCATGATTGATTTTGAGTGAGGCCAGTTACCTTAGAATTTGGGGGGGAAGGATAGTAATTCCATTTTTTTTTTTAGTTGGGGTTGGCTCAAAAGCCGAAATGTCTGTAGATTCGTTTGGAGATTGTTCCCCTGAAGTCTCCAATCGAATCTGGGAATTTGGTTTTTAAATGTGTGTGTATATTCAGTGAAGGCGCGTGGCTGAGAGGTTAGAGGATTGGGTTCACAATTGTGAGGTTGTGAGTGCGATTCCTGGACCGGGCAATGCGTTATGTCCTTGAGCAAGACACTTTATTTCACGTTGCTCCTTCTACCTGGAGTTGCGATCGATAGATGGTATTATAAATTGGAAAGACCAATGGAAACTTGGTTTCCTCGGTCCTATTTGACGGAAGTATGTTTTGGGGTAATGCTATTTTTCCTGGTTTTGTAAAATCGTTGGTGTGATTGTGGTGTTGTGTTGTCAGTAATGTAAAAGTTTTGTATTGTTTGAGTCAATTGCTGTGTAGTGCCTCATGTTTGTATCTTTTTTGTTGTTCTGGGTGCGGGTTAGGTTTTGCTTGAGATGTTGTTTGTGTGTGTGGTGATTGTTGTAATGTTGGCTGTGTGGGTGTTTGTGGTGGTGGTATTGGTGATGGGGATGTGGTTTTGGGGGATGTTGCCTTTCGGCTTTTTGGATTTTTTTTTTTGCTCTTTCGCCTTCTTTTTCTGAGGGCGAAGACGGAGAATTCACCCTTTTATTTATTTGTTTATTTGGGAGCACTTACTATTTGCCACGTGTCATGTGTATCGCCAGGGATTGGAATGTCTTCAATGGGTGTTGGTGCTGTTGATGTTGTTGGTGTCATCTTTTTCTTTGTTGGACTTGGCGGTGCTGGTGCTGCTGCTACTGGTGTTGGTGTTGTTTCATTTGCTGTTTGTCTTCTAATTTTAGTTGTTGTTGTTGTGGTTTTTGGTGTTGGTAGGAGCGGAGGTTTCTTTATGTTTGGTTTTAGAGAAGGGCATAATGCTCTCAGGTGTTTTGTGGAAAGGCAGATATGACATCTAGCTTTTCTCCCTTCAACTTCTATGGGTAATATCATACCGCCTGAAAGGTGTAGATGTTCAGGGATGGCACTACACTTTTTTGAGTGGTTTGCAGTAAAATTTCCACTGCCACCCCTGACAATTGTCCTTGCTTATTTGGTAAACATCAAGGATTTTTGTGTTCTCCTTAATGTTTTCCGTTACGGCGGCCAATAGCCAAGAAATATCTATTTCCGGTGGTATATTGTTTAATTTGATTTTTACCAATCTCATTCCACAGTAGAATGGGATTAGCAGAATTTCCTCACTTTGTAGGGGCTTGAGGGAGTGAGATTTTGCCTCTTCTTCTGTATTAAATCTCACCTCCACCGTGCCGAAATTTCTAGCTCTTTGAATATAAATATTTTGGGTCCAAACTGTCACCAAAGACTTTTGGATTTGAGCTTCTGTGGCTCTTTCAATTTTTTACTTTTTAATCCAATAATATGGTATGTCACAGTTCGATGTACCGTATGTTGGATCATTTCCATAAGAGTCTTGAGACTGACGATATGGCCATTGCTTTCAACAAGACTCCTTGCTTTTTATAATTCATCCTCAGCAAAGTTTAGTTTTCTAAACGATGACTTGATAGCACAGGTGAAAGAAATTTTCTGGGTCCTATTGTTCAGTGTGGATTTTGTTGTTATTGTTGTTGTTTTCGTTAGGGCCGATGGATTGGCAGTATCGGTAGAGTCGGACGCCATGCTTTGCAGCATAGATTTACGGCCCTTTATATGATTTGAATTCAAATCCCGTCGAAGTTAACTTTGGGATCGATAAAATAAAGTACCAGTCACGCACTGGGGTCGATTTAATCGACTTCCCCTCCCCCAAAATTACTAGCCTTGTGTCTTTAGTAGAAATCATTATTGTTGTTTTCATTGATACTATTGTTGTGGTTATTGTTGTTCTGGTTATTGTTGTTGTGGTTATTGTTGTCATTGTCTTTGAGATTGTCTTTCTCAACTTTATCGCTGCTTTTTTCGTTGTTGTTGTTATTAATAGTGCTGTTGTTGTTATTGTTGGTGTTGCTTGTGTCAACCATTTCACTGTTTTAAGACTGAAACAATATCATTAATAACGATTCTGAGTTCAAATCCCGCCGAGGTTAGCTTTGCCTTTCATCCTTACAGGGTCGATAAAATAAAATACCAGTAATACACTGGGGTAATTGCTGGCCTTGTGCCAAAAGTAGAAACAATTAATAACGATATTGTTTCTCTTTTTTTTTTATTTTTTCGAAATATTTATATTTTCCTTCGCTAGAATGGTGTCTTGTTGACATGTTGACAACTTCTTCCTCTCTCTATGTTGTCTTATATCTCTCTCTCTCTCTCTCTGACTCTCTCCTTCACACCCTCTCTCCCACACACACATACACTCTCTCTATCTCTCTCTCTCTTTCTAGTGGTATCAATGTTTGACATAATGATTTCATTTATTGGCCACAAGGTCCGACATGTAGGGGACAGTACAAATTCACGGACATTGGGGTTTTACAATGATAATAATAATAATTGTTTCTACTTTTGGCACAAGGCCAGCAATTATCCCAGTACATTACTGGTACTTTGCCTTTTATCCTTACGGAGTCGATAAGATAAAGTTAACCTCGGCGGGATTTGAACTCAGTCCGTAAAGGGACGTAATTCTGTGCAGTAAATCATGGCGTCCGACCTTCTACCGATACTGCCAATCCACCGCCCTAATGGTAATAATAATGATAATAACACTAATAATAATTTAATGATGATGATGATGATGATGATTATCGATCTTTCATTCCTGACAAGGTCAAGTGATGAAGTTATTGACGTTGTTAATGAAGACATCAACTGCAAAACAAACAACAATCCCAGCGATTGCCATGAAAAGTAGAACAGCAAACAATAACATATAAGAGATGGGAAGAGCGGAGGGAAGGGGAGAGGAGACAAGATGAGAGAAGGGAGAGGAGACGAGAGGTGAATAGGGGAGAGTGGAGACAGAGATGGCAGGAGAGGAGGGGAGACAAGATGAGGGAAGGGAGAAGAGGTGAGTAGGGGAGAGTGGAGAGAGGAGAAGAGAGAAGAGAGGAGGGGAGAGGAGACAAGATGAGGGAAGGGAAAGGAGACGGGAGATGTGAGTAGGGGAGAGAGGAGGGGAGGGGAGAGGAGACAAAATGAGGGAAGGGAGAGGAAGAAGAAGAGACGAGAAGAGGTGAGTAGGGGAGAGGGGAGAGAGGAGAAGAGAGAAACGAGGAGGGGAGAGGAGACAAGATGAGGGAAGGGAAAGGAGAAGGGAGATGTGAGTTGGGGAGAGAGGAGGGGAGGGGAGAGGAGACAAGATGAGGGAAGGGAGAGGAAGAAGAAGAGACGAGAAGAGGTGAGTAGGGGAGAGGGGAGGATACTAGAGAGGAGAGGAGAGAAGATGAGACAGGGAAAGGAGAGGAGAGAAGAAAAGACGAGAAGAGGGGGAGAAGAGAAGTGGAAAGGAGAGGAGATGAGAAGAGAGGCGAGAGAAGTGGAAAGGATAGGAGGGGAGAGTAAAGATGTATCCCGAAATGATGTTTGTAAACAAGAACCAAAATATATAACTAAGTAAATTGGCCACCAGATAGGTTGGGCTAGTATTAACGACTATGTACTGAGATGTAAATCAACCTAGCGGAAGTAATAACATATCTCAGTCATATACACTATCATCCTCTCTCTCTCTCTCTCTCTCTCTCTCTCTCTCTCTCTCTCTCTATATATATATATATATATATATATATATATATATATATATATATATTATCTATCTATGTATTTATCTATCTTGTATCTTTCTATCTATCTATCTATCTATCTATCTATCTAGCCTATCCTATCCATCAATCTCAACCTCTTACATTCGAACTCTCTCATTTAGTAGTCATATCTGACACTTATAAAGTATTATGCTTAGAGCTCTGGTATGAACATAAATCATGGTTATTTTTAATGAGAAACAGCACTACATTACACCTTAATAATTGACAGAAATCTTACAATGAAACCAACATGGCGCATGGACCGTAAACATCTCTCGACATCAATAGCAGGCCACTAACAATGTATAACGAAAACTACAATAGTGCTGAAGTGGAAATGCGCCAGGGACCAGTTCGCAGAGAGTGCGACAAAAATGTTTGACATGAAAGATATATATATATATATATATATACACACACACACACACATATATATATATATATATATATATATATATATATATATATATATATATATAGTAATAACTTTGAAGACTAACATCCAAAGAGGGCACGATAAGGATAAACATATATCAGATATATAAGAACCGTAGAGCAAATATTTATTAAAATAACAGATTAAACTTTAAGCAAAGAATCGCTGCTTTCACCCTTAACGGGATCTTCTGAAATCAGCGATTCTTTGCTTCAACTTTAATCTGTTATTTTAATATATATATATATATATATATATATATATATATATATATATATATATATATATAGGCAAAAGGGATATTTAATTTGTTGTAAATTCCACAAATATAAACGATTATAACTGATTCAAAGCACTCGACAAGTTTTTTCTAGAGTATAATATTCAATGATATTAAATAAATGGAAACTATATTTATAAAACCATATCTATTCTATTATATATATTTCAAGGGCACCAAAACTTTGGTACGCTTTCATCAGGTAAAATACAAAGTGTGTTTCATAAACATTGACATACCCAGGAATAGGATCTTAACGGTTCAAGTTATTCCTGGATCCAGACACACATACACACACACACACACACACACAGACAGACATCCTCAGTTTTATATATACGTATATAGATGGCGGGCTGTTATATTTAACTTTGATAACAGGAGACATAGAGCATCTGCATGCGTACTAGCGTCGGGGTTATATAATCATCTAATATCTAAATATTTAAATGTGTATGAATCTAATTATAAATCAACACATTTCACGCAGATTAAAAATCAGAGAGAAATTCACGAAATTCAGGCGGATGCACGCATATACAGAGTGGGCCAGAATTCATGACTCGCTTGTTAGTTATATTTCTTAACATGCTTATTGTTATTGTATTGTTTTAATTTATTATTTTATTTCTTAATATGCTTAGCAGGTTTCTTAATTCATACTTCTATTTCTTAATATGCTTAGCAGGTTTCTTAATTTATATTTTTATTTCTAAATATGCCTCAGAGATTTTGTTTATTTATTTAATAGAATAGATCTATAAATAATTAAGTGAGTCATGGATTCTGGACCGCCCTGTACACATACGCATATGCATGTGGCGAACTATCTTAAAGATACATATCCTCGGTAATATCCACATTGTTTCGTGTGTATATGTAATTGCACATCGTGACTGCTTTGGTATATTAAAATAGTATCATGTCTCTCACGAACTGTATTCCTAGAATGAATATCTTTACGCTTATTTTTATACACATTTTATATGCCGCTTTCGCAATATCTCTTGAAATATTTATATTTATTTATCTATCTATCTATCTATCGATCTATCTCTCCTTCTCCCTCTCTCATATGTCTATCTATCTATCTATCTATCTATCTATCTATCTATCTATCTATCTATCTATCTATCTATCTATCTATCTATCTATCTATCTATCTATCTATCTATCTATATCTATCTATCTATCTATGTATATAGTCATCTCTATATATAGTTGTGTATGTATATATATATATATGCGTGTGTGTTTATATATATATAAATATCTGGTAGAGAATGTTGAGAAGCCAAAGGGGATCACTAATGTAGGCGGGAAGCCGCTAGAATTGGTTGAGCACTTCCTGTATTTTGGAGCAAAGATTGGGAATACGGAAGTTGATGTGGTTGAGAGGAAGAGCAAAGCCACAGATTGAGATCGGTGTGGAAGTCGGACCATCGTGAAGACCTGAAAATCCGCCTCTTCATTGATGTAGTGGAGTCTGTGCTGCTGTATGGGTCTGAGACTTGGACACTGACCAAGAAACCCACTCAGATGGTGGATGGGTGCTACACGAGAATGCCGAAGATGGCTCTGAACATTAATCAGTATACACTGAGGATGAAAAACTCAGAGCTGTATGGGAGCATCCCAAAAGTCACCTCAAAAGTGACACAGAGGAGACTGAGGTTAGCTGGACATGCTCACCGACATCCAGAGTTGACATTGCACTCAGTGCTCCTGTGGGAGCCCCTACATGGACACACTGGAAGAGGAAGACCAAGGTTAACGTATGTTGATGCCCTAAGGACAGACACTGGTCTGTTGGAGACGCAGGACATGGCAGCGATAATGAGGGACAGAGACCGCTGGAGAGAACTCGTCCATGGATCTCGGGAATTTTACCCGCCCTAGATATATA
>OZ024753.1:7286413-7293913 GCA_964016885.1 Eledone cirrhosa | reverse complement strand
TCTCCATCACCTTCTTTTGGTTGGGAAGGACGGGCTGTTTTCGTAAAGCGAAGCCTTCTTCGACATTTTCAAATCTAACTTGAAAAGGAAGGTGAAGGTGAATAGAGAGGTGTTGCTGTCACCCACCCCTATATTAATTTCAACTCTTCCTATTAATAACTGCGTTGTGCTTCCTAGGGACTATGTTGAAAAATAAACCTCGTGGTCATTCCATGAGAGTATCTTGATCAACCGCTGAATTTTTTCAGCCTATGAACATTTCAGCCAACCCACATAGATCCCAACTGTTATCAATAAGTGTTTCTACATTTGGCACAAGGCCAGCAATTATCCCAGTGCATTACTGGTACTTTATTTATCGACCCTGTAAGGATGAAAGGCAAAGCTAACCTCGGTAAAATTTAAACTCAAAACCGTAAATGGCCATAACTCTATGCTGTAAAGCATGGCGTCTGACATTCTACCGATACTGCCAATCCAATATGATGTTTTTAATTTTGGCACAAGGCCAGCAATTACCCCAGTGCATTAGTGGTACTTTATTTATCGACCCTGTAAGGATAAAAGGCAAAGCTAACCCCGGTGAAATTTAAACTCAGACCGTAAATGGCCATAACTCTATGCTGTAAAGCATGGTGTCTGACATTCTACCGATACTGCCAATCCAATATGATAATGTTTTTAATTTTGGCACAAGGCCAGCAATTACCCCAGTGCATTACTGGTACTTTATTTTATCAACCCCGTAAGGCTGAAAGGCAAATCTAACCTCGGCGGGATTTGAACTCAGAACGTAAAGGGCCATAACTCTATGCTGCAAAGGCATGACGTCTGACGTTCTATGCTTTGCCGCCGTTAACGCTTATGTTTCGGAAAAGCGACCTCACGTTTAAAATTTCCAGTTAAGCGATCTTACGACTTCTTACTTCCAGCGTTATTTTAACGTCTATTGCTACTCTCTCTCTCGTGTATAATTTACCTCTTACTTACGCTCTCTTGCTTATACTTCTCTCTCTTTCTCTCCCTCTCTCTATATGTCTGTCTGTCTCTCTCTCTCTCTCTTTGAGTGTATCTATCTCTGTATAAAAGTATACCTCTTCATTTTTCTTCAATTATGCCACACTCTCTCTCTTTCTCACTTTGTGTGTATATATCTCTATATCACTCTTTCCTTCTCTCAATCTCTCTCTCTCTCTCTCCCTCCCTTTTACCTTTCTCTATGTCTCTCTCTCCCTTTCTCTCTCTCTCTCTCTCTCTCTCTCTCCATTTTACCTTTCTCTCTGTCTCCCTTTCTCTCTCTCTCTCTCCCTTTTACCTTTCTCTCTGTCTCTCTCTCCCTTTCTCTCTCTCTCTCACTCCCTTTCTCTCTCTCTCTCAATCTTTCTCTCTGACTCTCATATTTTATTTTTCCTTTCGCACTTTCTTACAATACAAAGCGTCAGACGCCATGCTTTGCAGCATAGAGTTATGGTCCTTTACATTCTGAGTTCAAATCCTGCCGAGGTAAACTTTGCCTTTCATCCTTACGGGTTCGATAAAATAAAGTACCAGTCACGCACTGGTGTTAATCGATTCCCTCCTCCCTTCAAATTCCTGGCCCTGTGACTAAAGTAAAAACATATATATAGCATTTATTCTTTCAGTTATGTATGTATATATATATGTTTGTGTACATGCACGCATGTATATATGTATGTTTGTTTGCATGAATGCATTTTATGCATGTGTGAATTTTTGAATGTACATATATAAGTATGAGCGTATATATATGTATGTGTGTATATATATATATACATGGTATATATATATGTGTATATATATATATATATATATGTCCAATGGTCGGGTCGTTGGCGACTAAACTGGCAACCCCACCAATGTTTCTTGGTGAGGAGAGTGACTTTGGACATCCTGCAGGACTAAAAACAAAACCTGTCAAAGGGCAAAGGAGCTCTTAAGAGTCAATGGCCATCCAAAATCACCGGGAGAGATGACCCCTTAGCCTTTGTCAAGGCAGAATTCTAGGAGAAGGAAAACTCTGATATAACACCTGCAACCCTGATGGTATCCAATGATGTTGACTTGTTCTTCTTTTTGGTAAATATCCTCTTGGTTAAGAGAGTGGCACTGGCTTTGTGCAGTGCCTTTGCTCACTATAAAAGCTTTGCTTTAAATCTGGAGGTCTCTCTGCACTTGTCGTCACATGGTACCATGGGCCCAGCACTATGTGTCAATAATTGTCACAAGTGTAGTGTTTGTACCAGAGTTTTCAAGTCGCTGGCTGGGCTAAAAAGTCACACTCGACAGCGCATCGGTAGGGGTTCTCCTACAGGGATATAAAGTAGTGGCGTACTCAAAAACGAGTTGGCAGCCACCATATATATATATATAACGAAGGAGGTGTGGTAAGGAACCAGTTGGACCATAACGCACCAGAGTACTCAATACTTAGCGTAGTAGAGTGGATATTAGGAAAAGGTTTAACCACAACGGCAGAGCTCAAGCCGTTTCGACGGCTGTTTCTGGACATACAGTCACATATACACATATGTGACTATGTATATATGTGTATATGTGACTGTATGTATATATGTGAGTGTATGAGTATATATGAATGTATATATAAGTATATATGAGTGTATATAAACGTGCCAGGCTGTACAAGTTACATTTGCATACAATCTCCATTTGTATGCATATCTCACGAAAACACTTCCTAACCCAACATGCTGCATACACTCGGTTTGGGCACATGCATACCTATGTATATATATATATACACAGACATGCATAGATAGGCATATATACCCACAAATACAGTCATATATACACACACACACACACACACACACACAGTCACACACACACACACACACACACACACATATATATATGAAAAAGTATGACCACGACAGCAGAGCTCAAGCCGTTTCGACGGCTGGAGCTCTGCCGTCGGGGGTCATACTCTTTTCTATTAGCCACTCTACCACCCTAATTATTGAGTACTCTGGTGCGTTATAGTCCATCTGGTTCCTTACCACAATTCCTTTGTTATATATATATATATATATATATATATATATATATATATATATATATATATATATATATATATACACATATACGTATACATGCTTACATTCTCACATACAATTATGTACATGATGCATGCTATTTTGTCAGCCATTTCTATAGACAAGCGCTTACGTATATATGTATATATATATATGTGTCTGTGTGTGCGTGTGTGTGTATTTGTGTATCATAATCTATAAAGCTCAGTGTGTGGTCATGCTCCTTTCTTATAGAAATCTACGATATAGAATTTCTTCAATTGAAATTTACAATTCAGTATTCGAAATAGTTTCGATTGCGTCTTGGTACAGATAATTTTTTCAATTTCACCCACAATTACGCAAAAAATAGATAAAACTCAATATTTTACGATTTTTCTCTATCATTTAAACTACTAAACTCTTTCCACTACCATTCAAAATCTATACAACTTTATACTTTCTGCTACTTTCTCTTTCCAAGCTTGATGGTGATAGTGTCCGTATTACTCTGTCATATCATCTGCTGACCTCTATCTACAACCCACACATTTTGCTACTTTCTCTTTTATACTTCAAATTATTACATTTCATACGAAACGACAATTATTCAAAAGCAACAGATACATTTATTCAACAACAAGCGATAAATCTTTTTAAAAACCTCTTTTCCAAACACATACAAACACACACTCACTTCAACAACAACAACAACAATCTGCCTTTTATAGATAATGATAAACAATAATATCCTCTATGAGGTCACTAAACCTGCTAGAAACAGCAGCTAACTCTCCCCCATACCACACCCCTCCCTACTGTCTTAAATTTAGAAAACATATCTTCTATGAGGTCACTAAACCTGCTAGAAACAGCAGCTAACTCTCCCCTATATCACACCACTCCCTACTGTCTTAAATTTAGAAAACACATATCCGCTATGGGGTTACTAAACCTGCTAGAAACAGCAGCTAACTCTCCCCCATATCACACCCATCCCTACTGTCTTAAATTTAGAAAACATATCTTCTATGAGGTCACTAAACTTGCTAGAAACAGCAGCTAACTCTCCTCCATATCACACCACTCCCTACTGTCTTAAATTTAGAAAACACACAGACAACCATGCAGAACAACTCCATTGCAGCTCTGTTGTTCGGCTGGCATCGTCTACGCGCGTGTTGCGCAATTACTGTGAAACAATAAATTTCAACACTTTTTTGCACAGAGATAATATCCATAGGCGAAACTACAATTGTCACTGCTGGCGCAGCTCCTGCTTCCAGGTCTGCAATTCATTCACCCAGTGCCTGGCAGACAAAAAAGTGCTGCCATAAAATGGATGGTGCAACCTAACTTTGGTAACTTAATGACCCCGAGCAACACCGGGCTTTAATACTAGTATATATATAAGATATATTGTGAGATAGCTGGAGAAAACGCTGGTGAGCGAGAGTGATAGAGAGAAGTTGGGAGAGTGTCAGTACGTAACCTTGAGTATAATGCCACAAGACAATAGCTGAAAGGTAATATGTTCGAGAGGAATTAGGTTTCTTGGATTATATGGATTAAGCGGAAGAGGGGGAGGGGGTCATAGCATCTCTTTGTCATTCTAATGGTCGTATTTGTCTAACTCGGTATCATTTACCATAGTAATTCTTATACACACATCCACGCAAACATATACTTGGGCACACACCACACACACACACGCTCACTCATACACACACACACATACACATACATATATAGGTTAGCATATGTGCATAGATATACACATATAGGTTTGCACATGTGCACACACACACATATATACATATATATGTGTGTGTGTGTGTTTGTGTGTGTGTGTGTGTGCACACATCGATGCATATTTCGATTCCTGAACGGACACGCGCGCGCGCACACACACACCCAAACAAACACACGCACACACACACACACACACATACGTATACACACACATATATATATATATATATATATATATATATATATATATATATATATATATATGCATAGATGTATATTTAGCATGGTTTGCACACAAACGACTAAAGTCTTAATATGGCTAGAAATATTGACGACTTCTTAATACGAAACCACCCTACATAATATTATCGGTATATACTTGCATGTATACACACATATACACATATACATACATACATACATTCATTTATACATGCACACATACATATATATATATATATATATATATATATATATATATATATATATATATATACACTCATACCAACCGATATACAAATTTACATACCTACCTACATGTATACATGCTTACATACATATATACATATATACCGACATACATATATACATGCACACATATCCATACCTACATACATAAATACATACATACATACATACATACATGCACACATACTCATACCTACATACATACATACATGCACACATACTCATACCTACATACATAAATACATACATACTTACACACATACATGCACACATACTCATACCTACATACATACATACATGCACACATACTCATACCTACATACATAAATACATACATACTTACACACATACATGCACACATACTCATACCTACCTACCTACATACATACATACATACATACATACATACATACCTACATAGATTTATACCTACCGCCATATATACCTACATAAATACATACAGACCTACATACATACATTACATACATACATACATACATACATACATACATACATACATACATACATACATACTAGAATTCCTATTCGTTTCCTCTGTCCCTTCTATTATATTCGATGACGTCAGAAGACAGGTACATACCGGTATCAATAACGTTTGAAGCGACCTCTATCATTACAGACAGAAATTGTCTGTTGAGTGGCATTTATCGGGACGACAGCTTCTCTCTAATGTCGTTCATTTTGCCAGTGAAGCTCCTGACAACCTTCTTAAGGATATGTAAAGGCTACAAGGGAGACAATTAATTTAACACACATCTATTCTGTCGATAAACTTAACCTAAAGCAAGTAATATCCACAGCACAAGTGTCAGTTCGAGTTGCTTGTCTTCACACAGGGTGGACAGGAATGGAGTTTTGTCAATATATATGTTCAGGTATCTTGGCTGTGGGGCCTAGCGCAGGGGGTAGAACCATGACGTCATAGGAAGCATGCACTCGGTTAATCGCTAGAAAGAACAGCCAATGATTTCACATATGACATCTAAACATCTAAGAAAATGACAAGCTGTATGTGCGTATGTATGTATGTGTATATGTATGTATGTGTGTGTGTGTATGTATGCGTGTGTGTGTGTGTATGTATGCATGCGTGCATGTATGGTGCATGTGTGTGTGTGTGTATGTATGCGTGTGTGTGTGTATACATGTGTGCGTGTATGTATATGTGTGTGTGTATGTATGTATGTGAGGAGGGTGAATTTGGACACCCTGCAGGACAAAAAAACAAAACCTGACAAAGGGCGGAAGAACTCATAAGGGTCAACGGCCATCCAAAAGTGTGTAAATATGTATATACACATGTACATATGTATATGTGTATATACATGGGTGCATGTGTGTGTGTGTATGTATGCATGTGATTATGAAGATGTGTGAAGGAGGACGAAGAAGTTAATGGTGATAATTACAAATAAGGATTACGAAAGCGTAAAATAATGATGGTGGTGGTGGTGATGGTGGTGATGATGATGATGTTGGTGGTGATGGCGGTGATGATGGTGGTGGTGGTGATGGCGGTGATGATGGTGGTGGTGATGGTGGTGATGGTGGTGGTGGTGGTGATGATGATGGTGGTGGTGGTTATGGCGGTGATGGTGGTGATGGTGATAATGATGATGATGTTGGTGACGATGATGGTTGTGGTGGTGATGGTGGTGGTGGTGATGGCGGTGATGGTGGTGGTGGTGATGGCGGTGATGATGGTGGTGGTGGTGATGGCGGTGATGATGGTGGTGGTGATGGCGGTCATGGTGGTGGTGATGGTGATGATGATGATGGTGGTGGTGGTGGTGATGGCGGTGATGGTGGTGGTGGTGATATTGATGATGTTGGTGATGGTGATGGTGATGATAATGATGATGTTGGTGGTGGTGGTGGTGGTGAGAAGGAAGAGAAGGGGGATGGTGAGCAAGAAAGAGCATGGCCAATGATGTTCCTAACGAAAAAGCTGCTGCTGTTGCTACTGCTGATGTTGTTGTTGTTGTTGCTCTTTTTCTTCTTCCTCTTTTTCTTCTTTTTCTTCTTAATCCTTCTTCTTCTTCTTCTTTTCCTTCTTCTTTTCCTTCTTCTTTTTCTTCTGTTTCTTCTTTTTCTTTTTCTTCTTTTTCTTCTTCTTTTTCTTCTTCTTCGTTTCCTTCTTTTTCTTCTTATTCTTATTTTTCTTCTTTTTCTTCTTCTTAATCCTTCTTCTTAATCCTTCTTCTTC
>OZ024753.1:7246413-7283913 GCA_964016885.1 Eledone cirrhosa | reverse complement strand
AAAAACCCATTCCACCAGGCCCACATGAGTCAACCAGCGAAATCCTTTTCTTTATTAAATGCTATTAACATTTTGGGCAGAATTTTTTGCTGCCCCAGAGGTCTTGTCACACATGCGTACTTAAGTTGCCCTTTTGACCTCAGCTCCGGAGAAGTTAGTCTTTGCCCCTTGATGGATCTTATGCTCAGTAGATTACCGTATTTCCCGGCGCCGAAGGTGTCCTCGAGGACACACCCTAATTTTGACAACCAACAATTTGATAGAAAATAATTGTTTCTACTTTTGGCACAAGGCCAGCAATTACCGCAGTACATTACTGGTACTTTATTTTATCGACCCCGTAAGGATGAAAGGCAAAGTGAATCTCGGTGGGATTTGAACTCAGACTACAAAGGGGCGTAACTCGTTACTGCAAAGCATGGCGTCGGACCCTCTACCGATAATAATTGTTTCTACTTTTGGCACAAGGCCAGCAATTAACACCAGTGTATTACTGGTACTTTATATAATCGACCCCGTAAGGATGAAAGGCAAAGTTAACCTCGGCGGGATTTGAACTCAGTCCGTAAAGGGACGTAACTGGGCTGCAAAGCATGGCGTTAGACCCTCTACCGATACTGCCAATCCACCGCCCTCTACCGATAATAATAATCATTAAACTTCCTTATTGGGCTGGGTGAGTAAACTGCCAATTAAATGGTTGCATTGGCCTTGGATTTTAAATGTTGTGAAATAACCATAGACGGTATGATCTTTTTCAAAGGATGTCATCTCAAACACAGCAATATACTGCATGACATTGCTTCTGAAGTGTTGCTTCGTTAGTACGGTCTGTATATGGATAAAAACTGAAGGATAGATTAATTTCAAATAGTATAAATTTTTCTTTGTTCTGTAAAATCAAAGACTAAAACTACTTTATAAAAGCTAATGTAATATATTGTTAAACCTTCCTATAAATCAAACGATCTATAGTTTAAGCCGTTTCTAGACTTTTGTGGGACGTTACTCTCTCTCTCTTTCTTTTTCTCTCTCTCTCTCTCTCTCTGAATATCTAACACTTTAATTGTATCTCTCTCTCTATAACAGCCTATCGCTCTCTTTAGATGTGTGTGTATATATTTGTGTGCGTATTTATTTATTTGTGTGTGTGTGTGTGTGTGTGTGTGTGTGTGTGTGTGTGTGTGTGTGTGTCTAGTTTTCGTGTGATTCAACCGATAAACATCTTTTATATTATATATAGATGATCCCTTGAAAGTCCCCCCCCCACTTTTTTTCCATTCCTTAAGTTCATTTTGTTTCATTTTATTCTTTCATTTCCCGCGTTTGTCATCACTTTTCTCTTTCTTCTCATTCCTTACATTGCACTTCATGTTGCCCTTACACATTTCAATGTCTTTACCCCTCATCAGCGTATTTCTTTCTCTGACATCGTTATTCTCTCTAATTATCTCATCTCGCTTCTAAACTTCATCTATCTCTCCTTCCTAGTCGTTTCATTCCTCTTTCTATCTTTTTATCAATCGTTCAATTCACATCTCTCTTCAATTTCCGATCATGCTTCTCTCTCTCTCTCTCTCTCTCTCTCTCTCTCTCTCTCTCTCTCTCTCTCTCTCTCCCTGTCCTTCTCTCCCTGTCCTTCTCTCTCTCTCTCTCTCTCTCTCTCTCTCTCTCTCTCTCCCTGTCTTTCTCCCTATCTCTCTCTCTCTCTCTCTCTCTCTCTAACTCTGTCCTTCTCTCTGTCTCTCTATCCCTGTCCTTCTCTCTCTCTCTCTCTCTCCCTCTTTCTCTATCTCTCTATCAGAATAAAACTTTATTTTCCCCCTTTTTTATTCAATCATGCATCTTCCTCTCTCTCGCTCTGTATCTGTCTCTCTCACTCTGTCTCTCTTTCTCCCTCTCTCTCCGTCTCTTAATCTCCCTCTCTCTCTGTCTCTCAATCTCCCTCTCTCTCCGTCTCTCAATCTCCCTCTCTCTCCGTCTCTCTCTCTCCCTCTCTCCCCGTCTCTCTCGCTCTCACTCACTCTCGCTCTCACTCACTTTCTCTGTCTCTCTCTCTGTCACTCACTCTCTCTCTCTCTCACTCTCTCTCTCTATGTCTCTCTCTCTCTCTGTCTGTCTCTCTCTCTCTCTCTCTCTCTCTCTCACTCTCTTTGTCTCTCACTCTCTTTGTCTCTCACTCTCTTTGTCTCTCTCTCTCACTTTCTCTCTCTCTCTCTCTCTCTCTCTCTCTGTCTTTCTTTCTCTCTTTCTTTCTTTGTGTGTATCTATCTCTGTATAAGAATATACCTCTTCATTTTCCTCTCTTTAATTATGCGTCCCCCCGTCTCTCTTGCTCTCACTCTCTTGATCTCACCCCCCTCCCTCCTCTCTATAGTCCTATACAAGTCTCTCTCTCGTAATGGTCGTGAACAGTGACAATATGACTGTGATATTAACATTGCTATGATCCATCTATAAGACCACAACAGCATAACATCAATGATGGCGATTGTATTTCTTTAGAGCGAACACATAGAACAATGCTAACGCAATACAAAAGGATATTCCATATTCCTTTTATAAGTAAAGAATTCCACCATGTTCCATAGAACGATACGTAAACTCTATACCATCTCTCCAATACAACCTTTTCATTTTCAGCTGGATTCATAAAACTGAATAATCCAATCGCTGGATTAATAGAGAAGATAAAATTATTGAACTTATGTATTATAAACAAGTAGATGCGGATATTTTCTAAGTGTTTTTCTTGGTTGTGCTGGTATTATGTTTTTATTGTTGATTTGTGTATTGTCTATTGTTGTAAAATATTTGTCGTTGTTATTGTAAATTTTGTTGATGATGTTGCAGCTGCTATTGTTGTCGGGGTTGTTCTTATGGCTGTTGTTTAGTATTGTACCTTTTTTTTTTACCGTTTGTTCTCTTTTGAAAGTATATTTGGTTTCTATTGACTTAAGCGGCATAGGCGATATTTCGTAACTTCATAAATAATATGTGTATCAGATTATATATAACACGCACATTGGTAACAGGTTCTAATCTGATTTAGGCGTATTATGGCAGTATTGGTAGAGGGTCGGACGCCATGCTTTGACGCATAGAGTTACGGCCCTTGCCATTCTGAGTTCAAATCCCATCGAGGTTAACTTTGCCTTTCATCCTTACGGGATCGGTACTATAAAGTACCAGTTATGCACTGGGATAATTACTGACCTTGTGCCAAATGTAGAAACAATTATATTAGGGCCTGGATTGGCAGTATCGGTAGAGGGTCAGACACCATGCTTTGCAGCATAGAGTTACAGTAAAGGCCTGTAACTCTATGCTGCAAAGAATGGTGTCTGACCCTCTACCGATACTGCAAATCCAGGCCCTAATATAATTGTTTCTATTTTGACACAAGGCCAGCAATTATCCCAGTGTATAAAGTACCAGTAATGCACTGGGCTAATTGCTGGCCTTGTGCCAAAAGAAGAAACAATTATGTAAGGGCGTTGATTGGCAGTATCGGTAGAGGGTCAGACGCCATGCTTTGCAGCATAGAGTTACGGTCCTTTACGGCCTGAGTTCAGATCCCGCCAAGGTTAACTTTGCTTTCATCATTACGGGGTCGATAAAATAAAGTACCAGACACGTACTGGGATCGATTTAATCGACTGTCCCCTCTCCCCAAATTACTGGCCTTGTGCCTATACTAGAAATCATTATGTTAGGGCGTGGATTGGTAGAGCGTCAGACACCTTGCTTTGCAGCATAGAGTTATGTCCATTTACGGTATGAGTTCAAATCCCTCCGAGGTTAACATTTTTTTCCCACCCTTAATGCACTGGGGTCGATTTGATCGGCTTTCTCCTCCCCTTCAAATTGCTGGCCTTGTGCCTAGAGTAGAAACAATTATATTTGCAGGAAACTATTTTATACACTACATTAATCTACATAAGTGCTTGGGGGAAGAGTAGGAGTTTCCTGGAATGTCCATCATCAAACAAGAATCCACCGCTTCAATCTTTGTATTAGATCCAAATTCTGACTTTCATGGTTTAGTCCAGTCATGGGCAACCTGCAGCCCGCGAAGCTTTCTGAATGGCTCACCTAAGTCACCTAAGTGAAATCTTTCTGATTTTTTTTTACTCCAACTTTTCAGTCGTAATTTATCTTTCTATCATTTTTACGATCGAGGAAAACAACGTGTACGAATTCTGAAGAAACAAATCAAAACAACCTGAGTTACTGTCCTTTGTTTTTAATGTGGGCACGAATGTAAATTAGCGCTTGCGGCCCGCCTAATGATGAGCCATATCTCATGCGGCCCGCTTCTCGAAAAACGTTGCCCATGCCTCATTTTGTCAGTGAAGAATTGTATTGTTCAAAACACTTTTCAGAGGCCCCCTAGATTGCTGGTACAGAGGGAGGAATGGAAGTTGGAATTTATTTTAAAATCGATAACCTGACTCGAATATTTTCAAGAGAATGCACTCAAATAAAGTCAGCTAAAGGTCAGGTGATTTCGTGAACCTAGGCGAATGTTTATACTGAAACTAAGAACACTAATAGCCAGAATAAATATCTCAAAGCTTTGTCTTTGGCCGTTAAAACTTCCAGAAGTTCAATTGACCTTGTGTGGTAATCTAGAAACCCTGACATAAGGGTCCGGAATAACTACCACAAGGCATATCGCCCAAAACTGTAATGCTTCCGTCAATTTATAGCTGACTATATCAGTTGGCATACGCAATAGGCCATCGCTCGTGAAACACAAACGTAGTCTTCATCAACAGGTGCATAAATTTCTCGTTGCAAGGATAAGGGATAACGTCATAACTCACTGCTATCAGAGTAGTGTTGACCGCCAGCAGGTGCGAGCCAGCCCCGCGAGAGGAAGGGCGTGTTCCAGCGCGTCTCCCTCGCCGTCCTTCGGGGCAATGTATTCTACATCCTGTCGGCTGGGACCCAGTGACGGAGAGTAAGTTAGTTGGAAATAGAGGATACTTGTTCAGACGTTACTTTCTTTCTATTTCTTTAAATATCCCTTCAAAGGTTTCCTTAAATTTATATTTAGTAAAGTATTGTAGCATTACTTACCTGAGGGTGGTGGATTGGGAGTATCGGTAGAGAGTCGGTGTCCATGCTTTGCAGCATAGAGTTACGACCCTTTACGGTCTGAATTCAAATCCTGCAGAGGTTAACTTTGCCTTTCATCCTTACGGCGTCGATAGAATAAAGTACCAGTAATGCACTGGGATAATTGCTGGCCTTGTGCCATAAGTAGAAACAATTACTTACCTGTATTCTTAGCATATCTAGATTGTTATTAGAGGTAAAACGCAAAGGTAAATCTTTGGAAGAAACATGGTAATTTTTCTAGTTAGCTCTCCCTTATTTCTCAGACATTTTCAATCCAACCAGCTTAATTTCCTTGGATTTCACACAGAGAGTATAATCACTCAATCCTTATCTCGGAGTATCCTTTCATCCTGTTTTCTAGTTACCCTTTTACGTTGAATAAACAAGGTTTGCCATTGCAATATGGCGACGAGTCCGAATATCTGCTAGGCATATTTCTTTGATCACTTAGTAAAACATGTGTTATGTTTATGTTGTTCTTGTTGCAGTAGAATAAATTACACACACACATGTGCAGATGTGTGTCTGTATCATCATCATAATCATCATCATTTTACGTCCGCTTTTCTCTGTTTGCAAGGGTGGGACGGGTCCTATTTAGGACAGCATCTCTCCTCCACATGTCACGGTCCTTCGTCATATCCTACCCATGTTAGCGTGGAAAATGGATGTTAAACGATGATTATATATATATACATAAATATATATATATATATATATAAAGGTTAAAATACTGGAGCGTGTTGGAGTTAAACACCCTCTTCGTATTATAGAAATGACAGTAAAAGGATATAGCTCAATGTAGTTAAACAGAGCCGAAAAATTATATATATGTATATATATATATATATATATAATAGATTTTATATGTTCCTTTGTTATATTTCGAATACCTGATGATATCACCGGATTCATATGGAACCCGGTCATTGAAATCATAATAGTATAATAAACTTTTCAAGGATTTACACCAGTCCAGCCTCCTGTTATTTTATTTATAATAAACTCCGTATTAGCACCACCAACTACACAAACGAAGACGAGTGAACTGCACTACGTTGAGTACTCTCCATAATATTACATCAAGATTGACCATACGGAATGACCAATTCTATCCAGTGGTGAACCAACAAACCTCTCTCTCTCTCTCTCTCTCTCTCTCTCTCTCTATATATATATATATATATATATATGAAAAATAAGATGGCGTAGGGCAGAACAAAGGAGAGGCACAAAAAACAAAGAAAGGAATCCCCAGTCACTGAAGAGGTCACAGAATGTGTGACGAAAGAACATTGACAATATATAAACAACCATCTGGTTGTGGAACCAACCAACCAACCGGAAATTTATAAATTCCTAAATTTATAAATTTATTATAATAAATTGAAGTGAAAACAACTGGTGCGTGTGTTTCTTATTGGCAACATGACCCTCCCAAAGTATAACAATATCGGTTTCAACACACGTTTTCAGATAAAGAATCTTGCTAAACAAATTCAGAAACGAAATATATATATATATATATAGGTTGTAGCTCTGGTTCGTTAGAGTTATTGAGCGCTTGCCACACATCTCGGAAATTGTTTTTCCCTAATTTCCAAAGCCGAAATACGATTCTCGCTTATTTATATATATATATATATATATATATATATATATATATATATATATATATATAGTATATGTAGAAATAAACAGTAAATTCTGTGTCTAAAATTACGAGGGTAGAGAATACTACAGTTGTTTTATATATTTAACCTGAAACATACAGTAAGATATATCATTTTATATACAGACCGTATCAATAACCATTTCATATCTCGGACAGATTAGAGATTTAATCTGTTTCGCCCTGAAAATTGTGTTTGTAACAGATAATCCGTAGGTTTTTCGTCAGCAAGAGATAAGATCAAATGAAACAAAACACATTTAACAATAACTCACAGGAGTAAATAATAGACCTCGTGGGTTGCACGCTATACGTGCTGTGAGTGGATATGCTAGAAATGATAGCCTTATTACACTCAACTTTTACTGTGTTTATTTCTACATATCTATATATATAAAACAGAGGATGTCTGTCTGTGTGTCTGTTTTCCTAAAACTCGAGAAGTACCCAACCGTTGTTTTTCAAACTTTACACATGTAACCCGTATGGCCTGGGAAGTGTTTTGATAAAAAAAATTTAAATTATTCTGACCTATGGATCGAATTTGTGAAGTGGCCAATGTCTGTACATAATGAGGGAGTGAGAGGGGAGAGAAAGAAACGGAGAGGCGAAGTGAAGAAGTGGCTCTCTACTCCTCCTTCTCCCCATTCGTCACAGCGTTTTTCGATAGAGGGGAGAAATGTGAACGAGTTACAGAGAGAAAGAGTGAGAGTGAAAGAAACAGACAGACTAAAAGAGGGGGATAGCGGGAGAGAGAGAGAGTGACAGACGCCGTCTTTTGAGAGTTGTATGCGTCAAAGATACATGACAGTGGAATAACTATTGTGTGTGTGTGTGAGTTTGTGTGCGTTTGCATGCGTGAGTGTGTATGTGTGCGTGAGTGATTATAAACTCCATCACATGGTCTGATGGAATTAACCCTTTAGAATTTACATTACTCTATATATACTATATTATTTTCATAGATTTAATATTATTTATTTTGAGAACAATACCTTAACCCTTTAGTATTAATGTGAGTGAGTTATAAAGAGAAAGAGTGAGAGTGAAAGAAACAGACAGACTAAAAGTGGGGGATAGCGGGAGAGAGAGAGAGACGCTGACATACAGACATATATTATAAGGACGCAACGTTATATCTATGTATCTATCTAAAAAGAAAGACTAAGAATTATAGAGAAGGATCGCTAAATCGCCTAATGCGGTCCCTAGGGCATTGAAAATTTGAAATATGTTTTGCTCAAAACACTCACAGGACCATAAGTATTACATGTGTAAAGTTTGAAAACAATCGGTTGGGTGGTTCTCAAGTTTTAGTGAGCTGACAGACAGACAGAGATTCTCTGTTTTAGATATATAGATATATATATATATAATTATATATTCGTGTACAGATATTTTTGCATACACAATAACAAATTATAAATAAACGTATTTATAAGGATAAATATATATCAAATATATAAGAAGCCTAGAGCAAATCCCGAGTAACGCCGGGCCATTCTGCTAGTATTATTATATAATGCTCAGTATTTATACTTTGAGCTTGTTAAAATGCGGGGTGTCAATATGAGTTAATATATATATATATATATATACATATATATATATATATATATATATATATATACATATATATTTATATATATATATATACATATATATATATATATATACATATATATATATATATATATATATATATACATATATATATATACATATATATATATATGTTCTGTTATTAATTCTGGCAATATTACACAAATATGACCCTCCCCAAGTATAACCATATATATATATATACATATATATATATATATATATACATATATATATATACATATATATATATATATACATATATATATATACATTTATATATATATATATACATATATATATATATACATATATATATATATATATATATATATATATATATATATACATATATATATATATATATATATATATATACATATATATATATATATGATATTAATAAATCGAAAACTATATTTATAAAACCATATTTATTTTATTATATATATTTCAAGGGTACCAAAAAACTTTGGTACGCTCTCATCAGATGAAATGCAAAATTTGTTTTATAAATAATGACATACCCGAGAAACCAGACCATATCGGTTCAGGTTTTGTTTGGATAGTTATGTTATTAACTGTCGAGTGCTTCGAATCTGTTATAAATAAATTTGTTGAACTACCAGCAAATTAAATATCTCTTTGCTTATATATATATATTTAATTAGGAAGTGAACACCAATATATTACTACTACATTACCAAAGGTTTCAGGTCCCTAGACAGTATTAATATACGTCTAGATCGTTCATCAGACATTTGTCTGTATGGAGTAGTTATATATTGTGTTGTCCACTTTCTAATTAAATAGCTCTGTTCTATATATATATATCACTCTTTTTTCCTCTGTTTTTTCTTCGGAATTACCTAAATCATGATCATTATCATCATCATCGTTTAACGTCTGTCTTCCACGCTAGCATGGGTTAGACAGGAATTGTCCCATTTGAAGTAAGATTGATCGGGCGACCGTGTCTCGCTCATATAGGACTATCTGGCAGCTTTTCTACGGTTGGATGCCCTTTCTAACACCAACCACATTTACAGTATGGACTGGAAGCTTTTTACCGTGTTACCTACACAACCACACACGCGCACGCACACACACACACACACACACACACACACACACACACACACACACACACACACACACACACACGCATATATATATATATATATATATATATATATATATATATATATACACACATATATAAATGAATATATATATATAGAGATATATACAAATATATTACACAGAGAGAAGTGTGTTACACAGTGAGATGTGTGTAAAGAATTATTACATGTGAGTTTAACCGTTACTGTATGGAAAACAACACCTACAGGTTAGCAATTAAATAGAAAGAACACTGAGTCAGAATCAAATCTCCGAAGTAGATATATATAAATATATATAAATAAATAAATATATATATAAATAAATATATATATATATATATTTATATATATATATATGTGTGTGTCTATATATATATATTTATATATATAAATTGAAACAAAATGAAAACGAAATTTCATTTCTCACTCTTTGTATGGCACTTACTTAAATGTAAGTATGCATGTATACGTACATACATATATGTATACAGACATACAGTAGCATGCACATATATATATATATATATACATATATACATACATATGCATACAGGTACACATACATATATGCACGTATCAGTTTAGCGGCGCTTATTATAACGTCGCTTTGTTCGTTTGTAAACAAACTGAACAGCCTGAATTTATGCCATACGGTGTTAAGGCAACCACGTCACCTTTTTGTTCAACACTGACACATATGTATGTACGTATACATGCATACTTACATTTATATATATAAAGATTTAAATATATATATAAAAAGTCGTAGATATATATGTGTTTTGCAACTGGTCACGTTGTGGCTCAATGAGAAATTAATAAATTAAATTGAATAATCAGAGCTATATATCATAAAATATGTCTATAGAATCACTAGATATAATATATACCATTTCCTCTCCCAATTAGTATAATTAACCATATAAAAAATCAATTAGACCAAGCTATAAGAATAAAGGCTCCTATGAAGAAATCTCCGACAAATAACCGAATGATATATATTTATATATATATATATATGTGAGTGCATATATATATATTTATATATATATATTTATTATATATATATTATATATATAAGGGTGAAAGCAGCGATTCTTTGCTTAAACTTTAATCTGTTATTTTAATAAATATTTGCTCTACGGTTCTTATATATTTGATATATATTTATCCTTATCGAGCCCTCTTTGGATTTTAGTCTTCAAATTTATTATTATTACTATATTTATATATATATATGTGTGTGTGTATATATATATATATATATATATATATGTATGTATGTATTTATATGGGTAGATAGGTTAATATGTAGATTAGATTTCTTAATAAAATATCATTTAATAATTCATGATGATTAGGGAAAAATATTCTTTAATACTATATACAATGTGTTGCAAAAATAGGTGGTATTAGTAACACAAGAAAAGCAAAGAAAACAGAAAAAAGTCAATAGAAACAATTATCAACAGGGTACTATGTGTCATTAAGGCGGACACTTAACACTAGGTAAACAATTATAAAAAACACATCTACTATCATCACATGGGCCACATATTTGGATGAGCAAAATCCCATTTAAATCAACAAATAGTAATTAAGTCATTTTCCTTTTGTCCACTCAGCATGACTTGAAGTAAGAACTTTAGATTAATGGGGGGAGAAATACGTTCCATTTAGTTCATTGCTTTGACAATTTCCTCCCATTTCAAGCCCTATAACTTAGAGTCAGCAGAAATGCGAAGCTGTGATCACAGCCATTTGTGAAGAAGATGGATATCGTATGTAAACTTTTTTTACTTTGCAAATATTGGCTCTGTGCAACCATACCCTTATATTATGAACCAATATGAATCACATTATAATAGAGGATAGCAGAATATATATTGTTCTGTTGATACTTTTACTAACGGTTAGAAATATATGACCTACTATATAACGCCTATTACAATGTGGAAAGTTCTCTCATTTCTTGGCTTTCCCGGAGATTGCATTTATGGTTGTGTTTCTCATTACAGAAAAAAATCATTAAAGTTTGTCACTGCTATTCGACTAATTAGTGGTGTAATTTGTTTGTTGAATTATTTATTGATTATTATTATTATTATAGATTTGTAGGGCTTTTGATTGTTGAAGTACAGTTCTTCATTCATTAGCTTCGTGAATCTCCCGATTTGTTGAGGTATATGTAAATATATTTTGTGGTTGACGTATGTAAGTCCGTGGCAGTTTGGTGACAAATTAGTTTGTTAAATTGTGTGCTTTACGATCTATAGGAATATAGTAATATTGGTTTATTGAGATAGAAGTATTGTAGGGTAGAGTTTTAGATAATTTTTTTATCAATAATACAGATTGGCCCATTTATTTATAGATATTGTTTTGCTTGTAAAACACTAGTTTATTTAAGATAGAGTTTGACACTGCTCGATTATTAATTGCACATTCAACGCTATGGTTGTTGAACGAATTAGGAAACGACTCTCTGATTTATTTAATATAAAACCCGGATGTTTCCCCAATCATATTTAGACATTTTCAGACATTTTGTTGACAACTTCTTATTAGGAAATGTTTTCTACAACGGATTAGTTGTAAAGTAAACTTTTAAAGAATTCATCGCCTCTAGCACTTGAGAATTCGAAGTTACTGTTGGCAAAAATTGTCATTTGTAATGGCTTTTATTTCGGTTAATAAAGTTTATCCTGGAATTAGATATGTGGGTGTAAAATCATTGTTGAAAAACCTGAATTAATTTCTGAACAACGTTTATACGCGCACGCATGTGTATGAGTGCGTGGGTGTGTATATATGTGTGTCTGTCTATACATATTCTTCACATATATATGTTGGTATATATCTGACTGTCGGCTCAGCGGGATTTATTTGAACTTGTGTTCTGTAAGAGGCACTGCGAGTGATAGATCTGGAAGTTCCTTTGCAAATGTGTCCTTACCCCACAACCAGTACGTTGTCATAATGCCACGCCCCTTCACATCTCTTTTACCTCTACATTCTAATTTATATCCACCTAAAGCTACGAGAAGTGCTGCAGTGTTCTCGCTCACTTGAATACGTAAGGCGTAAGAACTAGATTGCATCCTAGAGGCAGTGTTCACGGTGTCTCCGAAAAGACAATATCTAGGCATTAGCTTCCCCACCACTCCACTTACTACCGGGCCAGAATGCATTCCGATACGTAATTGGAGTGCTTTACTTCTCATGTGAGAAATTTCGAGCCCAGTAACATGTGACATCATATCTAAAGCCATGGTCGCAATTTCTCCAGCATGACGATCTTCATTTTTCTCGGGTATACCGCTTACAACCATGTAAGAATCACAGATTGATTCTACTTTATAAACATCATAATCATCTAAGACTGCATCAAATTCATTATAAATCTCATTTAAAAAATCAACTATTTCCATTGGTTTACTTTCTCTACATATTCGGCCAAAATTCACGATATCACTGAAAAATACTGTAGCACATTCGAATAATTCAGGCATTACTTTACCACCCTGCTTTAACTCATTGGCTACTTTTACTGGTAACATCTGGCTCAGTAATTGCTCCGCTTTAGCTTTATTCAATTCTAATTCTTTGGTCCTTTCTACTACTATCACTTCCAAATTATTAGAGTAAGTTTCTAATAGGTGGATTAATTTATCAATAAGTTCTCCTTTAATGGGGTGCATTTGATTCAGAATGAAACCAAGTTTACTGAAAGTCGGTCTTGATGTTGCTTTTTCATTCCAAGATTCTTCAAGCATTTTTTTAAACAGTTTTCTGGAAAGTTTACTGTGTGGTAATAGATGTTCCTTCAAAATAGGTCTCGCAAAAATCATTTTAGCACCACCAATATTCTCCCATACACGACGTATATGTTTATTTGCCGGATTTGATGTATTTCTGACGAGGTTTAAAATAGATTTTTCATTTAAATATTGTAATTCATAACTGTATGGACTTGCTTTTGTGGCTATTTCACAGGCGATGATAGAAAATGAATAAACATCTCCTTGCGGTGTACCAGATTTGATGCCATCTAGAGTTGTATTATCCCCCAGTAGTTCGGGTGCAGTCCAAAAGAGTTCTATTAATGAAGGCAATTCTTGATTGTCTCTAATTCTGTAGTTGCCGTAGCGAATAGTCGGTGCACCAAATCCTGAGAGGCGTACAGTCCAGCGCTTGTCAACCAAGCAATTTGAAGATTTTAGACGTCCATGAGATTTTATTTCGGATTTGTCGTGCAAAAATTCCATGCCAGAACATATATCCTTTAAAAATGAAAATCCAAACTCCCATCCTATCTCAAAAGTTTCATTAGCAAGAATATCTGTAATACTACCTTTATCAGCAACTTCCAAAAATAAGCTGACATTAGGGTATGTCAAACAACACCCTCCATATTGGATGAGGTTATAATGCCTTGATTTTGTTAACTGTAGCATTTCTGAAATAACCTTTTTATCATCTGGAGGGATTGTCCTGTTAGGTATTCTCTTAATATACCAGTTCTGTTCTTTCCATTCATAAATTGCAACCTTTTTGCTAGTTCCTCCTTTGTGCCCGATCACAACTGTCGTTACATGTTGGTCCACTGAGTTCCAATCAACCAGCCATTCTTGTTTGGCTTCTGTATTGTACTCTCGTTCTTTTATTGATATGAAGAAATATGACAAACCAATCATAAGAATAATTCCCAAAATCAATGGCACAAAGATGCTAAAAATGTGAGCGTCACAAAATTTACCAATATAAAAAACACTGTTGCATTTACACACATTATATGCTACACATACACCATGTTTACAAAAGGCACAAAATGGCTTTCCGCATATACTTCCACTATAGCCTTTATGACAAATGCAGTAAGTGCGGTTAAAGCATACACCATATTTGCATTGGCACATGGCGTTCTTACAGGATTTTCCAAAATATCCATCAAAACATTTGCATTTACCATTTGGCATACATTCGCCTCGATCAAAAACATTAACATTATTAGGATCTTTTAATTTGTCACCACATTTAAAATTACATGCGTAAGGTGCGAGTACAGATTCTTTCCGGATTATAATGCGCGGTGGCCATGGTTCCTCCTCTACTGGCATCATCATTTGTGTATTGAGTCCAACCATTCCCGAGAAAGATATGTATCGTCTAGTGTTATATATCTGCCCTTCGGTGGAAAATAAAGCTGCCATAGAATTATTGCGTGAAACCATTCTTGTCTGGTAAGGAATTTCTAATTGGATACCATCTTCCATCCTCATTATACACTTAACAAACGTTAAAACATTTTGTTTCGGCATATGAGGCCAACGTGGCATTGGGTTAATTTGGGCTAGGTAGCTGAAAAAGCCAATCCTGTTTCCATAGTGATCTAAATGTATTTTACCGGTTAGTCCATCTATAGTAATTTCACGCAAAATCAAAGTAAATAATTGAGATTTCATTATCTGATTTTTCTCAATTAGTGTCAAGAGAGCTTTCGCATAAAGGTGCACAGCATCATAACCCAATCCCATTAGTGCGCCTTCTTCAAATGGATGATAAGCAATATTTACACCTCTGTGAAGTGCACGGTCTTCTTTAAAGTAATAATTTAGGACTCGTTTCCAATTTTCTGTTTGGTAACCTGATACATTGTAGGTCGGAACATAAAGGTACGTTCCAGAAAATGCTAATGTACATTCCATTTTACGACGGCAAACAGACTGGTTTTCAAAAGGAAACGCGTTTGCATACTTTCCGAATAAAATCCATTGGAATCCATTCAAGGAAGAAAGGCCCGCGAGATAGGCTTCTCGAAGGACGATAGGCTGTATGTGGGCTGGCACAAATAGAAAGAATATTTTAAGTTTAGTTTCACTAATCTGCCTCATTCTGTGCAGCAATAGTCCATCATTAATATACCTAGGGCTTACATATTTTAGCTGTTTAATAGTAAAACGATAACGTATGCTAATGTTGTATTTGGCAGCCATAGAATAGAATATGTCAGGTAAATTAATATCTTCATATTTAATTATGAGAATATCAGTCCAAAGTCTTTCTTTGATAGCCTGAAACGCCGAATCCCATATTGTTTCATCTGACCAAGATATCGTATTATGATGGGGGTTTAAATGACTATTGGATAATTCTGTGGAAGTACCTGTTCTAATAAATGGAATATTATGCTTCGCTAAAGACTTGGATATAGTATCAGGAACTGAAATTATAGCAAAACGAATATTAGAGGAATTATGTATCCCACCTCTAAGCTTTATGTTGGTTGGGTATTGTTCTAGTGGAATGTTAACCGTTCGCAAATTCAAATGTATTCCTTTCTTACTTAACTTCGGGACAATAAGGCCATTGTTAACATCGTTTATGGCGAATCGGATGAAAGTATTGATATGTGAGTCCATACCACTTTCAGGGGCATTGCCTTGAATGCGACCAAAATGTCCAATTGTGATGTTCCCTATTATACGAAAGGCGGGACTTAAATAAGAAACATTGTACCTTTTAGAATATATTTTCAATCTGACAGAGTCGGTTAATACACCTATTGATACAAACACACTACTATGTCCTTCGATCATATTCGTCGATTTATCAATTAGAAATGGTATATCCGTTGGATCTGTTTCTACAGTTAAAGACATCTTTGAATTTGGGCCTGAATAGATGTGACGGTCTGACGAATCTAATGCATCAATACAAATACCATTTATTATAGGATGAGCAATAGAAGCATCGATTAGACCGGTTTCATTATTCGTCGAAAGAACAAACATCCGTTGTACTTTTTTGGTTTCTACAAGTTTAGCCACAGTTTGAGCTATAACAGTAAAATTCCTCGTGAAACTAATCGGTAGAATCTTTTCTTCTTCTTCCGGTGTTAGTCGCTTGAATGTAATAAACTTGCTGTTATTTACAAGCCGTCTTGCAAGTTCTATGTCAGTGAAGCATTCTAGACAAGCAGGAATTCTTTCCCATGGAGGTTTTCCCATGGTTAACGTAATATTTAACTGTAAATCATCTACAATATCTAAAATACGAACACCGGTAAAATTTACCTGACCATTTGTTGCTCTTTGACGAAATATCATATCTTGAGTTTTGAAATCAGTAATTACATTCTCTCCTTGCAGACGAATTTCACTTGAAGCAAGTAACATTTCCCGTTCTCGGTCCGCATAAAATAATTTATAATTATAAGGAATTGACATTTGAACATATGCAACAGAATCAATACCATCTCGAAGAAGTTTATCATCATCGCCTCTGATTTCCACCTCAACATCAAAATCGTGATTAGCTAAAACACTTAGCGGTGGCTGTTTCGTTATTGCTAAATGGTTCGCAGGCTTTGTAACACTGAAAGGATTGGTATCAATTGATATTTCATAATCCGGTATGCTGATCCTTAGAATTCGTTTGGTTGGAGGCACTAAGGTATGCGTATGGTAAATCCTATCGATTATAATCTTTCCTTTAAAAATTGGTGATTTCATAAGAGAAGGCGATTGAGGTGATACGCAGCGAACCTTGGCTTGTTGTCTGTTGTAGCGCTCCGGATATTCCAGCCACCAAGCAGAGTTCTGACATAATTCCCCGCCACTCTCTGCCCAACTGTCGTTATTAGATGGCGGATGAGGTAAAGAGTTTACTGTCGCCATCGAATTTAACACATCCCCGTTTGTAACAAGTGTATGGTTTGAAACAATTAACACAATTATAGGCCTGAATATGATTTGGTTGAGTGGTACTGAATAATTCCATTCTTTAGCATCAGCAGACGGTGTCATTGGAGGATGGTAATCCTGTTGAAATTGTAATGATATGTTTTGTCCAGTCACAAGCATCAACGTAGATATAAAAAAGAAACATGCAACAGCCATATTTCCTTGGATTTTTCATTAATATAATCCACTGTAACTCTCATTTGTCGATTATAGCATTGTAATTTTTCCATTACAACGTGAACTACTAAAAAGCAGATTTAGCGTTTATGGAATCAAATCGGAGAAAAGAAAAAATGTTGAAAAGTAAACAGTCAATGCCTTTCTTAAACGCAACAACGATTTCATCTTTGACCTTTACTGATAAACGTTCTTCTTATTTCAAATTTAGTAATATTTCTTAGATGCTAGCGTCTCTGACGTAAGAAAAAAGTTAGATTGAAGTATATGTGTGTGTATATATAAAATTACTATTTTAATTCTCGCCCTAACACAGCTTATACATAAATGTAACTATGCATACGTACGCACATATATATTATGTACACACTCATATCTATGTATATATATGTGTAAGTCTGCAGACACACACACACACACACATACACAGACACACACATATACACACACACACACACACACACACACACACACACACACACACACACACACACACACACACACACACACACACACACACACACACACACATATATATATATATATATATAGTAATAATAATAAAATACATATTCTGGTATTTAGGGTTTGGCTATGTGTATGCGGGAGGTTTGCGTCTGCGTGAGTATGCAGGTTCGTACGTATGGTGGGTGTGTGTATATGTGTACTTCTTGTTTTAGTTGACTTACGTCTCCGAACACTCGTGTATTTATTTGTAGGTATGTGTGTGAGCTTGTTATATACGTATTTATTTACTTATATACGTTTATATAATTATTTATTTATTTGTACACAAGCACACACACACACACATATTTATATGTGCGTGGTTTTGTATACCTATGCTAAGGTTTTGCGTATGCTTGTGTATGTACGTATCTGTTTGCGCGTATGTATTTATTTGTTTCTATTACTTCTGTATTGTATTTATTTACTTTGTTCTTAACTCTGTAGCGGAGATTCATTTGGTCTCCTAGTTAGAATTTTAGTCTACAACTTCTGCTATACCATTTACGTGGTTTTGTCTTTGCGTGCTATTGTTCTCCACGCTCCACATATGACTTATTATCTTCGTTTTTTCGTTCATTGCCAGATAACGTCTCTATGCACCACCTAAGAGAACATTAGTCTACGACCTCTTTTATACCATAAACGTGGTTCTGTCTTTGCGCGTAATTGTTTTTCACTGCTCCTATTAATGACGTATTATTCGTTTTTTCCCGTTCTTTGACAGCGAACGTTTCCACGAACCAAAGTATCGTCTTCCTGCCTTCCCCCGGTTGCAACGTTTTTTGAAATATCCAGTTCTGCGTTTACAGATTGACTTTGTTAGTTTCAGAAGATCCCGTTAAGGGTGAAAGCAGCGATTCTTTCCTTAAACTTTTATCTGTTATTTAAAAAAAAAAAAAATATATATATATATATATATATACATATACATATATATATATATACATATATATATATATATATATATAATGCGTGTGGCTGAGTGGTTAGAGAATTGGATTCGCAATCGTAAAGTTGTGAGTTCAATCCTGGACCAGGTGATGCGTTATGTCCTTGAGCAAGACACTTTATTTCACGTTGCTCTTTCGACCTGGAGTTGCGACCGATAGATAGTATTAGCAATTGGAAAGACCAACGGAAACATTGTTCCCTCGGTCCGATTTGACGAAAGTCGATCGTTCCTTTTATATATATATATATATATTAGTGTGTGTGAGTGTATGGGTGTTTCTGTGCACGTGTGTGTATTTGCGTATAGATTGAATGCATTCAGCCGTTATGTTTTAATGTACGTATATTTTTAAGACTATCTTGGCGAATGGAAATATCAGGGACACAGTATTCTGAAAGCGAAGTGGAGCAGAGAAGCCGTGTATATTGATTTGATACAAGTGGTTACATTTTAATATTTTGTAAGTGAATTCACTAGATCCTAATATATATATATATATATATATATATATATTTTAAAATAACAGATTAAAGTTTAAGCAAAGAATCGCTGCTTTCACCCTTCTGCGTTTACAGATTGACTTTGTTAGTTTCAGAAGATTCCATTAAGGGTGAAAACAGCGATTCTTTGTTTAAACTTTAATCTGTTATTTTAATAAATATTTGCTCTACGGTTCTTATATATTTGATATATATTTATCGTTATCGAGCCCTCTTGGGATTTTTGTCTTCAAATTTATTATTATTACTATATATATATATATATATATATATATATATATATATATATTGATATATACATACATGCATACGTGTATATGTATATATGTGTGTGTATAGAAACATATATATATATATATATATACACTATCTTTATATACAGTCTGTATACATATATGCGTTAATCTGCTGTCGTAATATTCTGAAATTGTTCAAATGTCTGTCGGGCCTGCATACATTTATGTTTACAGAATGCGTACATATTTACGTACATATGTATGTATGTAATTATGTTATAGCTACTGTCGCTCAGAGAGTGGAATTGGCTCAGTGCACAGTCTTTCGTCACTAAAAAAAAATCTTCACTCAAAGGCATTGCACGATAGCATTAATTGATAATTATTATTAATGTAATATCGTGCAATGGCCATACTCGATAACGAGAGGGCAGCCATCTTCATGTATGTATATATATATATGTATGCATAGGTATATATATATATGCGCGGGGACATAGAAATAATCGGGCTGGATACCTGATCGCGCGGTTAAACCACTAGGAGTGAAGGACCCCAAACCTTTGTCAGGGCATTCTTTGATGAGTGTTGTTTTTTATACCGCAGGGTGTCCAAAATTACCCTCCTCACCAAGCAAGCTTGGTCATGTTGCCGGTTTAACAGCCGACGACCCGAACCAAGAGGAGATTGGATGGCACATATACCCGCCTCTTAATGAGAGCGCAAAACCTATCCTGGAAACGACATCCCACCTTGTCTAAAATCTATGGCAAACTCCCTCGAGCCTCTGCCCTTCTAAAATCCCGGAGAGCTCAATTTGCTGGCCACTGTCACCGTGCCAGCAATGAAATCATATCCGCTCTCTTGCTCTGGAACCCTGACTCCAGCCTGACTAGGAGTAGGTAGCTGTCATTCCCTGACGTTATCTCTAGGGATACGGGAATCAGTAGACAGGACCTGGGGGCAGCGATGGGGGACAGAGAATTCTGGGGCATGAGGGTGAGATCCATCATCTCGACAGTAGTCGACGAATGATGATGATGATGACAGATTGTACTCTGTGATGAGAGGTTTCCATGCTGGAATGAAGTTAACTGTTAAAATGAGTGGTAACCTCCCATGATCCTATTGTGGTTGAAAATGGTGTTAAGCAATGAGATATTTGGGCACCGACTCTGTTTGCGTTGGTCTTTGCTATGGTTTTCCTGATGGCTTTTGAAGCTTGCTCACACGGGGTCTACATTAAATATCGAACAACAGGTAACATGTTCAATATAAGAAGGTTTGATGTCAGAACGAAATATTTTCATCGCTGATACATGAACTCCTGTAAGCTGACGACTGAGATGTTGTCGCTCATTCTGAGAGTGACATGCAACATCTCATGAATCTTTTTCGAAAGCATGCGGTGCATTGAGCCTAACAATCAGTCTGAAAATGTCTATGATGTTGTACCAATCTGCACCAGGCAAAACTTACTCTACACCAAACATAAGTGTCTCTGGTCATATGTTTATGCATCTTGGCAACACTGTGAATATGACAAATACTCTGGATGAAGAAATCTCCTTCCGAATCAAGAAGGTAAGTGATGCATCTGGAAAGCATGAGGCAAAGTTGAAAGTTTATAATGCTTGTGTTTTCTCCTCTTTGTTGTATGCATCTGAAACTTGGGTCACTTACCAAAGACACCCCAAAAGGCTGGAACACTTTCAGCAACAGTGTCTTCAACGTGTACAGGGCATCCACTGGAAAATGTACTTGAGTGACACTGGACTCCTCGAATATAGTCGATGTACCGGTATAGAGTCTTTCATATTTCAACATTGATTAAGATGGTGTGGTCATGTACTGAGAATGGATGAGGATCGTAACCCAAGGCAGTTCCTGTATGATAAGCTGGTCGAAGGTAAATGACCACCGCACAAACCAAAGTTGAAGCATAGGGATTGTATTAAAAGCACACTGAAAAAGATGAAAATATCGGAGAAGACTGGCAGAACCTCGCTTTAGATAGATTTTCCCGGAGCAAGACAGTAGATGATGGAAGGGGATGATATGGCACATTGTGACATTACACCAGGAAACCAGGGCTGTGGTAAATCCCTCTTACCCAACATGGCACACTGTGGTATTACACCAGGAAACAAGGCTGTGGTAAATCCCTCTTACCCAACATGGCACACTGTGGTATTACACCGGGTAAACAAGGCTGTGGTAAATCACTCTTACCCAACATGGCACACTGTGGAATTACACCGGGGAAACACGGCTGTGGTAAATCCCTCTTACCCAACATGGCACACTGTGGTATTACACCAGGAAACAAGGCTGTGGTAAATCCCTCTTACCCAACATGGCACACTGTGGTATTACACCGGGGAAACAAGGCTGTGGTAAATCACTCTTACCCAACATGGCACACTGTGGAATTACACCGGGGAAACACGGCTGCGGTAAATCCCTCTTACCCAACATGCCACACTGTGGCATTACACCAGGGACCTAATGTTTGCGAAACGCATATTTTAACAATTCCGACATGCTACATCAATTTAAAAAAACGCGCGCGCGCTCACACACACACACAAACGTAGACACATATACACACAGATATGTACGCACACAAAGACACATATGCACAAACAAACACACGCACAAACGCAAACACACAGACAAAAACACACACGCAGGAACATACACACACACACACACACCTCACACAAAGACATATACAGAAACATACACGCACAAACGCAACCACATATCTATATCCACGCAAAGAATAAAATGAGAGATGTGACTATTTCTTTCGTTCTTTCTGCTCAGATTGATGCAGCCAGTGCTTGGAAATGTTCGCTTGAGAGTATTTACCATAGACAGGCCATTTCTAAACACCGAAATGAAAATATATTCACGATATCATCATCATTATCACTCGTCGACTACTGTCGAGATGATGGATCTCACTCTCATGCCCCAGAATTCCCTGTCCCCCATCGCTGCCCCCAGGTCCTGTCTACTGATTCCCGTATCCCTAGAGATAACGTCAGGGAATGACAGCTTCCTACTCCTAGTCAGGCTGGAGTCAGGGTTCCAGAGCAAGAGAGCGGATATGATTTCATTGCTGGCACGGTGACAGTGGCCAGCAAATTGAGCTCTCCGGGATTTTAGAAGGGCAGAGGCTCGAGGGAGTTTGCCATAGATTTTAGACAAGGTGGGATGTCGTTTCCAGGATAGGTTTTATTCACGATATAAACTTACAATACTTCGAAAATAACAGTGTAGAAGGATGACACCTCTGCGGTTTATTTTTATCCTATTAGGTATCTGTCCTTCTCATTACGGTATGTACATGCTAACATTTAAAGAAAATTATAGGCTTCCAAAAAACATTCCTTCCGATCCACGTCAGCTCTATTACTCTGTTCTATTGAATCAAACTATTAGCAAACCAATAATTGTATATTTGAAATATGTGAACGGAACAGATCCTAAGCCGAACTCAAGGAATATAACAGCACGCGTGACATTATTAGATATTAAAAAACTCAAAAACAAAAGTGTATCGGACACTTGGGCAGAAAATGGAGGTATGTTGTGTCAGAAATCAGCATGGTGGCTTAACTATCCAGAGCGATTAAACAGAGATTATGCAGTAGCACTCTAAAATTCAACTGAACGTTGAAGTGATTGACCAAGAAATTATCATTGACTAGATTTACCATCAGCATTCAACATTACCGCCCAACAATCGAATATTAAGAATTGAGATACTGGTGTATAAGATAAAACTAGATACTTATCCCATCCGTATAACAACTCCTGCACATCACTTGACCATTACGAAACAGCCACCTTGTTCTGTTATAGCAAACCGTAACTTCCATTTTGAAGCCGAAATTCGTGATATTTATGACCATCCTGTAACGGAAGGCCTTGATTCGGTAGCATATGTTATATTAACAGTACCCTACGCTTATAAGAAATTTTACGCCAACAGAGAAAGAGAAAATATTTTAGCTGAATCAGAAATTACGTTGGACACTGATGACGCTTTGATACATCTCACACCCGGGACCGATTGGTTCGGAAACGGGCTGAGATGGGTAAAGTTGTTTTTACAAATATTCGAATTCTTGAGTCTGTTAACCTGTTTCGGTTGAATCTAACAATGACTATGTCACGTGATCCTTATTCTAGAATTCCACGTTGTCCAACTTGCTGTATGGATTTTAATTTGACATGTTTCCAGTGACAAAAAATATAGAATGTACACCCCTTCCTCTGTTTTTGAACGAATTTCCATCTTACCTACGACTTTCACATCCAGAATGCGATCCAGAGAACAACGGCTAGCGAGATTGGTGCCCGCGCGCAATGTAGAGGAGAGGTGGAATATGCTGAGAGATCCCAAAACAAAAACTATTCCTATATTATTAGGTTTCTCTATACCAGGGGTATTTTCACTGAAAGCAGTAGATCTCGATGGACGTCGTATCTTTTCTGGGAGACATTCAAAATTGAAATTATCTTTTATATCTGTACCAGCTGGAGTTTGTATGATTCGTGAAAGCTCTCCAAATTTAAATAAGGGATTTGTTTTAATACATATAGCAATCTGCAAGATAACAGAAAAAGTACAAATAACAGTGCACCCTACAGGTTATGAAAATGCTTCCTATACAACTCCGGTGTTTAGTGTCCGAGGAAATTTAACAATTGTGCACTTCGGGGAACTTGAGGGCAGTGGCACGTAGAAAAATGTTGAATCTCACGTGAACTCATTCATTCGTTTAGCTACGAATCACGTCAACAGTGGCATAAAAGCTTCCTATTAAAAAGATAGGGGATATTGTTAAATGTGAAATCAGTCGACGTAAAAGATCTACTGCATATAAAAGCTTAATGAATATGACTTCCGGTATTAATTCCATGCGTTATGACACGGTACGTTTAATTATCAGTACGTTGCCAGCAGAGATCACCAGAGCCATGAACCCATTACTTTTGAAAGCACATTTGCCATTTATTTCAACAGTTAACACAGATAATGAGTTTTCAAACAGGGATACATATCGCTTTTTCAACAGAGTCTGCTGGAGTGAAAACAGTATTGTAGACACGGTTTTTCTGGCCTTGGAACAGCGGAATTGGCACCAAATAGTAGTAGTTCGTTACAAAGGAATCGTATTGAATAATGTTTATGAATTCCTACACGACGTCTCACAAATTAAGTCACATGGCCGATTGAAATCTTCGAATTGTTCAGTAGATATCCGTTGGTGTGTACGTCTGAGCGGATTTGGGGCACATTACATTCGATTTGGAGAGCACAGAATCCCGGATGAAACAACGCCTGTTTCAAACGAACTTTTTTAGACAGCTCCAGAATTGTTATTAAACGTGTCATGTTTAGATGAAGTTAAAGGAGGGACGCCGCTAGGAGATGTTTATTCATACGCGATAGTCGCATGCGAAATCATTACACGAGAACTTCCTTATGTGTATGAACTACAATTTTTAACAGCGTCTTCAATATTGGGTCTAATAAGACATGAAAGAAAGAAGATGGCCCGACGAGTTTGGAAAGATATTGGAGAAGAAATGATCTATACAAGACCAATAACAAAATACGACCTCTTTCCACCACAACCTCAGACGCATTCATCATTTCGGAAGTTGATCGAGGACTGTTGGCACGTGAAACCTTCAGCAAGGCCTGTTTTCCATAAAATTTATACAAGACTTAAAAACATATATCCTAGGAAAGGTGAGCTTATAGACAATTTGATTAGCCTGTTGGAAACGTATTCTAACAGTTTAGAATTAGTTGTTTTCGAACGAACACAAGAACTTGAAATGAGCAAAGCTAGAGCAGAACAGCTACTTAGTCACATGCTTCCAGCGAAAGTAGCAGACGAAATAAAAAATGGAAACAAAACCGATCCGGAATATTTTGATTGCGTCACAGTATTTTTCAGTGATATCGCCAATTTCTCTAATATATGCAAAGACAGTAAGGCATTACAGATTGTGGAATTGTTGAATGAGACTTATAATGCCTTCGATCGAATTCTCGATGATTACGATGTTTATAAAGTGGAAACTATAACTGATTCGAATATGGTGGTCAGTGGTCTCCCCGGGGAAGAATGAGAACCGCCATGTTGGAGAAATTGCAACCATGGCTTTGGATTTGATGTCTATGGTGACAACGTTTGAAATACCGCACATGCCAAAATCTACTTTACAGTTACGATGTGGAATACATTCTGGCCCTGTAGTAGGTGGCGTGGTAGGCAAACTTATGCCTAGGTATTGTTTGTTTGGAGATACGGTGAACACAGCTGCCAGGATGGAATCCAATTGTTATGATCTTCGAATTCATATGAGTGAGGTTACAGCCAGGATACTTGAAGATTTAGGGGGATATACTATGGAAGCAAGAGGCATGATAAAAGTAAAAGGCATTGGAGAAATGTTAACTTACTGGCTGTGGGGAAAGGATACCTTCACGAAAGTACTACTTGGCCAGTCTCTAGCATTGTTAGTTTCTGAATATAAGATGAAGTGAAAGATAGAAAATATAGATAGTGATGAAGATAATGATGATGGTCATGATGATGAAAACAAGAAACCAATAAAAAAGATGCATTAATATATATATATATATATATATATATATATATATATATATATAGTTATAGGAATAACCAAAGAGTGCTTAGAAATACATTGATTTATTAGCTAACAGTGTTTCATCCATACACCATGGCAGGAATCATCAGAGCCTATAAACATGAGTATATCAGTAGTTGCATGCTCCATCGAGCTGGATCACCAGAACAGGGTTAAAGGACTAGCAGGGGGGTCCCGAGGCCAGCGCTATATGGAAGAAGACAGAATACATGATGCACATAATGTCATAAAATGTCTTAAAAATTCTTTAAAATGTTTAAATTACACCAAAAATGTATCACTTAAATGGTGCAATAGATGATAAAGAGGTTGGGAGAGGGTAGCAAGAGATGAGTGAGGGTATTACTCAGCATGATCAGAAACAATAAGAAATTAATAAAAACAAAATAATAAAAAAAGTACAAAAATACAGGGATAAGAAAAGAGATAAATATAAAAATACAAAAGAATAAAGGAACAAAACGCCCCCCCCCCCCCTCCCTCAAATAAAAAATATATATGAATGTACGTATTAAACTCGTCCTATAGACTGAGTGCTCTTGCCCTTGGATATTTCTACCAAACTTTTACTACAGTGTATATATATATATATTCAAATCAACAAACAGCGAAAGACGCGTTCCGAGTTATCCGACAGACAACCTTTTCCCCCTCCCCGGAAAAAACCCCAGTTGATGGATGTGAATCCGAAATATATAGGGACTATTAAATCTCTCCCAAGGTAACTCTCTCTCTCTTGTGTTGTTATTATTATTTTTATTCTTTTACTCTTCCCTTCATTCTACACATCTCACACATCTTATACACACCACGCATCTCAACGTACACCCACTTACATCTCTCTCTCTCCACCACCGGACCTTGTTACCCGGAGATTTACCCATTTGCATTGTCGAGGCTTCCAAACGACTTATAAATATTTACTTATTGTTCCACAATGCTTCAAGCAAACTTCAATACTCTCTTATATATATATATATATATATATATATATATATATATATATATATATATATATATATATATATATATATATATATATATAATAGGAAAAGTGTCAGGACCCTAACTGCTGAACTCCAGCCGTTTGGACAGCTAGATCAGAAGGAATCTAGCTGTCGAAACGGCCGGAGCTCAGCCGTCGGGATTCTAACTCTTTTCTTATTACCTACTCTATGTATAGAGTACTCTGGTGCGTTATGGTCCATCTAGTATCTTACCACACCCTCTATGTTGTATATATATATAGATATTTATTAAAATAACAGATTAAAGTTTAAGCAAAGAATCACTGCTTCCACCCTTAACTTTTCATATATATATATATATATATATAGGAGTAAGTAAGACCCCGACGGCTGAGCTCAAGCCGTTTCGACGGCTAATTCTGTACAGAATTAGCCGTCGAAACGGCTTGAGCTCAGCCGCCGGGGTCTTACTTACTCCTATTACCCACTCTACTACCCTAAGTATTGAGTACTTTGGTGCGTTATGGTCCACCTGGTTCCTTACCACTTTTCCTTCGCTATATATATATATATATATATATATATATATATATATATATATATATATATATATATATATATATATATATATATATATATATATATATATATATATATATATATATATATATATATATATATACGTGTGTGTGTGTCCGTGTATGAGACACGGGGAAACATTGACGGAGAGATGAGTTATTCTCAAATATCAGACCTACGGTTGGCTTATTTCCAAATCCTCGTGTGTTTTCTATATTCCTCAGACAAGAAAAAAGTTGTTTAATTCAATGGCCGAATAAAATATTAAATTATGCTACTTTCTATAATTGACTTATTTGTTCTTTGACTAGCAATTCTTCAATCGCTGATGATCTTTCATTTTGTATTGTTGTTGCTGTTATTGTTGTCGCTTTTGTTATTTTTGTTGTTCTTGTGCTTCTTTTTTGTTTTGCTAATGGTATTGTTGTTTTTGTCGTCGTTTATGTTGTTTGATTGATGTTGGTGTTGTTGGTGTTGGTGGTGTTTGTGTTCGTGCCTGGTGTCAGTCAGTTTCATGCTGGCGTTAGTGTCGTTAGCCTCCAGTGGAGTTGGTGTTGGTGGCGATCCCGTAGTGTCGGTTTTGTTTGATTTGCAGTGGATTGGCAGTATCAGTAGCGAGTCAGACGCCATGCTTTGCAGCATAGAGTTACGTTCCTTTACAGTCTGAGTTAAAATCATTCCGAGGTTAACTTTGCCTTTCATCCTTACGGGGTCGATAAAATAAAGTACCAGTGATGCACTGATATAATTGCTGGCCTTGTGCCAAAAATAGAAACAGTTATTTGATTTTTTTTTTGGGGGGGGGGCGGATTGGCAGTATTATTAGAGTCAGACGGCATGCTTTTCAAGATAGAGTTACGTCCCTTTACGGGCTGAGTTCAAATCCTGCCGAGGTTAACTTTGCCTTTCATCCTTACGGGGTCGATAAAATAAAGTACGTACCAGTAATACACTGGCATAATTGCTGGCCTCGTGCCAAAAATAGAAACAGTTATTTGATCTGGGGTTGTGGTTGTTGTGTGTATAGTTGGTGGTGAAGTGATAGGGGGGGGGGGGAGGTTCCTTCCTTACATCGATGGCTTTGTTGATTGCTATTGTTGCTGCTGCTGGTGTTGCTGGGATTTGTCTGCTTGGTTACAATGGTTTTCCTCTATTCCTGTCAATGATCCTAATTTATTGGTTTGGGCCCTTATTGCTGTTGCTATATGGGCATATATTCTAGGGCGGGTAAAATTCCCGAGATCCATGGACGAGTTCTCTCCAGCGGTCTCTGTCCCCTCATTATCGCTGCCATGTCCTGCGTCTCCAACAGACCAGTTTCTGTCCTTAGGGCATCAACATACGTTAACCTTGGTCTTCCTCTTCTAGTGTGTCCATGTAGGGGCTCCCAAAGGAGTACTGAGTACAATGTCAACTCTGGATGTCGGTGAGCATGTCCAGCTAACCTCAGTCCCCTCTGTGTCACTTTTGAGCTGACTTTTGGGAGGCTCCCGTACAGCTCTGAGTTCATATATGGGCATATATGGACCACACAATTTACATCATAGGTGTTGGATGAGTAGTATACTGTTCTACCAAATGAAACACAATCTATGTGCAGCTAAATGATCGTAAAAGGCGAGGCTTGATATATTCATATATCGAATATATATATAGATATATACACATACATACATACAAACATACATACATACATACATACATCTCACCCAGAGAAATCGGAAGATCCTATTCAATGTTCAAACAAGATAAAAAAATTGACCAATTTACAGAAAAAGTTGTGCATGGATACTTGAGGCGTAAAACACAGACCATAGAGGGGATAAACCACTCAAAAAGCCTGGCATGGAGTTCCGACAAGTTTATGACATCACACCTTGAGGGATATCTCTATGCAATACAGGAACAAGAACTCCCTACCAAATATCTGCTGCACAAAAGAGGAGGGCCAGCAGCTGACAATAAATGTAGGCTATGTAAAACAAAGATCGAGGATGGAAGCCACATTGTTGCCAGCTGCGAAAGAATGTCATCTCGCTACTACCTCCCCATGAGACACGATGGGATAGCTAGAACCATCTGGAACGCACTTCGGAAAACAAAATTAACAACAAACGAGGAAGAATATATTGAGACAGATGGCACTAAGGAATACTGGTGGAACCTGAAAATAAAAACTGCCACCAAATTAAAGCACAACCGGCCTGATATTGTAGTTTGGGACCACACATTGAAAACGTGTTCTGTTGTGGCGATCAGCTGCCCACTTGATGTAAACGTTGTCAGAAAAATACAGGAGAAGGAGGACATCTACGGACCATTGATGAGGAGTTTACAAATCCAGTATCCAAGATACACCTTTAGCTTCATACCCATCATTATTGGTGCTACGGGTTATATACCAACCCGCTTGGACCAAAGTATGACTGAACTTGGACTTGTGGACAAAAAGCGCAGCTCCCTAATTCATAGTCTACAAATGGCTGCGATAGCTGGCACCTTCAAAATTTGCAAAACATTCTTGCGATTCAAGGGATGACAATTTCTTTTCTTTTACAACCTTGCCACCAGGAAGGTGGCCGGTCAAAAAAATATACTCGAAATTAAGAGAAAGAGAAAACATACATACATACATACATACATACATACATACATACATACATACATACATACATACATACATACATGTGTGTGTGTGTGTATGCAGCTGTATATATATATATGCAAATATACCTACACACACAGACATACGTATCTATACATCTATACATATACGTATATATATATATTTATATATTTATTTATTTATATATGTATATATATATATATTGCTTGAAAATGTGCCCTAGTAGTCAAATTTATAATTATTTACTATAGAAGAAAGTTGATATCTTACAGACATGTAACACTAATGCAATTTTATTATGGTAGCCACCGTACAATAATTGTAAACTAATTTAGAATGATACTTTAATAGTAATTTAACAAAATTGCATTTTTCGAAACAAGAAAATTAGTCGCCATACCACATTGTAACGAAATGTTAAATGAAGTACGGTACCTCTACTTCTCTAGACGTTAATATAGCTGCGAATACAAATACATGGTGGCTGCCAACTCGTTTTCGAGTACGGCCACAACTTTATATCCATGTAGGAGAACCCCTACCGATGTGCTGAACGACTGTGACATCTTAGTCCAGCCAGCGACTTGAAAACTCTGGTACAAACACTACACTTGTGACAATTATTGACACATAGTGCTGGGCCCATGGTAACATGTGATGACAAGTGCAGAGAGATCTCCAGATATAAAGCAATGCCTGTGCCGTGAAGCTTTTATAGTGAGCAAAGGCACTGCACAAAGCCAGTCCCACTCTCTTAACCAAGATGATATTTACCAAAAAGAAGAACAAGTCAACATCATTGGATACCATCAGGGTTGCAGGTGTTATATCAGAGTTTTCCTTCTCCTAGAATTCTGCCCTGACAAAGGCTAAGGGGTCATCTCTCCCGGATACAAATACATACATACATACATACATACATACATACATACATACATACATACATACATACATACATACATACATACATACATACATACATATACACACACACACACGTATATATATGTATATATTCTGATGAAAGACTAGTGTCCGAAACCTCATATATCTTTTCCTACTATATCAAGCACAAAACTAATATATTTCTTTACTGTAGAGTGTCGCTTACATCGCTTTCTCTGGTATTGTTTTCCATATATATATATATATATGTATAAATATATACACACATGCATATGTACGTATGTAAAGTGTAGTGTAAACAGAAATAACAACACAATTGCTACAGTATATGGGATGGATATATCAGGTTAACGCTTGAAATAGCAGGAAGAGGGTCTTAACGTTTCGGATAATAGTCCTTCATCAGAAAGAAAAATGAGAAATTAGAGAGATTTAAGGGACAGTCGAGGGGGAAATAGAAAAAAATGTTTTTAGAGAAAAATAACAGGTCTATTCATATTGTTATCTCTAACAGAATCATCCAGTTCGCTCATCAGATGAAATATTTATGTTATGGATAGCATATTTCATCTGAAGAACGAACTGGACGTTTCTATTAGAATCGTCTTAGGCAATGGAATAATTATATTATGTTGTTTATTATATAATTTTATAGCAGGTGAATAAACAACCAGAATTCTTGAAAAAATGTTTATTTGTTTCACAATCGTATTACAATTGTTTCAGAGGACAAAATCACAATTACTCTTTTACCTGAGGCCATGCTATATCGTGCAATGGACATACTCTATATGTAGGGGGCAGCCATCTCTCTCTCTCTCTCTCTCTCTCTCTCTCTCTCTCTCTCTCTCTCTCTCTCTCTCTCTCTCTCTCTCTCACACACATACGAACTGGCACGAAATCTAATGTACTTATTCACGTGACAGTCATAACCAATCAAATTACATTTATAAAAAATACAACTTTTTTTTAGCCACATTCTAAAGTGAAAAGAACCCTCGAACACGAACTGGCGCGAAAGTTGATGTGCTTATTCACGTGACTGCATCAACCAACCAAATTTCACTGATATATGAAAAAAACAATCTGAACCCCCCACCCCCTCCTTTTCTTAAAGGCAGATACAATTAGAACTCTATAACACGAACTGGCGCGAAATGTATTACACTAATTCACGTGACAGTCATCAACCAACCAAATTACTTTTCTAAAAAAAGCCATCATTTCGAGCCACTTTTTTCCACATAAAACACAAGTAACATTCTAAGACCAACCAGATGCGAGAAAAACCCCAAACCCTCCACCTCAATTCTACTTTTGAAAAGCATAGGAACCGTGAAACCGGTAAAGGAAACAAATAAATATTCTTAAAAAGACTCCAGTTGCATTTTCGATTTCATCTTTTTTCCTTATATATATACATATATATATATATATATATACATATCTCAACACAAAAGCAATACTAAAAGCTTTTTTCCCTGAATAAAGGAATTTTTCGAGAATGACCGGGGCAGGCCGCACTTGCTACATTGCTCCCCACCCAACCCTACTCACCGTCTCAACTCATTACTGCTATGAACACTTTTTCAACACACCTACACCCATGCACTTATTAAAGGGGGAGAAAAGAACCCCCACCACACCACAGACATGTTAAATCCCTATATATAGAACAACACACCACATACACATCAGTTTGACAAGCGCACCTCAGCGTGAAAGGTCTTTCTAAAAACGAAACAATACCTCCTACGTTAATCAAGAACTCCTAAGACCTAACCAACAACCAACAACTTAATTTATAAAATAATTTTTTTTAAGAAAAATTCCTTTTGAATTTTGTGAAGAAAATAAATTTGTTGAAAGCACAAGTGAAGCCATTTTTTCTTCCCCCCTGTCTTAATATACCTAACTGTACCAAGGATTACACACATTTTCCAATATAAATATGTATATATATATATATATGTATATGAGACATATATATAGAGAGAGCAATATACCAAGAGTTATAATTTTTTATATTTACGCTCTTCCTATAAACTTATTGCATGGCTTATATTTGTTTTGCTTGCTCTCACTGAACGCTTGTCTTGCATCTTATACGTATTGAGCACACTGTCCTCTTCACTACTCACAAACTAATCTCTGATCACTCCTTCTTGATCGGTTTGTACACTTACATTTAATATCTATCTATCTATCTATCTGTTATAAATATTCGTTGATCTATCAATCTAACTGTTTTATATGTATATATACAGTGTGTATATATATATATATGACTATATAAATATTTATATATTATATATATATATTTAGTAAAATAACAGATTAAAGTTTAAGCAAAGAATCGCTGCTTTCACCCTTAACGGGATCTTAGTCTTCAAATGTATTATTATTACTATATATATATAATATATATATTTGCTAGAGATGTCAACATGAATGGACCTATTATTTTTATCTAAAGACATGTTTTCCAATTCCATCGCGCCTGTCCCCATAATCTATTTTATTTCTCATTCTTTCTTCTGATGAAGGATTAGCGTCCGAAACGTTAAGACCCTCTTCCTGCTATATCGAGCGTTAACCTAATATATACCTTCCATATACTGTACCGATTGTGTTGTTATTTCTGTTTACCTTTTACACACATATACTGCATATATATATATGTATGTATATATATATATATATATAAATATATATATATATATACTTATATGTATATATGATTATGTATATATATGTTTATATATGTATATATGTACATGTATGTATATGTATGTATATATATATATATATATATATATATATATATATATATATATATATATATATATATATATATAAATATTTGTGTGTATGTATATATATATATATATATATATATAAATAAATATTTGTGTGTATATATATATATATATATATATATATATAAACATTTATGTTCTATTCTCATGGTGATGTGGAACAATTCATTCACTCTTCTTCCCTGGCTTAGCTCGTTAAATGGAATTTATCAGAATAACTATGATAAATTGTCTGTGCGCGAAATGAATGAAACATAGAATACCAGTTTATGTAATTAATTTTTTTAATTATCTTTCAATTGAATTCCAGTTTTAGAATTGTTCTGTCTGTACGCTATGAATGAAGCAGAAAAATTAATTTAAGAAAAGATACAATTTTAGTTTTCTTCGCAAAACAAGTTTTATATTTGGCAAAAGAAAAATCGAATATACTTTTATAATATTGCGATCCAAATATATACACATATATATCGGTGTGTGGTCGGACACCATGCTTTGCAGCATAGGGTTTAGAGTTACGGACCTTTAAGTTCTGAGTTCAAATTCCGCCGAGGTTAACTTTGCCTTTGATCCTTACGGGATCGATAAAATAAAGTACCAGTAATGAACTTTTGTGGATTTAATCGACTCTCCCACCCCCAAAATTGTTGGCCTTGAGCCTATATAAGAAACCATATTCAAATTTATCACATATATTATATGTGTGTGTGTATATATATATATAAATATAAATATATATATATATATATATATATATATATATATATATATATATATAATCAAGGTTTAGCAAATAAGAAAAAGTTTCAAAATAAATTTTTAAAAATTCACTGTACTCACTATGGTTACCTTTACCGAATCGGTTTCGAGTCTCAAAAATAAATGGACAGTTCTTGCGGCCTTCCAGTGAAAAGATAAACTCTCGTCAGAAGGTTCTTTTCACTCGGAGAATATAAAATTCCCGAGTTCAAATTACGAACTGGCGCTATTCAAAATTGTTCCCGAGATGAGAATGAATGATGTGGAAGCAATTCTGTCCAGTGCCGTGTGTAAAGATAGAAGCAGAGGCAGGGAGGTCAGTCTACTACCACTATAAATAGCAGCAGTCAGAACGACTAAATTTTATCTCGACCAAGAGGAGTTTAATAATAATAAAGTATTTATCCCTACACGCAAAAAGCGTCTAGGGACACATGTATTGTCCAACCATAAGCCAATGTGGTTCAATGGCAGGTTAATAAATTAACGAGCCAGAACATATATAATCAAGGTTTAGCACACATATATATATATACGCACACACATATATATATACACACACACACACACACACACACACATATATATATATATATATATATATATATATATATATATATATAAAGAAAAAGAGATGAAATCGAAAATGCAACTGGAGTCTTATTTTTTTTTTAAATATATATATTTATTTGCTTCCTTTACCGGTTTCACAGTTCTTCTGCTTTTCAAAAGTAGAGTTGAGATGGAGGGTCTGTGGTTTTTCTCACATCTGTGAGAAAAACCACAGACCCTCCATCTCAACTCTACTTTTGAAAAGCAGAAGAACTGTGAAACCGGTAAAGGAAGCAAATAAATATATATATTTAAAAAAAAAATAAGACTCCAGTTGCATTTTCGATTTCATCTCCTTTTCTTTATACTTTCACTCGTGTAGGACACCTCGGTTATTTTTCAATTTGTAAAAAAAACCTCACTTTCTAATATATATATATATATATATATATATATATATACATATATACGTTATTCCGGTAACCTTTCTAAAGAATGAAACAGTTCTAGTCCTGTAGAATCTCATCTATATTAAAACTTATATATATATAAATATATATACATGGAAGGTTATAAAATCAAAGCTTTTGCGGTGGTCAAGCTAACGAGATACAATTAGGTTTGTGCAAAGCACTCAATAACGATGTATCACCTTAAGAGTAATGAAACATACGTTAGATAGCGTGACAAGTTGAAAACTGCGACAAGCGTGCCTAGCCACATAATACAACAAAGCAACGATATAATCTATATAAATTTAACCCGGGTTCAATTGCGGGTAACCACAGTAATTAAGAAACTCAATGCATGGTAGAATATAAATATTTAATACAGAAATGGCTTCTACAGGACTAGAAGTGTTTGATTTGGGAGAAATCAAATGAAACAGTTCTAGTCCTGTAGAAGCCATTTCTATATTAAATATATATATATATATATATAATGTATAAAAATCAATACAATATAATTACCTCATTACTAGAGGTTTCCCGAATGAGGCGAATACGAAAGAAACGTCTTCATTCGTTCGTCAGACGAGGCAATATAAAACATGGGTAAATACTTGGAAAGTCTCATCAAGAAAAGCAAAAAAAACAAAAAAGACGTTTCTTTCGTATTCGCCTCATTCGGGAAACCTCTGGTAATGAGGTAATTATATTGTATTGATTTTTATACATTAAATTTTGCTCTGATACTTACATAGAGCACTCTTCACTTCTATGACCCTTTCTGTTTTCAACGGAAATTTCAATACTTATATATATATATATATATATATATATATATATATATATATATATATATATATATATGTGTGTGTGTGTGTGTGTGAGCACGTCTTTCTGTGTGTGTTTGTCTGTGTAAATGTTTGAATATGTGTGCGTGTTTGTAAATATATATATATTTTTTTATCACGTCTTCTCAGCTCAAATAAATCTTGATGTATATCGCAGAAAAGCCATGAGTAACGAACAATTCCATTACTGTTATTGTTCGTGACCGTTGAAAAATTCACTGTAATACTATAGAAGTTTTCAGATATCCTGCAACATACTGAGATGTCACGATATCACCAGACAGAGGTTCTTAGCTATTTGCAAGTTATTATGTTATTTCACTGCACTATAATCATAACCCTTTATCAAGCTGCACCGGTGTTTCGTTGCAATAATAATCCGCCTATTATACTGGAAACAAAAGGAATTCGTTTCGCCTGATTATATATATATATATATATATATATATATATATATATATATATATATATATATATATATATATAGCAGTAATAAACGAAGCTAAATTTTAAACATTTGACTTTTTATTTAACTTTATTTTACATTACTCCGGAGTAACCAAACCAACCTGCGCACTTCGTCGAGTGCTCCAGCCTGCATACTGAGGTGTTGGTAAGCAACCAACATATACTCAAAATCTCTCTCT
>OZ024753.1:7226413-7228913 GCA_964016885.1 Eledone cirrhosa | reverse complement strand
GTATATATATGTTGTGGCGTCACTGGTGCCAAGCTGTAACAGCCATTGCCTTTCCCTTGGACATCATCATATATAGTGTATATATACTTTACATAGAGTATATCTAATGTATATATATGCTGTGGCGCCACTGGTGCCAAGCTGTATCAGCCATAGCCTTTCCATTGGACATCATTATATATAGTGTATATATACTTTACATAGAGTATATCTAATGTATATATATGTTGTGGCGCCACTGGTGCCAAGCTGTATCAGCCATTGCCTTTCCCTTGGACAACATCATATATAGTGTATATATACTTTACATAGAGTATATCTAATGTATATATATGTTGTGGCGTCACTGGTGCCAAGCTGTATCAGCCATAACCTTTCCATTGGACATCATTATATATAGTGTATATATACTTTACATAGAGTATATCTAATGTATATATATGTTGTGTCGTCACTGGTGCCAAGCTGCATCAGCCATAACCTTTCCATTGGACATCATCATATATAGTGTATATATACTTTACATAGAGTATATCTAATGTATATATATGTTGTGTCGTCTCTGGTGCCAAGCTGTAACAGCCATAGCCTTTCCCTTGGACACCATCTTATACTGTATGTAAAGAATATATACACTATATATCTAATGTATATATATGTTGTGGCGTCACTGGTGCCAAGCTGTAACAGCCATAGCCTTTCCCTTGGACACCATCGGTGGCTTGGAGAGAGGAGGCTGGAGTTCCACAAAAAAAAACTTGCCCGGACTTGTGCCTCGGAGGGAAACTTTCTTGGTGCAAATCCCATGGTCATTTGTGACCGAAGGGGATATATATATATATATATATGTATGTATGTATGTATGTATGTATGTATGTATGTATGTACCGCGCGGTGAAGGACCCCTAGCTTTGTCAGGGCATTCTTCTAGAAGGGAACTCAGGAGCCTGGGATAACTCTGATATAAAACCTGCGGCTCAGTAGCTACCGATGATGTTGATCTTCTTTTCTTTTCGGGTTATAGCTACTGTCGCTCAGAGAGTGGGATTGGCTCAGTGCACAGTCTTTCCTCACTTTAAAAAATATCTTCACGCACAGGCATTGCACGATAGAATTAATAATTATTAATAATGGTATATCGTGCGATGGCCATACTCGATAACGAGGGGGCAGCCATCATATATATATATATATATCTATATATATATATATATATATATATATATATATATATAATAATTGAAGAATTAGAAATAGAAGCCAGGAATATCCGTCATCAGTGGTCTAACAATCAGACGCAGCTTTAATGATTCTTGCTCTGTTAGGGACAATTAACTAACAAAAAAAAAAAAAAAAAAAAATAACAAGCTTATTATTTGGTCACCCGGGATTGGTATATTGGTACATTAGTATATTAGTCCTTGTTTCTCTAGATTCTAGAAGAGGGGCGTGCAATAGGCAGCACCAGTGAGAGAAGAAAACAACAGAAAGGAAATCTTCACCAAGATGGAGGTCTTTCGTATGAGCAACAACAAAACCACAAAATTAACAGCCACACGTATTTATCTACAACAGAGGTGTGCAACAGAGCTGCAGGAGTTCTTTCCCTAACATGTATAAGCAGGCCTTATCATTTGAGGGAGGGGATTGTAACAAGCGGCCCACGGGCCACAATCTGGCCCGCCAGACTAGTCAGAGTGGCATACGATGACCGTTTTATAATTTTTACCTTGTAGGCTTATTTAGCATTTTTTTCGTAACTGTAATACAATTTCCTGTTAGTTGACCTATACTAAAGGGCTTCACTGATAAGGTTATGTGTGTTATAATTTCCCTGTTCCATGTTATGGACAGAAGTTGTGGTTTTGACCTATACTAAAGGGCTTCACTGATAGGGTTATGCGTGTTATAATTTCCCTGTTCCATGTTATGGACAGAAGTTGTGGTTTTGACCTATACTAAAGGGCTTCACTGATAGGGTTATGCGTGTTATAATTTCCCAGTTCCATGTTATGGACAGAAGTTGTGGTTTTGACCTATACTAAAGGGCTTCACTGATAGGGTTATGTGTGTTATAATTTCCCAGTTCCATGTTATGGACAGAAGTTGTGGTTTTGACCTATACTAAAGGGCTTCACTGATAGAGTTATGTGTGTTATAATTTCCCAGTTCCATGTTATGGACAGAAGTTGTGGTTTTTACCTATACTAAAGGGCTTCACTGATAGGGTTATATGTGTTATAATTTCCCAGTTCCATGTTATGGACAGAAGTTGTGGTTTTGACCTATACTAAAGGGCTTCACTGATAGGGTTATGTGTGTTATAATTTCCCAGTTCCATGTTATGGACAGAAGTTGTGGTTTTGACCTATACTAAAGGGCTTCACTGATAGGGTTATGTGTGTTATAATTTCCCAGTTCCATGTTATGGAAAGAAGTTGTGGTTTTGACCTATACTAAAGGGCTTCACTGATAGGGTTATGTGTGTTATAATTTCCCA
>OZ024753.1:7221413-7223913 GCA_964016885.1 Eledone cirrhosa | reverse complement strand
AGAGAGCAAAATAAGGATAGTTTTGGAATCTAGAAGTAATGAAGAGAAGGGAAAGGAATCAGAATAACTTGTCACTATGGATATGGTCTGAACGTGGAAGAGCAGAACTCCCACTGTCATCGCCTCCATCTCTCTCGCCCTCCCCATCTCTCTGTATGGTGAGCAAATGGGGTCCCACGTGCTGGCCGCCTCCCCACAGCCCCGGCGGCAGACAGAATGGAGAAGGCGTTTTCCCCGTAGGATGGTAAGGGAGATGCGCTGGAATAGCCATTCCATCTCGCGAGGCTCACACCTGCTGCTGGCCAGCTCAGCGCCTATGGTGGTGAGTAGAGAGGTAGCCCTAGGGCCAAGGACGCAATTTGTTGCCATGTGTAGCCGTCAGACTACACATACGTAACCCATGTGGCCCATGGAGGACCCTCAGTTTGACATGATACTCTACACAGTGTTTCATACAGAATAGTAGAGATCTGAAGGAGGAACTTAGACGATGTAGTTTAAATCATATAACCTAACTAAATCTGCAATAGAGTCTTCTCACCTTGTTGATTAATACAATGTTATGAAGTGTTGTTTGCTGGTGGTGTTGGTTCTGTAATTTCATAAGTTGTAATTTGTGTTAATTTAATGTCCTTTGAAACCAGACATTCTTCTAGTTAACTACATAACGGGAATGGGTGCAATTTTCAACGTGTAGGAGCAAAATTATTGACGACGGTTTCAAGTTGAAACGTGCGAAATTTAATATTTCAGCTGTTACTTGAATTCCCATTAGAGGTTCAAATGTCCAAGTTGTTGTGACATCAAACAAACATTATATAATATATATATATATATATATATATATATATATATATATATATATATATATATATGTGAGTATATATATATATATATGTGTGTGTGTGTGTGTATATGTGTATGTGTGTGTGCGCGCGTGTGTATGTATATGGTCGTCAAAAATGTTTTTAATTAAACATACAGTATATTGACAAATATACATTACATATATTCATATATTCGTATGTATATATATATATATATATATATATATAAGTATGTATACGTACATACACAGACGTACAGTAGTATGTATATATATACATACATGCACACATATATATATATGTACGTATGGATTTACCGAACATTTATTATAATGCTCGGTTTGTTTGTAATGTACGGCTTAATTCGGGATGTTTGTTTACAAACAAACCGAGCATTATAATAAATGTTCGGTAAATCTATACGTACATATATATATGTGTGCATGTATGTATATATATATACATACTACTGTACGTCTGTATACATATATGTATGTACGTATACGTACTTATATTTAAGTAACAGCCGTACTAAGAGTGAGAAATGAAATTTCGTTTCATTTTTTCCATATATATATATATGTTCTCCCGTCTCACTCGCTTTACGCGTTTTAATTGTCCTAATAACTTATTTTGGTTATTATTGCACCGAAGTGAGATATATGATTTTTAATGCAATGAAATATCTATGATCTTCGGCAAATCACTGATGAGGGACGTATTTTATTACATGTTACCATGTGCTACCTGCAGTATTTTTCTCTATATTTTAATATATATATATATATATATATATATATATATATATATATATATATCTAAGGCGGGTAAAATTCCCGAGATCCATGGACGAGTTCTCTCCAGCGGTCTCTGTCCCTCATTATCGCTGCCATATCCTGCATCTCCAACAGACCAGTGTCTGTCCTTAGGGCATCAACATATGTTAACCTTGGTCTTCCTCTTCTAGTGTGTCCATGTATATATAAAAGGTCCATTCATGTTGACATCTCTTGGACATGTATATATATATATATATATATATAACGAAGGAAGTGTGTAAGGAACCAGATGGGCCATAACGCACCAGAGTACTCAATACTTAGGGTAGTAGAGTGGTAATAAATAGATTTACAGTCCAGAAATAGCCGTGAAAACGGCTTGAGCTCTGCCGTCGGGGTTACACATTTTAATATATATATATATATATATATATATATATATATATATATATATATATATATCAGATTATGTGTTTAACAGGAATAGTTCAGTATGCAGTGTAAAGCACTCAACGATGTCCACAAGAGGGTCAGTTAACTCCGGAGTAAATTTATAAACTAGATCTATAAGTCAACATTTCTTTGATTACCGTTATAAATATAACAACAAACACAACTGACAATATCGGAAAGTTAGCTTAACCATTAACATCTTTACTTTTCTCTGTTATTATTCTTTCACCTCCAAGAAAAACTTTATATTTTTTAATGTTTTCTATGTGTTGCTTCTACCTGTCTGAGGAGGTCATAGCTGTTAAATTGTGGCTATCACCTCTTTTAACTGTCTGAAGAGGTCGTAACTGTTGAATTGTGGCTATCATCTCTTTTAACTGACTGAAGAGGTCGTAACTGTTAAATTGTGGCTATCACCTCTTTTAACTGTCTGAAGAGGTC
>OZ024753.1:7213913-7216413 GCA_964016885.1 Eledone cirrhosa | reverse complement strand
GTTGATTGTTGGTTGAATTGTTACTTGAAAGAATCTGATTTTGGTGTGGTTGGAAAGATTTGAGCACCAAACTCGATCCATCTTGTTGTATGCTGATTATGCTTGGGCCTTTCTAGTGGAAAAATCCTCAGATATAATGTGGTTAAGGATTTAGATTCGCAATCGTGATGTTGCGAGTTTGATTCCCGGACTGGGCAATGTATTATGTCCTTGAGAAAGACACTTTATTTCGCGTTGCTCTTTCTGCCAGGAGTTGCGATCGGTAGATAGTATCAGCTATAGAATGATCAAAGGAATCATTGTTTCCTTGGTCCAATTTCACGAATTCTACTCCACCCTATAAGCGATTGATGTCTGTTAAGTTGTGAGTCGTTTCTCTTTGTTTCTCTTACTTCCTTAAAATTTGATGTCTTCTGCCTATTTTGGAAATTAGTTACTGTCTCTTGTTGTCATTGCTTGTGTTTAGTAGTGGATCAACGCCAATGAAAGCCATAGCCAGTTTAAGTTAAATATTTAAGGACGTATATGACTGTGTTAGCCGGCGAATTGATGAAATACCAGTATCGTTAGAACATCAGATATAATGCCATGAGGTATTCGTTTCAGCTTTGCCTATCATCCATTCGAGGTCGATAAAAAGGTATCTGTCTATCAGTCTAATACTGGTGCCGATTCCTATTCTATATATCTTTCTCACTTTCATTCTCTCACACTGTCTGTCCTTCTCTGGGAAAAAAATGCTGTATTCAGACCTGGAGAGCAGTTGTGTGTGCTCCACCACGTTTAAAAATGCCCTAAAAAAGGCCTTGTATCAATACGGCTTCCTTACGACTCGCTTTACGGCAGTGAAACGTGGACTATTGACAAAGTGTTATGCAACAGACTTGACGGATGTTACACGAGGATGTTGAGAATGGGTCTCAACATTTCTTGGAAACAGAAGCTGACAAATAAGGAGCTATACAGATCACTACCACCAGTCTTAAAAGAAGTTGCCTGCAGACGAAGGAAACTGGCTGGGCACTGCATCCGGCATCCAGAAGAGACAGCATCACAACTTGTGCTCTGGAAACCGGTGGTCGGACATAGAAGCGTGGGAAGACAGGCCGTCTCATTCATTGATACCCTGCTGATAGATGCCAACATTGATAACATCGATGAACTGAGGTATGTCATGTCCGACCGAGAGGGTTGGAGAGGGCATGCTGAATCTTTGCGAGTATAAGTTCGGCGAAAGAAGAAGAAGAAGAAGAGGTTATTTTGGGCAGATCAAGCATATTTACCTCGTAAAGAAGTCCTACCTTTATTTATTTGCTGGTAGATGGGCCCAGGGTGGCCTGTTTATTTTTTTCCTTCGTTCGCATTTGTGTATATATTAGAGATATCTTCGAAAAAAAATTGAAACAAATTTAATCCTATTTCCTTTTCTGCTTTTAATATTTTGTCAATTGACTATAAATTATGAAATAAATAAATTTCATGGATAAAGAAGAAAAAAACGAAACAGGTAATGAACAACAACAACAACAACAACAACAACAACAACAACAACAACAACAGGAGCACCAACAACGGATGAAAATAACCAAATAAAAATCAAAACATCAAATTAGGCGAATATTATTTTATACAATAAAAAATATCTAAATGATAAATGTGTTGTTTCACAGCGGAAGATTATCTGATAAGACAAAACTTAATAAGAAGGTGAAATATAAAAAAAAAAATAATAATGATTTCTTTATTGGTCACAAGGGCTGACATCAAGAAAAACATTACATACGGCACAGGACGGCACGATGTGGGTTTTGTGCGTGTAAATATTTTTATTATTTATATAAGAAAAGAAAAAGACATAGAAACATATATATATATAAACAATAAAAATGAAAATTGAAACAATGAAACATTCCCCAATAAGGGGGAAACCTCCGAGGGTTACTCGTGGCGAAAACCACACAAAAGACCACGGCCACCCTGACCACCAGGGCAAGCACCCTCTCTGAATTTTTCCATCTCTCAAACTACAGACGTATATTCAGAGCGGTCCCGTTCACTCGGACCATTCTCGCTACATTCACCCACCTTTCAACAAACTTGCTAGAAGGCAGAACTTGCCTCTCCACCCTGATTTTCCTCTTCAAGTGAAACTTGAAAAAGTTAATTAGTGATTCGCCGAAGAGGAAAGAGTCTGTTTTTAACCCTTTCAACCTTGTCCACCACACAATCTCTTTCGCCATGGCCACCAGGCAGATGAAAACCGCCTGCCCATCTTCCTCGAGGGAAGACGGCGAGACCATCTGCACAATGGATTCAGTCGATAACCAGATCAGTCATACACGCGACAGCAACTGTTCGACATAGGCCCACAAGTCAGCAATGCTCGGGCACGACGGTTTCGTCGCTCTGCGCGCATCTCGGACAGGCTCGGCTGACGGCACTTCCGTGCCTGTAGAGCTTATCTAGAACCGGTAGCACTGCCAGGCCAGGGATTTTTGGA
>OZ024753.1:7206413-7208913 GCA_964016885.1 Eledone cirrhosa | reverse complement strand
CCACTAACAACACCACCACTATAAACACTACCACTACCAACACCACCACTTTTTTAAGGGAAAAACATGCAAAATGCTTAAAAATGAAGGAACGAATTTCTATGAAATGTTAAAAGCTAAGACAGAGGAAAGTTTATTCTGTTAAATTTGATGATCAAAACATGATATTTATTCATGTATTTGTTGTTTCACAGATATACTCATCAGATTTAATCGATCATATCGACCACGTTACTTATTTTAGTTTTGTATTGATTATATTTATCTCTGTTTTCCAAAACAACCTTTTGGGAGTGTAAAAACATAAAAAGACATAAACCGACAAACTGGCAGACTGACCGACCGACCGACATATGAAGTATATTGTATTTAGGTGCCCCAGCATGGCCTCAACCGGATGGCTGGAACAGGTAAAAGAGTAATGAATAAGCGTATTTAGATTCACATACACAGACTCATCACATAGAGACACAACTTTGTAGATCACACACATACCACACACACCAAACACATACCCCCCCCCCCCCCACACACACACTATATATATATATATATATATATATATATATATATATATATATATATATATATATATATATATATATATATATATACATATGTGATTTTTTGATACCCAGATTCCTGATGATTTCTAAAGAATGAAACAGTTCTAGTCCTGTAGAATCTCATCTATATTAAAACTTTTATACTCTGCAATGTATTGAGTACCTTACTTACTGTGGCTACCTCCGATTCAACCCGGAATAACGTAATATATATATATATATATATATATATATATAGTTTTAATATAGATGAGATTCTACAGGACTAGAACTGTTTCATTCTTTAGAAATCATCAATATATATATATATATATATATATATATATATAGAGAGAGAGAGATAAATATACACGGGTGTGTATGATTGTTTAAAGAAGATTATATTAAAAAAAGGAATTCCAACTTTGTCTGATTTACTCGTTTTATTTACAATCCTTTAAAAATTATAATGGTATTAGAATGAAATAGTATGGTAGAATATTTAACACTTAACATTTAATATTCTACCATACTATTTCATTCTAATACCATTATAAATTTAAAGGATTGTAAATAAAACGAGTAAATCAGACAAAGTTGGAATTCCTTTTATTAATATATATATATATATATATATATAAAGGATAAAGATCTTATAACTCCTTGTGGTGTCGTAGAGGTACCGTCATACGGCGTATCTAGGACACACACACACACACACACACACACACACACACACACACACACACACACACACACACACACACACACACACACACACACACACACACACACACACACACACACACACACACACACACACGTGTATATATATACACATATATCCAGGGAGTGTAACATGAAGTTACTGTAGGTTCACCCGAGTGAACACTCGATGTTTAGATTGACGTCTGTAACGAGGTGTAGAGCTAGACAGAGTGTAAATATAATAATATAACAAAGACGATTTTTTTTAAGCCTTCATTACGTTTATTGATTGGTGTCGCGCGTTTCGCTATTCATCAGCTCAAGGTTCGATCTGTATCGATATGGCAGGATTCTGGAATCAAATGCTCGTCGGACCTCTGCTGTTTTAATGACAGAGTCGTGCTAGATCGATACAGATCGAACCTTGAGCTGATCGATAGCGAAACGTGCGTCAGCAATCAATAAACGTAATGAAGTCTTAACAAATCGTCCTTGTATTGTATTGTACGCCATGCTTTCCAGCATAGTTATGTCCCTTTACGATCTGAGTTCAAATCCCACCGAGGTTGACTTTGCCTTTCATCCTTACGGGGTCGATAAAATAAAGTACCAGTAATGCACTGGGTAATTGCTGGCCTTGTGCCTAAAGTAGAAACAATTATTATTATTATTGTTAACTTTGCCTTTCATCCTTACGGGGTCGATAAAATAAAGTACCAGTAATGTACTGGGTAATAGCTGACCTTGTGTCTAAAGTAAAAACAATTATTATTATTATTGTTTATATTTTATTTCATTATTGTTTCTGAGATATATGCCGAGTGTCTTCTCGACACCTAGGGCAAATAAATTCACAGTGTGCATCGGTAAGCCAGTTAATACAGCACATTGATTATAATTAAGAAAAAAAAGCTAAAACCCGCCAGTATACATATATACACATGTGCATATGCATATGTAAATACAAGGAGGGATATCAATCTTACAGAGATAGTGCTCTTCACAATATGTGTGCAGTACCAGTCAAAACAATTTTTTGCACCTCGTGCAGAGAGGGTAAACCAGGAATCATTCGCAAATATTGTTCTGTTCCTTTCTTGATCATTCCAAGTCCTCCCTCAATCACTGGTATTGTAACGGCCTTGAGGTGCCACATTTTCTCAATTTCAAGAAGCAGATCTTTATATTTTCGTAGCTTGTCAAACTCTTTTGCCGCGATATTGTGATCACATGGGATGCTCATATCT
>OZ024753.1:7168913-7181413 GCA_964016885.1 Eledone cirrhosa | reverse complement strand
CATGTTAAATTATGGTATGCTTTCATCAGACAAAATACAATATATACCAGTTTTATAAATAAACATTGATGTCTTCCAAAACTAACGGTTGGATTTTGAAAGGGTACGTCAATGTTTATTTATAAAACTGGTATATATTGTATTTTGTCTGATGAAAGCATACCATAATTTAACATGGTATCCTTGAAATATGTATAATAAAATAAATATGGTTTTATAAATATAGTTTCCATTTGTTAATATCGTATATTTACTCCAAATACTTGTCGAGTGCTTTATATCAGTTATAAAAATATTTGCTTGTTGTATCCCAACAATTTAAATAGAACTTTTGTATATATATATATATATATATATATATATATATATATATATATATATATATATATATATATATATATATATATATATATATGTATTATATATATATATTGGAATTTGATTGACACAAACAATGCTATATCTATCCATCTCTATGTATGGGTGTGTGCGCGTGTGTGTTTGTTCATATGTAACTATATATATATATGTGTATATACATATGTATGTGTGTGTGTGTGTGTGTGTGTGCACTGTATGAATGGTCCGTGATTGTTAATGACCCGATCTGTAAGCTAGCAATTTGTCAAATAGAAATCTATCAAATTAGAACTGATGTCGATATGATTAATTACAAGCAATTGTAATAGACGCTCCAGCATGGCCACTGTACGGTCACTACATGTGACCACATGCGAAAATATGTATATCTGTGTGTGTATGTTATGTTATGACTGTGTGAGTGGTAACATGAATACGTTAAACTAGATTCTTATTAAGTATGTTGACTGTCATAAATTGAATATCGTTTGTCTACGATTTCAGGAGGATTCCTTGATTGACACTAACAGATCGAAATTCTCTTCGAATAAATATATTATATATATGGCAGTACCGGCAGAGCGTCGGACAACATGCTTTGCACCATAGAGTCATGGTTCGAAGAAATTTTATAAAAAGGTCTTCTTTATAAAGTAAGTCCTAGACTTAAAGGTTCAAAGATGTGTTATCAAAGGTCTTCTTTATAAGTTAAGACCTAGTCTTAAAGATCCAAGATATTTTATCATAGGTCTTCTTTATAAGTTAAGACCTAGTATTAAAGATCCAAGATGTTTTCTCAAAGCCCTTCTTTATAAGTTAAAAACCTAGTATTAAAGTTCCAAGATATTTTATCAAAGGTCTTCTTTATAAAGTAAAACCTAGTATTAAAGTTCCAAGATATTTTATCAAAGGTCTTCTTTATAAAGTAAGACTTAGTCTTAAAGGTTCGCATATATGATAGAAATAATATGGTCGCCAGTGAATTGTCTTTCCCAATTTTGCCGATACAGTTTGAGTCATACGTAAGTCGACAGTCCAACAATTATATTTTAAATAGTTCTGTCCTGTTAGTTATGACTCACGCTGTATTTCCCATACATTACTGCAGAGTATTATATGCGATGGATTGGCAGTATCGGTAGAGGGTCGGACGCCATGCTGTGAAGCATAGAGTTACCTCCCTTTATGTTCTGAGTTCAAATCCCGCCGAGGTTAACTTTGCCTTTTACCCTTACAGGGTCGATAAAATAAAGTACCAGTAATAGACTGGGATAATTGCTGGCCTTGTGCCAAAAGTAGAAACAATTATATATATAACAGAATCTTATATATATAACAGAATTCATAGCACAAGAGGTAGGTAATAAATTGTGAGGGTCAGCTGAATTGACCACGGGCTGACTATGAAGGATTGATAGTTGAACTGTGATATCTTGCTTGATGGTTGAACTGTGATAACTCTTATTAATAAATGCATTGTTCATTTTCAGAGACTATATTGAAAAATAGACCTCATTTGGTCATTCCATGAGCGTATCTTGGTCAACCTATGAACTTTCAAGACTATGAAGTTTTCAGCCGATTCTTGTAAGTACCAAAAGAGCTCCAGGCTATTTTTTTTTTCAATAATATTTAAGCTTTCAAATGAATATTGATAAGAACATCGTTTCACGAACTCTTTATACAAATATATTAAGAAATCTAGTCAGGTGTAGAGGAAGTTATATCAAGAATTTGTTGCGGTGTTTATTCATTTTCCTGCAATTTGATTTCAAATGTAACCCAAGTCATCTCTGATCTTCATCCTTCCGAGGGTCAATAAATCAAAGACCACTCTTCGGCTGACTGATTTCCGAAACCTCTTATGGTATCGCTCAAGTTGTCTTGTAATATCTGTTCAGGTTTGGTTGGTGCGTTCTGAGTTCAAATCCTTCTTCATGCCACCTACCAAACCTGCTATGGGAGGAAACCTCTAAGCGAGGACGGAATAACCTAGGCACTTGTAAACCGTAACATCATAATCATCATCATCATCATCATCATCTCTGTCATCGCCATAATCATCATCATCATCATCACTGTCATCATCCTTATCACCATCATCGTCATCATCATCTTCATCATCATCATCATTTTCATCACCTCCACCACCATCATCATCATCATCACCATTATCATTATCACCATCGTCATCATCAATCATCATCATCATCGTCATCGTCATCGTCATCACCACCACCATCACCACCACCATCATCACCACCATCACCACCACCATCATCATCATCACCACCACCATCACCAACATCACTATCACCACCATCAACACCACCACCACCACCATCACCATCACCACCATCACCACGACCATCATCATCAACACCACCACCACCACCACCACAACCACCATCACCATCATCAACATCAACAACACAACACAACACAATACAATAATATGCTGTAGAACAGCTTAGTACATGGTGTTGTGTTGGTTGGTGTTTTTGTGTTTGTATTGTTTTCCTACCCTGTTTTGTACTCACATTTGCTACTGTACACAATTTTAGAAAATACAAGACAATATCAGCCAAAATACAAGACAATATCAGCCAAACATACAATACATTCAAACAGATTTACCGAAAGCGAGCAACATCGGTAAACAAAGAGTGAATAATGGCGGCTGCGCGCCGAATGGTGTTTCTTTGTGAAGTTGAAGAAAGTGTTATTTAACAATAGATTATGAATTCGGAAATATTGCATAAACAAAAACAAAATAAAATCAAGTGTATGTATGTATATATATATATATATGTGTGTGTATGTGTATATGTATATATATATATGTATGTGTATGTATATATGTATATATATATATATGTGCGTGCGTGTGTGTGTCTGTTTGTGTTTGTGTTGTGTGTGTCTGTGTATATATATGTATATATATATTTATACATTAGATAACATAAGCATATGTGTGTATATATATATATGTGTATATATGTATATATATATATATATATATATATTAATATATGTATGTGTGTGTGTGTGTGTGTGTGTGTGTGTGTGTGTGTATGAAAAGAATGTTTGTTTTTCTTTAATATGTTATATTATATGTATATTGTATTATATTTTATAATATATATGCATTTATATATATGTTTATATGTATATATGTATATATATATATATATATATATATATATATATATATATATATATATATATATATATATATATAGGAACGAGTAGGACCCCGACGACTGAGCTCAAGCCGGTTCGACGGCTAATTCTGGACAGAGTCCAGAATCACCCGTCGAAACGGCTTGAGCTCAGCCGTCGGGGTCCTACTCGTTCCTATTACCCACTCTACTACCCTAAGTTTTGAGTACTTTGGTGCGTCATGGTCCATCTGGTTGCTTACCACATTTCCTTTGTTATATATATATATATATACATATATATATATATATATATATATATATATATATATATATATATATATATATATATATATATATATATATATATATATATATATATATATATATATATATACATATGTATATATTATGATTTAATTATATATATATATATATATATAAATACAAATAAATTATCGAGAATCGTACTTCGGCCCACGAAATAACGAAAAACAACCTCCGAGATGTGAGGCTAGTGCTCAATGATTCAGATGAACCAGAGCTATAACAAACGTTAAAGGCCAAACACACTGAGACGATGGTTAAACAATCATCCGCATAGCAAAAAAAAAACGATCAAGTCATTCGGGTCAAACAAATAAAAGTATATGTGATTGAAAAATTTACCCGGACCCCTGGAAGGTTGGTAAAATCCAGCATTTAGGTTTCTGCGACTCCTAAATCACGTACTGTCCGCTTACATAAATAATGTTAGGCTTCTGGTAAGATGATTGAACAAGGAAGCCCCTTTCAATTTTAATACAAGGACTGACTATTGCTGAGCCCACGTGGGGATCGGCAAGGGAGGCAACCCCTATATCAGGCGAATGAATTCAGTTATGTATATTATTGCAAGAATACAAAACATCACAAATCGAATATAGTTCTCAACAGAGGTGTTAAAGTTAACATAAGCTATTCATCAGTCAATAGAATCAACTAAAAAATCAAGAAAATTAATCATACATATAAATGACTATTACGTCAAGATGGAATATATTTAACGTGAAAATAATTCAATCTCAATTCAAAAAAAGTCAATTTTATCCACAGATTTTGTTTAATTCAGGGAAAAAACCAATAGAGTCTTAACTCAGAATAAAATTAAAGGTAAATACTTATCCTTCAATTTGGAAAAATCTACAAATGCTCTATATAGTTTTTAAAAGACTATTTCACGAAACTTTTCAGTGGGGTTAGTCACGGTTGGAGTCGTTCATCAGTAGAACTCAACACGATAACTAACAATGTTTTCTTTATTTAATAATAACAATCACAGCTAAAATATGCCAAAAGGGAATTTAAACGCAGGCTAGTTACACCTCGTGTGGAATTAAGATAATAAACACACATGGAGAACAGGGCTAGTGACGTCAGAATAAGACGAGTGACTGTTTACAAGAAACAGCAGTCAAAACATTCCGAAAAAAAATCAACAAAATATATATACAAATATATTTATTTTATCGATCCCGTAAGGATGGAAGGCAAAGTTAACCTGGACGGGATTTGAACTCAGACTGTAAAGGGACGTAACTATGCTGGAAAGCATGGCGTCCGACCCTCCACCGATACTGCCTGATGATGATGATGATGGTGGTGGTGGTGGTGGTGGTGGTCGTCGTCGTCGTCGTCCACGACGTCCACGTCATGATGCTTGCAATCCTCTGATATTGTTGCTGTTGTCTTTGTGATGTTGTTGTTGCTGTTGTCTTCGTAATGTTTTTGCTGTTGTCTTTGATGTTGTTGTTGGCGCCTTTGTATTGTTGTTGTTGTTGTTGTTGTTGTGTGTATTTGATGTTGTTGTTGGCGCCTTTGTATTGTTGTTGTTGTTGTTGTTGTGTGTCTTTGATGTTGTTGTTGTTGGCGCCTTTGTTCTATGTTGCTTCTGTCTTTGTTGATGTTGCTTTCACCGTACAGTTTCTTCCCGATGACGCTGTTGTCATTATTAATGTTAATAATGTTGATGTAATTGTTATTGCTGTTGTTGGTGGTGGTGGTGGTGTTGTCTATTGTTATGCTACTCTTGTTATATCTCTTCAACACTAGTTATATGTCGTTGTTGTAGCCTCCTCTACTGTTCTAATGCATTCATGTTTTACATGTGGAAATATATCGTAAACAAAGCGATAATTAAGAATTTCGTTTTGAATTATGTGTAGATTTTCCAGTGCATCATTTGTTTACCTGTAAATACCTGCAGGTGAGAAGAGATAAAAAAGGAATTCTTTCCAGAGATTCTTAAATCTGATTTACAGCAATTCTCTCTTCCAATTCAATTACATCTGGTGAACGCCAGTAATTAACTGTACGTAGAAATGTATGTTAGATATGTTGTTATGTTGCCAGAATGCACACTGATGGGTCGGAAGTTTATATTCGACCATACAGTAATTCCCGTGTTCTTTGCCTAATATGTATAATCAAGCCTTATCATTTAAGGCAGGGGCATGTAACAGGCGGCCCGCGGGCCACAATCTGACCCGTCGTGACCAGTCAGAGTGGCCCGCGATGAATGTTTTTTTAAATTTTTACCTTGTAGGCTTATTTAGAATTCTTTTCGTAACCGTAATGCAATTTTCTGTTAGTTGACCTATTACTAAAGGGTTTCACTGATAGGGTTACTCGTGTTATAATTTCCCAGTTCCATGTTATGGAAAGAAGTTATGGTTTTGACATATACTAAAGGGCTTCACTGATAGGGTTATGTGTGTTATAATTTCCCAGTTCCATGTTATGGAAAGAAGTTGTGGTGAATATTTGGAATAGTGCTTAATAATTATTAATGACCCTAATAGTTGTTCCAATGTTGAAGTGCCCCGCCAATGGAATATGTTGCACACCCCTGATTTAAGGTATAATATAATCCACTTAAATGATAGGGCCCATTTAGCAATAAATAAACTCGTAAATATCAATGCAAGACAAATACAAACTCCAAACATTAATAGTTATGTCTTTACTTATAAGATTCAGTTAGACTAAATCCGTTCCGTTATTTCAGATAGGATTCTGTTTCTGCTTTATGGTCATATCTGAGAGTAGCTGACACCGACTATTCAGGTCACTACAATACGTGCCTTCTTCTCTAGGTTTCAATACGTTTCAACATTCTTTATGCCAATTTAAATAAATCTTGGGCATATTATAATGAACTATAGAACCAGAATTCTTTCCGTTTGCATATAGTTTGGCAAACATTGAAAGTTTCATGCTAATCAAATTTTTTCATAAAATAAGTCTCAAAAATCCACCATGCGTCCTGAAGGTTGTTATTAATCTTTTTCAAATTTTTGGTTGTCAAAATTAGGGTGCGTCTTCGAGGACGAAGCATCTTCGGCGCCGGGAAATACGGTACCAAAAAAAAGGAAAAAATTAAATTTTAAAGCTAACTATATTTTAATGACTTTGTTTGGCAGTATCAGTAGTGAGTCGGATACCATGCTTTGCATCATAGAGTTACGGCCCTTTATGATCTGAGTTCAAATCCCGCAGAGGTTAACTTTGCCTTTCATCCTTACGGGGTCGATAAAATAAAGTACCAGTCACGCACTGGGATCGATTTAATCCAATTCCCCCTCCTCCGAATTGCTGGCATTGTGCCTATATAAGAAACAATTTTTTTCTAATTTTTGGTTGTCAAATTTAGGGTGTCTTTAGGGTGTCTTAGGGTGTCTTAATAATAATAATAATGATGATGGTGGTGGTGATGGTGAAGGTGATGATGATGATGGTTTGTTAAGCCATCATTACCTTTATTGATTTGTGACGCGTGTTTCGCTATTCATCAGCTCACGGTTAGATCTGTATCGGTCTGGCCTGACTCTGAGATCAAAAGCTCGTAGGACCTCTTGCTGTTGTAATGACAGAGGTCCGATGAGCTTTCGATTCCTGAGTCGGGCCAGATCGAACCTTGAGTTGATCAATAGTGAAACGCGCGTTACCAATCAATAAACGTAATGAAGGCTTAACAAATCCTCATTGTATTATCATATTACACTCTGTTTAACTCTACACCTCGCCACTAACGTGGACCTAAACATCGAGTTCTCACCTGGGTGAACCTACAGTAACTCCACGTTACACTCTCTAGATATATATATATATATATATATGTGTGTGTGTGTGTGTAAAATGCGTACGTGTGTGTGTTTGTATATATGTGGTTAAATGTGTACGTGTGAATATAAGACGGGCGTGTGCAGTGCCCATCAACTAAATTCCGCCTATTCATCTTCCGAGTCTCTACTAGAAGACATATAACGGCAGAAACCAATTTTTTTGTTTTTGCGAAGCGAACACTTTACCCATGCTTATACTCATAAACATAGAGTTTTATTTTAAGTTTTCTGTTGGTTTAGATAAAAAAAAAAATGTCATTGTTAAAGTTTGTAATTACTCCTTCAGATTCGGATAATTTTATCAACTCAATCTTTTGGATTTTAATAGAAAAAATATTCTACTTATTATACATATACTGATAAAATATGGAAAACATTTATATTTTTAGACTTCAAAACAGTAAACATTCACACACACACACACACACACACACATACACGCACACGCACACGCACACACACGCACACACACGCACACACACACGCACACATATACATATACATATGCATATATATATATACATATATAAGGTACTACTACATCTATAAAACTATACCATATCGTTATTTGTACCTCAATGTTAGTCCATATTTTTATATAAAACACACCTATACATATTTACATATATTTATGTATATATTCATATATATATATATATGTATATATATTCATATATATATATGTATATATATATATATATATATATATATATATGTATATATATATATGTATATATACACATATATATACATACATATATATATACATATATCTATCTGTCTATTTATCTATATATCTATCTATGTATCTATCTATCTATATATATATGCGTGTATATATGTATCTCTCCCACTCCCCCCTCTATCTCCCCTCTCTCTCTCGCCCTCTCTCTCTCTCTCTCTCTCTCTCTATATATATATATATATATTTATACACACACACACACATACATACATTTTGCGATATATGACCATTTAAAATTCTAGTTATATATTGTTATTTGTATGGAGTTAGATAGAAAATACCAGGCTGCAAACAAACATATTTGAAAAATCCCATTAGTGTCTGGCATTTAGTACCATGTTTGGACTGAGTATGACTTCAGGCAGAATCTATTTACATATAAAATCAATCTAGAATTTATTCCACCATATTGCTTCCGGTTGATATATTCGAAGTATTACAGTACGTAGTAGTTGTAGTCAGGTCAATAATTCAACATGTTTTATGGTGAGGATTGTAAAGTAAGGAAGCTCTATGCCCGAAGGTGAGTTTAATCAGAAAGCTGGTTCCGCCGTTTGAATAATGCCAATTAAAATACGGGCTCTTTGAGTAAAAAATAAAGTCATTCCCTTCATAATATATCTATTTTTCTCTACTGGCTGCCATTTTCTAAAATGTATATGCTTAGTTGACAAAAGTATATGCGGATGATGTCTTAATTGGTTGAAGAAACTTGGAGATACAAGGTCTATGTTTCGAATTGTGTTTCATTTGTTGATATTTTAAGCATCATTCTCCAATATTCTGTAAACAGATGAAGTAAAACCTGAGTTAAACAGGCAACAATGAGACATCATTATTTGTAAGTCTTACAGCTATATAGAGACACGATTAGAGGTTGATATTACAGCTATATAAAGACATTACCAGTTATTGGTAGATATTACAGCTATATAAAGACATTACCAGTTATTGGTAGATATTACAGCTATATAAAGACATCACCAGTTATTGGTAGATATTACAGCTATATAAAGACATCACAAGTTATTGGTAGATATTACAGCTATATAAAGACATTACCAGTTATTGGTAGATATTACAGCTATATAAAGACATCACAAGTTATTGGTAGATATTACAGCTATATAAAGACACCATTTTTGGTAGATATTACAGCTACATAGATACACAGAGTCACCGCCATTGCTGGTAGATAATAGAGCAACATAGATACACCACCATTTGGTAGATATTACAGCTACATAGATACACCACCGGTATTTGGTAGATATAGCTACACAGAGTCACCGCCATTGCTGGTAGATAATAGAGCAACATAAATACACCACCATTTTCGTAGACATTACAGCTACATAGATACACCACCGGTATTGGCAGATATAGCTACACAGCCACCGCCATTGCTGGTAGATAATAGAGCAACATAAATACACCACCATGTTGGTAGATGTTACAGCTACATAGATACACCACCGGTATTGGTAGATATAGCTACTCAGTCACCGCCATTGCTGGTAGATAATAGAGCAACATAAATACACCACCATTTTGGTAGACATTACAGCTACATAGATACACCACCGGTATTGGCAGATATAGCTACACAGTCACCGCCATTGCTGGTAGATAATAGAGCAACATAAATACACCACCATTTGGTAGATATTACAGCTACATAGATACACCACCGGTATTTGGTAGATATAGCTACACAGAGTCACCACCATTGCTGGTAGATAATAGAGCAACATAGATACACCACCATTTTGGTAGATATTACAGCTACATAACGACATCAGTGTATACTGATTAATGTATACTGAGGATGAAGAACTCAGAGCAGCTACGGGAGCCTCACGAGAGTGGCACTGAGGAGAGCGAGGTTAGCTGGACATGCTCACCGACATCCAGATTTGGTGCGGTGTCGATGATCGCTGTAAATATAATGGTTGGGGGGGGGGGGTTGCGGTGGTGGTGGCGGTGTCAATGATGGTTGAAAATTAAATGGTGGTGTTGTTGTTGTTGTTGGTGGTGGTGGTGGTGGGGGTGGTTGTGGTGGTGGCGGTTGCGGTTGCGGTGGTGGTGGCGATGTCAATGATGGTTGTAAATAAAATGGTGGTGTTGTTGCTGCTGTTGTTGTTGTCCTCAGTGGTGCTGGTGGTGGCGGTGACGCTGGCGGTGGTTGTGAATAAAATAATAGTGTTGTTTTTGGTGGTGGTGGTACTGCTGCTGGTGGTGGTGGTGGTGGTGGCGGCGATGGCGGTCGTGGTGGTAGCGGTACTGGTGGTGGTGACGACGACGTCGGTGGTGGTGGTGGTGACGACGACGACGACGATGTCAGCGGCGGCAATCTTATGTATGTCTTGTCCTTGATATTGGAATATCATTGGAAGCTGCGATAAAAAAAACATCCGGCGGGATGTCTTTGATACAAATGATGAACACGGCATGGTGCAATCAATCAATTGCAGCCACCACCATCACCGCCCAACCTCCTCCACCACCAACAACACCAAATAAGGCAAAATAAATCGGAAGTACAAAAAAAAAATATATATATATATATATATATATATATATATATATATATACATATAAATAAATATATATATATGCATATACACACATATATATATATATATATATATATATACACATATATTTAAGTATATATAAAAATATAAATAAAAATATATGTAAATAAAAAATATATATAAATAAATAAAAATATTTATATAAAAATATATATGAATAAAAAATATATATATAAAAAATATTTAAAAAAAAAATGTAAAAAACATATATATAAATATATATATATATAAATATATATATATATAAACAAACAAAAACACCCAGAAACGTAAGTACACCTAAAACTAAAAGATACCCATCAAGGCTGATATAGTGAAGGTCTAGTTGTAATTGTTCGAGATGAGCAACAGTAGAGAATCACATTATTTATTCATCGATCATAAAACCTTCCTCGTCTCTTATTAAGTCTTTTCATTCGAATTCTTCGTAGCCTCGAAATTTTGATATAGGAATATCGTGATATTTCTGATCAATTTTTGTCGTTTACGAGATAAATATCTCTGCCGTTGTTTAGGCGATTTGAAATGGAACTGAGATGCTGTGTTACTGTTAGAGTAGTTGTTTCGTTTCCCGCTCTCTTTCAATCTCACTCACTCACTCTCTCTCTCTCTCTCTCTCTCTCTCTCTCTCTCTCTCTCTCTCTCTCTCTCTCTCTCTCTCTCACACACACGCTTTCTATCAGCCTTTATCTCGTTTTCCCTCCTTCGTTATCTCTCTCTCTCTCTCTCTCTCTCTCTCTCTCTCTCACACACACACGCTTTCTATCAGCCTTTATCTCGTTTTCCCTCCTTCGTTATCTCTCTCTCTCTCTCTCTCTCTCTCTCTCTCTCTCTCTCTCTCTCTCTCTCTCTCTCTCTCTCTCTCTCACACACACGCACGCGCGCTTTCTATGAGCCTTTATCTCTTTTTCCCTCCTTCGATATTCCCCCCCCCCCCTCCTCTCTCTCCGTCTCTCTTGTTTTTCTCTCCTTTCAGAAATTATTGCTGGTTATACTGTGTGATGTCTTCATATTGTTATAAATATTGATGTTCTTTTTGGTGGTGGTGTATTCTGTTGTGTTTCTAAACGATGTTAACTGGTGATATGTTATATTTTAAAAACATTTTCCTTCTTTCTGTAAATTTTCTTTTCTTTTTAACTTATTATTATTATTACGATTGGCAGTATCGGTAGAGTGTCGAAAACCATGCTTTGAAGCATAGAGTTACGTCCCTTTACGGTCTGAGTTCAAATCCCGCCGAGGTTAACTTTGCCTTTCATCCTTACGGGGTCGATAAAATAAAGTACCAGTAATGCACTTGGTAATTGCTGGCCTTGTGCCAAAAGTAGAAACAATTATTATTACTTCAGACATGCTTTCCAGCGTAGTTACGTCCCTTTACGATCTGAGTTCAAGTCCCGCTGAGGTTAACCTTGCCTTTCATCCTTTCGGGGTCGATAAAATAAAGTACCAGTAACGGACTGGGGTCGAT
>OZ024753.1:7158913-7163913 GCA_964016885.1 Eledone cirrhosa | reverse complement strand
AAATATGTTCTCAGTAGAAAAGGTTGAAGAGATTCTTTCAGTGTAATATCAAAACATTTATTTATTTATAAAGTGGATAGTTCCGTATTTAATAATGTACATGTGGGTCAGATTCGCCTTTCTTCCTTATGGGAGATCGATAAATAAAGTAAAATACCAGCAATGCACTTAGGTTGATTTAATTGACTTTCGGCTCAGCGAAATTGTTTGCCTTGTGCCTGAATCAGAAGCCATATATAGTTTAGACATTGATATAATGAGTATCAGTCACTATTTATTTGAATATTCTACAGTCCTCTACTTGAACTTCTCTGGTATATTTGGTTACAGCGTAAATCATTATGACTATTCATATTGCCAGCTTTCTCGTTATCTTTTTCTTTGGATTTTTCTTTTTTTCTTTCTTTAAAAGGTTCCTTATTAACAAGAACACCTGTGACTCTCCTTGAGTATGTCTTTAGATTTCAAACCGTCATCATCATCCTTATTATTATTATTAGTATCAACATTATCATCATCATCATCATCGTCGTCGTTGTTGTTGTTGTTGTTATCAATAACATTAATTCATTTTATAGTGTCGTTATTGTTGTTGTTGTCTGGTAATGGAGACTTTATCTGTGAACGTTTGTAGTTTACAAATGGACGTAGTAGTAATTTAATTGGATATTATATATATATATATATATATTTTTTTTTTTTTTTTCCTTTTTTATTAAAGACCGTCGACATTTAAAGAAAAACAAAAGCAATGGTACTTTTAGAAAAACATACAAAATGAATTGGATGAAGTCCAATGAAATAATTTGCGAAACGCCTTAGATCTAAACGGTGCCAAATATTGTGGTAACCATTCATGAAAAGGACAAATCAATGCAAATATGGGAATATTTTTTGTTTTGTATAATAGCTAATAGGTTATCAACATGAAGAAAACTAACCTTTGAACAATGTTCAACTATTTTGCATCCTGTACCATTCCAATTCACTTCAAACTATATTGTTCCATATTAAAAACAGCAGTATGTTTCAGATACTTAACGACACCAAACATCTCAACATTAAACAAATTATATTACAGATTTTAGGGCGGTGAATTGGCAGTATCGGTAGAGGGTTGGACGCCATGCTTTCTTGCATAGTTACGTCCCTTTACAGTCTGAGTTCAAATCCCGTCAAGGTTAACTTTGCTTTTCATCCTTACGGTACGGGGTCGATAAAATAAAGTACCACTAATGTACTGGGTAATTACTGGCCTTATGCCTAAAGTAGAAACAATTATTTATTCAAAGTACCAGTAATACACTGGGTAATTATTGGCCTTGTGCTTAAAGTAGAAACGATTATATTACAGATTAGTATATATTGCATATATATATGTATATATATGTATATATATATATATTCACTGCCATGACTGAATTTTAACCATCTACTTAGTCAGGGTATGTCATGCATCATCTTGTTTTATCTGATGAGGACGTACTGTTGAAGATAGCTCAGTACCTCTGAAATATGTATAATAAAATATACTTGGTCACACGAATGTCTATTTGTATTAATATTTTGAATTAATATATATATATATATATATATATATATATATATATATATACAGTATAATTCCGTTCTAACGACATTCATGGGATACGAAAAATTCTTCATAACGAGATCGACCTAACATAACTATAGTACTTTATTATTACATTATTATTATTATTATTCCTTGAATCTCAGTCATTGATGTTGGTTAACTGGAAAGTCCGTTGGAATGAATATCAAGCCACTACCTGCAGCCTCAGATATTCAGGACGTATCGGAGGGTTATTGCTGTTCCCAGCAAGCATGCCTTTTGAAGCGTTCCAAAAAGCGTGAAGGGGCCGATTTTCTTTAACCATCCCTGGAAACTTTTGGAGATAGTCCCCAGTGCGCCTATGACAATCGGGATCACTTTGACTTGATGGCAGTTCCAAATCCTTTTCACCTCCCACTTTAAGTCCTGGTATCGGTAAATTTTCTCCCTCTCCTTCTCTTGCACTCTCGTGTCGAATGGGCAGGCCACATCCACAATCAGACACGATTTTTTTTCTTTGTCCACAACCACCAGGTCAGGTCTATTGTGTTATTATTATTATTATTATTATTATTATTATTATTATTATTATTATTATTATTATTATTATTATTATTATTATTATTATTATTATCAGTAGTAGTAGTAGTAGTAGTAGTAGTAGTAGTAGTAGGTGTAGTAGTAGTAGTAGTAGTAGGTGTAGTAGTAGGAGTAGTAGTAGTTGTATTGTGGGAAGAATGGCCTTTGTGAGTGGGCCTAATCCGACCACGCGTCTGTCGGCTTCTTAATTTGAACGGTGACCTTCCCGGGTACCCTCGAAGCGTCGGGTGGTTCAGGATTGCTGGGGTACCTGAGTCAACCCTGGGTGGTTATCCCTCCTCTTGGGGAATTTTCATTGTTATTTGATTATTGTTATTTATATATTTTAAGCGTTGTATATGTAAACCCCCTATTGTATGGTCCCCTATATGTCGGCCATTGTAGCCAGTACATGAGACAATTATTGGTGGATCAGCAGTATCGGTAGAGGTTCGGACGCCATGCTTTGACGCAAAGAGTTATGTCCCTTTACGATCTGAGTTCAAATCCCGCCGAGGTTAACTTTGCCTTTCATCCTTACGGGGTCATTAAAATAAAGTACCAGTAATGTACTGGGATATTTGCTGGCCTTGTGCCAAAAGTAGAAACAATTATTTTTATTATTATTATCATTATTATTATTAGGATGGTGGATTGGCAGTATCGGTAGAGTATCGGTCAACATGCTGTGCAGCATAGAGTTGCAGCCCTTTACAGTATGAGTTCAAATCCCGTTGAGGTTAACTTTGCCTTTCATCCTTACGGGATGGATAAAATAAAGTACCAGTAACATACTGGGGTCGATTTAATCGACTGTCCCCTCCCCCCAAATTACTGGCTGTGTGTTTATACTAGAAATCATCATCATTATCATCATTATTATTATTATGATTATTATTATTATCAATAACGTTATCTTGTGGTTATCATTAAAAACAGCAATAACAATAATATTATAGATAATGCCTACAACGCACTGAGGAGAAAAATGATGTCTGGTAAAGATAGCATACTAATACTAAATAAACATAATGAGAAATATAGAAATATTTGCATAAACAATGACATAGAAGTTGATTAGTGCAATAAGAGAACATGAAGGCAATAAAAACTTATTTCTCTTATACGTGGAAAAATTAAGTACAGACTATAAACTAACTATACCAGAGAAATAATGATTGAGTTAAGCAGAAAAACACAGAAAAAAGTTTAAAAAAAAAAAAAGAAGTAAATATATAAAAAATAAAATAAAAGAAAACAACGAAAATAAAAACGCACAAAACAAAACATAAATCAATATGTATAAAATAATATGAAATAAAATGATTAAAAACACTAACATAAAGTACACAATGGAAAAGACAATTGTACATCAAAGTGATAAATTCGTAATTGTATGTGTGTGTCTGATTCTAGAGACTCGTATAATGATGATATATGCGGTGGATTGGCAGTATCGATAGAGGGTCGGACGCCATGCTTTGACGCATAGATTTACGATCCTTGCCATTCTGAGTTCAAATTCCGCCGAGGTTAAACTTTGCCTTTCATCCTTACGGGGTCGATAAAATAAAGACCAGTAATGGACTGGCTAATTGCTGGCCTCGTGCCAAAAGTAGAAACAATTATTATTATTATTATTATTATCATTATTTTTCTTTGAGTCTCAGTCATTGATGTTATTTAACTGGAATGTTTGTTGAAATGAATATCAAGCCACACCCGCAGCCTCAGCTATTCACGACGTATCGAAGTGTTCCAAAAAGCGGGGCTGGACTAATCTTCTTTAACCATCCTTGGAAACTCTTTGAGATAGTAGCTAGTGCGCCTATGGCAATCGGGACGATTATTATTATTATTATTGTATTATTATTATTGTTGTTATTCCTTGAATCTCAGTCATTGATGTTGGTTAACTGGAAAGTCCGTTGGAATGAATATCAAGCCACTACCTGCAGCCTCAGATATTCAGGACGTATCGGAGGGTTCTTGCTGTTCCAAGCAAGCATGCCTTTTGAAGCGTTCCAAAAAGCGTGAAGGGGCCGATTTTCTTTAACCATCCCTGGAAGCTTTCGGAGATAGTCCCCAGTGCGCCTATGACAATCGGGATCACTTTGACTTCATGGCAGTTCCAAATCCTTTTCACCTCCCACTTTCGGTCCTGGTATCGGTAAATTTTCTCCCTCTCCTTCTCTTGCACTCTCGTGTCGAAAGGGCAGGCCACATCCACAATCAGACACGATCTTTTTTCTTTGTCCACAACCACCAGGTCAGGTCTATTGTGTTCCAGTTTTTTGTCCGTCTGTATCCTAAAATCCCACAGCACCTTCACCTTATTATTATTATTATTATTATTATTATTATTATTATATGAATATTACCGATGCATTATTCCTTAAAATCGTGCAGAATGCCAAGATGAGAAATAAGATTAAAAGTATAAATTGTTTAGTTGTTCGAATAATATTTTGTTGATTTATTATTCTCAACTGAATACTAATTGAATTAACAGGATTAACAAAAATACATAAATAATTAGATATATGAATAAAAAGAAAGAAATAATTCCCCCCTCCCCCTCCCCCCAAAAGAAAAAAAATATATAAATAGTATTACTACGTTTAGCTTATACCAACTATAACGTAATATCAAATAAAATGTTTATATTTAACACGAATATATGAAATTAATCATCTCTAACTAAAGGAAATGTCGCCAAATATCTTCTTTTTCTTCTCTTTCTTCTTCTTTTCTTTCTTCTTCTTCCCCTTCTTTGTCTCCCCTTATTCTTCTTCTTCTTCTTCTTCTTCTTCTTCTTCTTCTTCTTCTTCTTCTTCTTGTCAGAAGC
>OZ024753.1:7141413-7143913 GCA_964016885.1 Eledone cirrhosa | reverse complement strand
ATACTTACCCATGTCGCCGACGCACATGTTCTCCCTCCCCATGTTTTCCAAAGAAGAGCCCAGTAAACATGTTTCTAAGTTGAAATCCTTTTGAGTTTCCAGCTTTTGGTATATATATAGTAATAATAATACATTTGAAGACCAAAATCCAAACAGGGCTCGATAAGGATAAATATATATAAAATATATAAGAACCGTTAAGGATGAAAGCAGCGATTCTTTGCTTAAACTTTAATCTGTTATTTTAATAAATTATATATATATATATATATATATATATATATATATATATATATATATATATATGTATGTGTGTATGTATGTATGTATGTATGAGAGATGACCCCTTAGCCTTTGTCAAGGCAGAATTCTAGGAGAAGGAAAACTCTGATATAACACCTGCAACCCTGATGGTATCCAATGATGTTGACTTGTTCTTCTTTTTGGTAAATATCATCTTGGTTAAGAGAGTGGGACTGGCTTAGTGCAGTGCCTTTGCTCACTATAAAAGCTTCACGGCACAGGCATTGCTTTATATCTGGAGATCTCTCTGCACTTGTCGTCACATAGTACCATGGGCCCAGCACTATGTGTCAATAATTGTCACAAGTGTAGTGTTTGTACCAGAGTTTTCAAGTCGCTGGCTGGACTAAAAAGTCACACTCGTTTAGCGCATCGGTAGGGGTTCTCCTACATGGATATAAAGTAGTGGCCGTACTCGAAAACGAGTTGGCAGCCACCATGTATGTATGTATGTTTTCTCTTTCTCTTAATTTCGAGTATATTTTTTTGACCGGCCACCTTCCTGGTGGCAAGGTTGTAAAAGAAAAGAAATTGTCATCCCTTGAATCGCAAGAATGTTTTGCAAATTTTGAAGGTGCCAGCTATCGCAGCCATTTGCAGACTATGAATTAGGGAGCTGCGCTTTTTGTCCGCAAATCCAAGTTCAGTCATACTTTGGTCCAAGCGGGTTGGTATATAACCCGTAGCACCAATAATGATGGGTATGTATGTATGTATGTATGTATTGAAGGCGTGTGGCTAAGTGGTTAGAGAATTGGATTCACAATCTTGAGGTTGTGAGTTCGATTCCTGGATCGGGCGATGCGTTATGTCCTTGAGCAAGACACTTTATTTCACGTTGACCCTTCTAGCTGGAGTTGCGACCGATAGGTAGTATTAGCAACTGGAAAGATTGTTTCCTCGGTCCGATTTGACGAAAGACGATCGATCCTTTTTATTTATATATATATATTTATATATATAAAACAATGTTGTCTCTTTGTGTAAACTTATCTTGTACGTCGCCTGTCACCAACCTTGTGGATTGTCTCACTGTTGACCACTCTCTGCTGGTCTTTGTCCTCTGAGGTATTTTATCCATCGCTGTCTTTGACAGCATTTAGCTGTTTTAATGGCTTTTCTAGCGATAAGTTTTCTTATTTTTCTACGTATTCAAATACACTCTCGATTCGTTTCAGTCAGAGACAACACTGTTTATACTTTACCATAGCTATGATTAGCTTTCTATTTCAGACAGACACCACATATTGATGTACACTATCCCATTATTTTGTTTTGTTTGTTTTATTTTGTCTTTATGTTTGCGGTGTTTGTTTTATCTCACACACATCATACCAGCAGAAAGATTGATTTTCTTTTCTGTTTCACGATCCAGCATTTTAAAATGGTACTATGAATTAAATCGTGCGAAACCATTTCGCTGGTTTGAGAGCTGATGTAGGTGAAGATGTGTGTGTGTGTAAAGTTGCCTTGTACATTGCCTTTTTTATTTCCTTCTTCCTGTCACTTCTGTGCGCCAGTACACTTCGCCTGGCCTCCTCCTCTTTCAATGTTTTCTATATTTCATCTGCCTCCCTCCCCCCCCACCTTGTAGATTATCTCTCCGTTGACCACTGGACACTGGTCTCTGTCTTCTGAGGCATTTTTGTCCACCGATGTCTTGGACGGCATTAGCTGTTTTAACGACTGTTCTGTTCTAGGGATGAGTTTTCTCATATATATATATATATATATATATATATATATATATATAGACCTTCCCAAAGTATAACAATATATATATATATATATATATATATATATATATATATATATATATATATATATAGGAAAAGTGTCAGAACTCCGACGGCTGAGCTCCGGCCCTTTTGATAGCTAGATCCAAACTGTTCCTGTCTAGCTGTCGAAACGGCCGGAGCTCAGCCGTTGGGGTCCTGACTCTTTTCCTATCACCCACTCTACTACCCTAAGTATCGAGTACTCTGGTGCGTCGTGGTCCACTTGGTTTCTTACCATACTTTCTTTGTTTTATATATATATATATATATATATATATATATATATATATATATATATATATATATATATATATATAAGACAGGGGGAAGAAAAAATGGCTTCACTTGTGCTTTCAACAAATTTATTTTCTTCACAAAATCCAAAAATAATTTTTCTTAAAAAAAATTATTTTATAAAT
>OZ024753.1:7126413-7136413 GCA_964016885.1 Eledone cirrhosa | reverse complement strand
ACGGGCGAGAATCAGGCCCGCTAGACCAGTCAGAGTGGCCCGCGATGACCATTTTTAATTTTTACCTTGTATGCTTATTTACTATTTTATCTGTAAATGTAATACAATTTTCTGTTAGTAGACCTATACTAAAGGGCTTCACTGATAGGGTTATGCGTGTTATAATTTCCCAGTTCCATGTTATGGAAAGAAGCTGTGGTGAATCTTTGGAATAGTGCATAATAAATATTGTTGGCCCTAATAATTGTTCCAATGTTCAAAAATGGCCTGCCAATGGAATATGTTGCACACCCCTGCTTTAGATGATGTAGTGCAAGATAAACTGTGCGTAGTAAAAACACGGTTCTGGGACTTTTTTGATCGTAAAGTGCAAAATGTTTTATGAGAGTTAAACTGAGACTATAAGCATTTAAAATAGTCTGTTTCGTTCAAATATTCTGTCTATACACACATACATAAACCTGTCTGTAACACTCAGTAGATGCGTTAATGCTTAGTTAGCCGACATTATCAACATATTAGCGTTCAAATAATTTGAAGAGATTATAATAAATTGTGCTCTGTAGATGTTATTAAACGAGAGGATGTAAGCGTAATTTTTTAGTCATACAAGCTCGTAATTGTAAACATATTTGAAACCGAGGCAACAGGCGATTGTGAATGTGGTAACAATGTAGTTTCCTCTGCAGTTAAACACAATGTAGTTTCATATATACATATGTATCGACATTAAAATTCCGTTATAACGAAATTCACGGGGGTTAAAAAAATTCGTTGTAACGAAAAAACTTTATAACGATATCGACTTAATGCATTAAGCATGTGGCCGAGATTGAAACAAATTTCGTTATACGGAAAAATTCGTTATAATAGTATTCGTTATAACGGAATTTTACCTGTATATATATATATATAATTTTTTTTTAGTCCAGAATTAGCCGTCGAAACGGCTTGAGCTCAGCCGTCGGGGTCCTACTCGTTCCTATATATATATATATATATATATATATATATATACATTGTACTGCCGGCATTCGCGGTCCCGGTTATTCACGTCATTTTCTTTAGAACCAAACTAATAATTGTTCGTGGAAACCACCGCATATTCGCGGAATCGTACATATCTTCCGCGATTTTTTCTGACTTTTTTAACGCTAAATTATTAATTATAATATATATAATTGGATGCCCTTTCGCACAAGATGGATGCTCCCTCTTTTTTTAAAATTATATTTAGACGCTCTTAATGAACTGACAAGCATGTACCATTTTGTTTGTCAATTGATTTATATATATCTATATATATCTATATATTGTTATGCTTTGGGAGGCCCATGTTGCCAATAGAAACACACGCACCAGTCACTTTCACTCCAATTTATTATAAGTTAAATTTATAAATTTAAGAATTTATAAATTTCCGGTTGGTTGGTTGGTTCCACAACCGGGCGGTTGTTCATATATTGTCAAAGTTCTTTCGTCACACATTCTGTGACCTATGTATATATATATATATATATATATATATATATATATATATATATATATATATATATATATATTTATTAAAATAACAGATTAAAGTTTAAGCAAAGAATCGCTGCTTTCACCCTTAAAGATCCCGTTAAGGGTGAAAGCGGCGATTCTTTGCTTAAACTTTAATCTGTTATTTTAATAAATATTTGCTCTACGGTTCTTATATATTTGATATATATTTATCCTTATCGAGCTCTCTTTGGATTTTAGTCTTCAAATTTATTATTATTACTATATATATATATATATATACACATATATGCATACATATATATATATATATACATATATATACATATATATACATATATATACATATATATATATATATATATATATATATATATATATATATATATATATATATATATATATATATATATATATACAGGAAAAAGTATGACACCGACGGCAGAGCTGCGTTATAGTCCATTTGGTTCCTTGCCACAATTCCTTTGTTTTATATATATATTATATTATATATGTTTTATATATATATATTATATATATATATATATATATATATATATATATATATATATATATATATATATATATATAATTGGAAGTTTGAAGAATAGTTAGATAAAATAAAATATACCCAATTTTGGACTAAAATTTCTACAGTGATCGCAGCCAGAAATGAATTCAAAATGTATATATATTTATATATATATATATATATATATATATAACGAAGGAAAAGTGGTAAGGAACCAGGTGGACCATAACGCACCAAAGTACTCAATACTTGAGGTAGTAGAGTGGGTAATAGGAACCAGTAAGACCCCGACAGCTGAGCTCAAGCCGTTTCGACGGCTAATTCAGAATTAGCCGTCGAAACGGCTTGAGCTCAGCTGTCGGGGTCTTACTGGTTCCTATATATATATATATATATATATATATATATATATATATATATATATATATATATATATATATAATCATAAATCATGTCCTTAGAATTATTAGATAAAATATATACCATTTCCTCTCCCAATTAGCACAATTAACCATATAAAAAATCAATTAGACCAGGCTATAAGAATAAAGGCTCCTATGAAGAAATATTTGATAAATAACCGAAAGCGGCCTCTTCGCGGTTCACCCCAATAGATATATAGAATAGAAAACGAAAAATCAGTGATGCATCTGAACTCAATTTATTGTTTCTGGATCATTGTGTGGATCTGACTGATTTCGGAGCATGTTCTGAGAGAATATGCTCCGAAATCACTAGACGTGTCCGTCGAACCTGCGGGTCCAGAATCAGACAGATCCACACAATGATCGCGTATCGACCTGTCCGCCGGGGAAACAATTGTAACACAATAAATTGAGTTCAGATGCATCATTTATTTTTCATTTTCTATTCTATCATACTCTGCTCTGTAAGAGCATAGAGTGCTCAACCGGCATACCACCTATGGAAGCATCTTAGCTACCATCAGACCCCCCCCACACACACACACATACACACACACACACATACACATATACATACACATATGATTATATGGACATACTTTATAGTATATTGCTCTGATTATTTAATTTATTAATTCTTCATTGAGCCACATCGTGAATGGTTGCTAAAACACATATTTATCTGTAACTTTGTTTAGTTTGTATATGTAAATCTTTATATTTAATAATCTCCCATAAGGTTGAGATGCAATTTGGGCAATATTGGGCTGCGCTTTCTAGCAACCAACCCAGTGCCGTAAGCAACCGATCAAATTCTTTCTGACTTGACCATTGCCACGTCACGATTCTTAGCCATTTTGAATTTGTCTTTGACGGGGACCACTTTAGAAAATAATCTGTCCTAACGAGTTTGTTTCCTGACGAGTTCGAAGCTCAAGATTTTATCCTTAATAGGATATATCAAAATGCGAACGAAACCCAAGCGTAGGGACATATTCCTGGTATGTATATAAGCATTTATAACTTTAATTTTATACCTAATTGTGTATGGTTGACCGTATATTTAATACATTTCCACATGCTGTTGAAATGTTGGGTAAAAACTCTATGGTGGCTGGCCGCGAAGAGATTGCTATCGTTTATGTATTTACTATTTCTTCATAGGTGCCTTTTAATCTTATAGCCTGGTCTAATTGATTTTTTGTGTGGTTAATTATGCTAATTGGGAGAAGAAATGGTGTATATATTTTATCAAATGATTCCATGGATATACTTTATAGTATATATATATATATATATATATACATATATATATATATATATATATATATATATATATATATATATATATATATATATATATATATATATAATTTATTACACCTCTAAGTACAGTTTCTGTGCCATGGTGTAAACATTTACACAAATCTGAAAATACTCCTTTTATTCTATTTTATGTTTTATTTGGTGATAAGTACATGAGGATCTCATTTGATATTTCGCAGCTGATGTTTGAGTTGAAATAACCTTATGCAGTATTTATTGCATAAAAGAACACATGCATCGGATCAATGGCCACGAAAAAGAGATAACATACCATACTTTAAACAACGAGCGCAGAATGAATTCAGACATAAAAGCTATCATATCTTTAATACCTGAAGTTATAACACCAAATCCTTTTCGACTCACCTGCCACCATTTGTATAACACAACCATATAATACGTACAATATAAAAAAAAGAAAACATTATACATCATAAAATACGAATCATACATTCAACATATGTTATGTAAAACAAACTAAGACGCCAAGACAAACACTAAAATAAAATAAAAGTCGACACAATGGAACCGAATTCCCCAAACAATGCTAAAGTGATGTGGCATATGAACACAATTCTACATCGTCAAGAGACATGTATTTTCACATCTTAGGAAACGTTAAGTTGCACTGGGTCCGTGTCATACAGTAGATAGACGCATAAAACTGGTGAATACAGGATAATAAACATGAAACAATATATAATATGAAATAATAATTGTTTCTACTTTTGCTCAAGGCCAGCAATTATTCCAGTGCATTATGGTACTTTAATAATATTTTTTTTTTATAGGCACAAAGCCAGCAATTTTAGGGGGAGGGCAAAGTCGATAAAATCGACCCCAGTGCGTGACTGATACTTTATTTTATCGACCCCGTAAGGATGAAAGGCAAAGTTAACCTCGGCGGGATTTGAACTCAGATCATAAAGGACCGTAACTCTATGCTGCAAAGCATGGCGTCCAACCCTCTACCGATACTGCCAATCCACCGCCCTATTATGGTACTTTAATAATATAAAATAATAATGATTACTGCTATAGGCACAAGGCCAGCAATTTTGGAGGAGCGGCAAGTTGATTAAATCGACACCAGTGCATTACTGGTACTTTATTTTATCGATCCCGGAAGGATGAAAGGCAAAGTTAACCTCGGCGGGATTTGAACTCAGATTGGCAAGGGCCGTAACTCTATACGTCAAAGCATGGCGTCCGACCCTCTACCGATGCTGCAGATACCCAGTGTATTACTGGTACTTTATTTTATCGACCCCGTAAGGATGAAAGGCAAAGTCCAGCTCAATAATAATAATAATAATAATAGTAAGAAGAGTAATAGTAGTAATAATAGTAATGCAGGTAAAATTCGGTTATAGCAAATACCATTATAACGAAATTTCTTTCATTGCTCGGCCACACGCTCGATGTGTTAAGTCGATCTCGTTATAAAGAATTTTTCAGTACAACGAATTTTTTTTATACCCGGTAAATTTCGTTATAACGGAATTTACCTTTGTATAGATAGTTGGGAATATGAAGGATATAATGAAAAGGGAGATATTAGTAATGATGGTGTGGAAAATATTAAATATTACTACTCATCATCACTCGTCGACTACTGTCGAGATGATGGATCTCACTCTCATGCCCCAGAATACCCTGTCCCCCATCGCTGCCCCCAGGTCCTGTCTACTGATTCCCGTATCCCTAGAGATAACGTCAGGGAATGACAGCTTCCTACTCCTAGTCAGGCTGGAGTCAGGGTTCCAGAGCAAGAGAGCGGATATGATTTCATATTACTACTACTACTACTACTACTACTACTACTACTACTACTACTACTACTACGATTACTACTATTAGTACTACTACTATTACTAATGATGTTACTACTGCTACTACTACCACTGTTCCTACTACTACCACTACTAGTACTTCCACTACTACTGTTACCACTACTACTATTACTTTCTACTACTACTACTACTACTACTACTACTACTACTACTACTACTACTACTACTACTACTACTACTACTACCAATATCACTACTACTACTACTACTTCTACGACTACTACTACTACTTCTACTACTACTGCTACTGCTACTACTAGTACTACTACTACTAATAATACAACTAGTACTACTACTACTACTACTACTACTACTACTACTACTACTACTACTACTACTACTACTACTACTACTAAGGACAATAGAGACAATACAGATATGTGCAATGGTAGGAAATAAATATAGATAAAGCCATGACAGATTGTAGATCGCATGCTAAAATGGCGACAAATATATTCTGTATGATATTGAGATTGATGCTAACATAACTGGACGAGTCACCCAAGAGTAGTTAGGTGATCTATCACTATAATAAACAAAATAGAAAATTGTTTACCTATAGTGCGACACGTACATACATCCATGTTTGAGCACGAGGGAGTCTGGATGTGTTTGTGTGTGTATATATATATGTGTGTGTGTATATGTGTGTGTATATATATATATATATATATATATATATATATATATATATATATATATATATATATGTATGTGTGTATGTGTGTATGTGTGTTTGTGTTTGTTTGTGTATATATATATATATATATATATGTATGTATGTTTGTTTGTATGTATATATATGCAGGAGTTATATTTAATTTGTTGGGATTCCAACAAACTTAAAGGTTTGTAACTGATATAGAGCACTCAATAAATTACTGGAGCAAATATTCAATATATTAATAAATGGAAACTATATTTATAAAACCATAATTATTTTATTATATATATTTCGAGGGTAACCAAGGCAGTCTTGGTGCGCTTTCATCAGATAAAATACAAAATTTGTTTTATAAATAGTGACCCTCCTCACCAAGAAACCTTGGTGGGGTTGCCAGTTTAGTCGCCAGTGACCCGACCATGAGACATACATACATACATACATACATACATACATACATACATACATACATACATACATACATACATACATACATATATACTGCCAATCCACTATAAATAATTGTTTCTACTTTTGGCACAAGGCCAGCAATTTCCCAGTGTATTACTGGTACTTTATTTTATCGACCCCGTAAGGATGAAAGGCAAAGTTAACCTCGGCGGGATTTGAACTCAGAATGGCAAGGGCCGTAACTCTATGCGTCAAAGCATGGCGTCCGACCCTCTACCGATACTGCCAATTCACCGCCATCCACTATAAATAATATAGGGAGATTAGACGGTAATATATAACAAAAATGGTAAGCCTAAACATATTTACCAACCTACCATCCGTCCATCCAACAAGCTAACCAGCCCAACATCCGACCATCCGACCAGCCTACCAACCTACCAACCACCTAACCACCCTATTATTCCAACCAACCAGCTAACCACCCTACTATTCCAACCAACCAGCTAACCACCCTACTATTCCAACCAACCAACTAACCACCCTACTATTCCAACCAACCAACTAACCACCCTACTATTCCAACCAACCAGCTAACCACCCTACTATTCCAACCAACCAGCTATTCCACCCTACTATTCCAACTAACCAGCTAACCACACTACTATTCCAACCAACAAGATAACCACCCTACTATTCCAACCAACCAGCTAACCACACTACTATTCCAACCAACCAGCTAACCACCCTACTATTGCAACCAAACAACCAGTTAACCACCCTACTATTCCAACCAACCAACCAGCTAACCACCCTACTATTCCAACCAACCAACCAGCTAACCACCCTACTATTCCAACCAACCAACCAGCTAACCACCCTACTATTCCAACCAACAAGATAACCACCCTACTATTCCAACCAACCAGCTATACCACCCTACTATTCCAACCAACCAGCTATACCACCCTACTATTCCAACCAACCAGCTAACCACCCTACTATTCCAACCAACCAGCTAACCACCCTACTATTCCAACCAACCAGCTAACCACCCTACTATTCCAACCAACCAGCTAAACCACCTTACTATCCAACCAACCAGCTATACCACCCTACTATTCCAACCAACCAGCTAACCACCCTACTATTCCAACCAACCAGCTATACCACCCTACTATTCCAACCAACCAACCAGCTAGCCACCCTACTATTCCAACCAACCAGCTAACCACCCTACTATTCCAACCAACCAGCTATACCACCGTACTATTCCAACCAAACATCTAACCACCCTACTATTCCAACCAAACATCTAACCACCCTACTATTCCAACCAACCAGCTAACCACCCTACTATTCCAACCAACCAACCAGCTAACCACCCTACTATTCCAACCAACCAACCAGCTATACCACCGTACTATTCCAACCAAACATCTAACCACCCTACTATTCCAACCAACCAGCTATACCACCCTACTATTCCAACCAACCAACCAGCTAACCACCCTACTATTCCAACCAACCAGCTATACCACCCTACTATTCCAACCAACCAACCAGCTAACCACCCTACTATTCCAACCAACCAACCAGCTAACCACCCTACTATTCCAACCAACCAGCTATACCACCCTACTATTCCAACCAACCAGCTAACCACCCTACTATTCCAACCAACCAACTAACCACCCTACTATTCCAACCAACCAACCAGCTAACCACCCTACTATTCCAACCAACCAGCTATACCACCCTACTATTCCAACCAACCAGCTATACCACCGTACTATTCCAACCAACCAACCAGCTAACCACCCTACTATTCCAACCAACCAGCTATACCACCCTACTATTCCAACCAACCAGCTAACCACCCTACTATTCCAACCAACCAACTAACCACCCTACTATTCCAACCAACCAACCAGCTAACCACCCTACTATTCCAACCAACCAGCTATACCACCCTACTATTCCAACCAACCAGCTAAAACACCCTACTATTCCAACCAACCAACCAGCTAACCACCCTACTATTCCAACCAACCAACCAGCTAACCACCCTACTATTCCAACCAACCAGCTATACCACCCTACTATTCCAACCAACCAACCAGCTAACCACCCTACTATTCCAACCAACCAACCAGCTAACCACCCTACTATTCCAACCAACCAGCTATACCACCCTACTATTCCAACCAACCAACCAGCTAACCACCCTACTATTCCAACCAACCAACCAGCTAACCACCCTACTATTCCAACCAACCAACCAGCTAACCACCCTACTATTCCAACCAACCAGCTATACCACCCTACTATTCCAACCAACCAACCAGCTAACCACCCTACTATTCCAACCAACCAGCTATACCACCCTACTATTCCAACCAACCAGCTAGCCACCCTACTATTCCAACCAACCAGCTATACCACCCTACTATTCCAACCAACCAGCTAAAACACCCTACTATTCCAACCAACCAACCAGCTAACCACCCTACTATTCCAACCAACCAACCAGCTAACCACCCTACTATTCCAACCAACCAGCTAACCACCCTACTATTCCAACCAACCAGCTAACCACCCTACTATTCCAACCAACCAACCAGCTAACCACCCTACTATTCCAACCAACCAACCAGCTAACCACCCTACTATTCCAACCAACCAGCTAAAACACCCTACTATTCCAACCAACCAGCTATACCACCCTACTATTCCAACCAACCAACTAACCACCCTACTATTCCAACCAAACATCTAACTAACCACCCTACTATTCCAACCAACCAGCTAACCACCCTACTATTCCAACCAACCAGCTATACCACCCTACTATTCCAACCAACCAGCTATACCACCGTACTATTCCAACCAACCAGCTATACCACCCTACTATTCCAACCAACCAGCTATACCACCCTACTATTCCAACCAACCAGCTATACCACCCTACTATTCCAACCAACCAACTAACCACCCTACCATTCCAACCAACCAGCTATACCACCGTACTATTCCAACCAACCAGCTATACCACCCTACTATTCCAACCAACCAGCTATACCACCCTACTATTCCAACCAACCAGCTATACCACCCTACTATTCCAACCAACCAGCTATACCACCCTACTATTCCAACCAACCAGCTATACCACCCTACTATTCCAACCAACCAGCTATACCACCCTACTATTCCAACCAACCAGCTATACCACCCTACTATTCCAACCAACCAACTAACCACCCTACTATTCCAACCAACC
>OZ024753.1:7113913-7121413 GCA_964016885.1 Eledone cirrhosa | reverse complement strand
ACACACACACACACACACACACACACACACACACACATATATATATTAATAAAGTTAGTCCTTCATCAGTGATCTTCCAACCATCATTGGTATTTCATCCCTTTAAAGACCATATGCCTCCGGTTGGTGCGAGCAACGGCTAGAAAAAAGTCGTTGGGACACGTAAATAAAGGGAACACGAGTGTAAACAAACAAAAATGGTGAAGCAACGAAAAGTGATACATATATATAACATTAAATTAAAAGATTAATCGGATTTACTACTTGGAATCTTTGAGTTTATTCCATAGGTGGTATGGCACATACTTCTGATTTCTCAGACATGGCATCTTTAATCTAATTTTGGTAGTATATACATATACTTACGGTAAATATTGATGCAATTCGTATCAAGCACTCTACGTACCTGTTCCTCGTAGGAAAGACCGTGTATATTTAGAATGAGAAAATCCGAAGTAGTTAAAGTCCTTTATTGATAAGGCTGCAATACATATTTCAATGATGACACTGACCACGCAATGCCGCCTAACCAGTGGCATATGTATACACACACACACACACACACACACACACACACACATATATATATATATATATATATATATATATATGTGTGTGTGTCTGTGTATTTATGTATATGTATATGTGTGTGTGTGTGTGTCTCTGTGTTTATATATATATATATGTATATATATATATATATATATATATATATATATATATATATATATATATATATATATATATATATATATGTATATATATATATGTATGTATATATATAACCCTATATATAACCCTAAGAAAATTAACAAAAAAAAAAGAACAAGTCAACGAACGGAAACAAAACAACGAAAAGCAATTCTTTACGAGGAAACCATTAAAAATTATTTTTATATATAAAAAATACAAAACGAAGGACACAAATCTCCATGGTTACCAAGCGTTGATATGGACCAATTGAGGTCACAGTGTCTGACATATGCCAAACGCTCTCCAGTGGAGTCGGAGACGAGAGATAAAAGATTAATTTATAGTAATTAAGCTACAAAACAAACAATTTTATGTGACGTCAGGGAAGAAGTGTGGTTCTCTTTTAGAACGATAAACATGAATGATACAAAGAAAAAAAAGCGAGTAGCAGAAAGTAAGAATTCGTGTTAAAAAATGTATATATTTATATATGTGTATGTGTGTGTGTGAGCACGTATGTGTGTCTGCCTATCTCTGTTTCCATGTGTGTTTCTATGTGTGGGTCTGTGCTTGTTTGTGTATTTATTTGTATATATGCATTTATACATATATATATATATATATATATATATATATATAATAAAGGAATTGTGGTAAGGAAGCAGATGGACCATAACGCACCTGAGTACTCAATACTTAGGGTAGTAGAGTGGGAAGTAGGCAAAAGTATGACCCCGACGGCAGAGCTTAAGCCGTTTCGACGGCTATTTCTGGACTCAGAGTCCAGAAATAGCCGTCGAAACGGCCTGAGCTCTGCCGTCGGGGTCATACTTTTTCCTATACATATATGTGTGTGTGTGTGTAATTGCATGCATATTTATATATGTGTGTGTGTGTATATATATACATATATACATATACATATATATATATACATACATGCGTGTAGAGAATGATAGAGACGTGATAAACCGCGTTTGAAAGTATACATCACTACACAGTTAAAAAGGATTTTATTTATAGCAATTTCATTGTTACACGTACATTTGTTTTTTTTATTATTATTATGTACCATGTTTTAAGTAGTTATTTTTTTCTTGCATATAGTGATTCTGATTCTTCACTTGGCAGACTATAAACCAATCAATGTGAAGCTATTACGTTGATCATTGGCAAACGGTACAATAGAACAGGACGCTGAAAATTACATCCTTTGATGATTAATCCTAGCTAACATCAAATATGTCCTCCATTTTATCTGGAATTGTTATTCAGTAGAGAAATTCAGTTTACAGTTTATTTCCATTTATATGCGTCTGAGCGATGCCTTCGTACACACAATCACGCACATATATATTCACACACACACACGCATATGCATACATACATACGCATACACGCATACATATACACATGTATTCATACACACAACGATATATATATGTGTGTGTGTATTTATATATATATATGTGTATCTTTATCTTTTTATACACACATAAACAATTGCACTTATATACACATAGAAACCCAGACATATTCATATATACCAATATATATATATATATGTATATATATATATATATGCATGTATATATATATACGTATATATATAAATATATATATATATAAATATATATATATATATACACATATATATATACGTACATATTTATATATATATACATTTTCATATATATATACTTGTATATATATCTATATATACATTCTTTTATTTACAGTAACACTAAGAAAGCATTTAAGTATAATAGGGTATGCATGAAGTCATATATTATATGTTTATGTACAATAAACATATGTTAGCCGCAGTATCAAAGGTAAAAAATACTTTTTCGTAACGATAAATTGTTTCTTTATCTTTCTCTGGGAAACCGTAAAAGATTCTGTCAGTTGCGTTCGAAAATGCCAGACAACGCTGTTTCAAGATTCATTAACCTCTCGTCAGAGGCTTTCACTCAACCGTTACTGACATGGGCATGGACTATACTCCATATAGATTTCGTTTCGGGTGATGAAAGTTTACCTGGGATGCTCATTTGCATATTGGATGGTATAGACAAATGGTTATACATATATTTAGTTTCATGCATGCTATATATATATTTATATATATATATATATATGGATAACTTGAACCGTTAAAATATATTATCCTTGGTTATGTCAATATTTATAAAACACACTTCATATTTTATCTGATGATAGCGTACCAACATTTTTTGTACCCTTGAAATATATATAATAGAATAAATATGGTTTTATAAATATAGTTTCCATTTATTTTTATATCATTGTATATTATACTCCAGAATAACTGTTGAGTGCTCTGAATCAGTTATAAACATTTATATTTGTTGAATTACCAACAAATTTAATATTCCTTCTACTTAAATATATATATAATTGTTTCTACGTTAGGCACAAGGCCAGCAATTACACAGTGTATTACTGGTACTTTATTTTACCGACCCCGTAAGGATGAAAGGCAAAGTTAACCTCGGCGCGATTTGAACTCAGAATGGCAAGGGCCGTAACTCTATGCGTCAAAGCATGGCGTCGGTTTAGTATATATACAGCTTCTACAGGACTAGAGTACTTTGCTTCAGTCGTTACCTTCGATTGAACCCGGGACTCAAATGTTTATATATATATACGTATATGTGTGTGAGTGTGTGTGTTTATATATATGTGTGGCTGTGTGTAAAGATACACATAAACACACACGTTTATATATATAAACCTGAAGTAAAAAAAAAAAATTGAAATTTGAAATGCCATCGTCCTAACGCGACGGACTATAATAATAGTGAACCACTGTAAATGATATTTGAACCGTGGCGTTCGATACCTGCAAGAACCTCTGCCTATATTTTTCCACCTCCAAGGGTACGTTACTTAAGTTTCTCTATTGTTATTATTAACGGCGTTGGACTGAGACAATTATTGGTGGATCAGCAGTATCGGTAGAGGGTCGGACGCCATGCTTTGCAGCAAAGAGTTACGGCCCTTTATGGTCTGAGTTCAAATCCTGCCGAGGTTAACTTTGCCTTTCATCCTTACGGGGGTCGATGAAATAAAGTACCAGTAATGTAGTGGGTAATTGCTGGCCTTATGCTAGAAGTAGAAATAATTATTATGTTTGATGGTGAAGTGCAGTGGATTGGAAAGGCAGGGGGTTGGAAAAATTGCTTAGTGGTGTTTAGTTAAGACTTTGTACTTTCTGTTTTCAATTTTTTTTTAGGTTAACTTTACCTTTCATCCTTACGGGGTCGATAAAATAAAGTACCAATAACGTACTGGTGTCGATTAATCGAATTTTCCCCTCCCCCTCAAAAAATTGTTGGCCTTGTGCCTAAATGAGTAAGCATTTTGATTATCATTATATTATCATTATATAGATATATATATATGATGGTGGATTGGCAGTATCGGTAGAGGGTCGGACGCCATGCTTTCCAGCATAGTTACGTCCCTTTACAATCTGAGTTCAAATCCCACCGAGGTTGACTTTGCCTTTCATCCTTACGGGGTCGATAAAATAAAGTACCAGTAATACACTGGGTTATTGCTGGCCTTGTGCCTAGCGTAGAAACAATTATATATATATATATATAATTGTTTCTACGTTAGGCACAAGGCCAGCAAATACCCAGTGTATTACTGGTACTTTATTTTATCGACCCCGTAAGGATGAAAGGCACACGGCCATATATATATATATATATATATATAAAACTGTGGTTGTCTGTCTGTCTATCGATTTTTGGCACACATCTCCTCTTAGAATCTGTCACGGAATTGCACCGAAATTGCTATACTTGTACATTGAGCCCTAGCGAAGACATCGGAAAAAAAAACATTTCAAATTGACCCACCCTATGTGACGAAATCGAATATAATGTATCGATTTTTGAGCGTAAGTGATCAGTTATTTCCCTTTGTTCTGTTTACATTGAGCGTCTTACGTAAAAAATTACGCTGGCTTTAACAGTTGTCGAGCCAGCAAAATATTGACCTGCAAAATTCATCAGTTCGAACACCAAGCTTCCGTTTTGCTTCATTTCCATTTAAAAGCATTTTAAAACAATATTTTTACTTGAAAACAAGTCTATTTAAAGACTACGTAAAACAAGCAAATATTTCGTCGTTAGGCGTGCAGACAGACAGTCGTGCAGACAGACAGTCGTGCAGAGAGGTGATATACGCGTGCAGACAGATAGTCGTGCAGAGAGGTGATATAGGCGTGCAGACAGACAGTCGTGCAGAGAGGTGATATAGGCGTGCAGACAGACAGTCGTGCAGAGAGGTGATATAGGCGTGCAGACAGACATAACTGATAATTTGGTTACGCTAATGTTTTTCTCTGCGTTGCAGTGTTTACATTTTCGATCTTTGTTAATAAATAACCAGTGCAGTTTCTAACCCCAGCATCCTCTTTTGTTATAACATTCGGGTTATCGTTATGTTTTCTTAACTTCATAAGGCATATTGTTGGTTGAGGGAATATTAATCAAAAACACCACATGCAAGCCTGCACAGTAGATACTACAGTTTTTAAGCCAAGAAAGAAACTTAACATTGTAACTTTAACACAGCTTCATCAGTTCGAACACTAAGCTTCCGTTTTGCTTCATTTCCATTTAAAAGCCTTTTAAAACAATATTTTTACTTGAAAACAAGTCTATTTAAAGACTACGTAAAACAAGCAAATATTTCGTAAAAAAAAGCAAAAATTATATAAGTTTATTTAAAATATATGTATCTGTAAATTTCGTTAGGCGTGCAGACAGACAGTCGTGCAGAGAGGTGATATACGCGTGCAGACAGACAGTCGTGCAGAGAGGTGATATACGCGTGCAGACAGACAGTCGTGCAGAGAGGTGATATAGGCGTGCAGACAGACAGTCGTGCAGAGAGGTGATATAGGCGTGCAGACAGACATAACTGATAATTTGGTTACGCTAATGTTTTTCTCTGCGTTGCAGTGTTTACATTTTCGATCTTTGTTAATAAATAACCAGTGCAGTTTTTATCCCCAGCATCCTCTTTTGTTATAACATTGGGGTTATCGTTATGTTTTCTTAACTTCATAAGGCATATTGTTGGTTGAGGGAATATTAATCAAAAACACCACATGCAAGTCTGCACAGTAGACACTACAGTTTTTAAGCCCAAAAAGAAACTTAACATTGTAACTTTAACAGAGCTACTGAGCGACATCGAGCAACGCCGGGCTTTACTGCTAGTATATATATATAATTGGAAATCAGTAAAATCGAATCTCTGGCGGTTTGCAAGCAAATTCGGCCTACCTATATGAAATGATGAGTTAGCGAAGCACTCGATAAGTTAGGTCCTTAGAGTAATAACTGTTTCAACATCTGGCACAAGGCCAGCAATTACACAGTACATTACTGGTGCTTTATTTTATCGACCCCGTAAGGTCCTTAGAGTAATAACATACGTTTAAATAGCTTGACAAATCGAACATTGTGGTAGGCTAAACTAACACACAATAATATACCAAAGTAACGATAAAACTAATCAGGTTGAGAAAAAAAAAAAAAAAAAAAAAAATATATATATATATAGAGAGAGAGAGAGAAAGAATAATAAACGAAAGATATATGCTTTATATCATCATTTCATTATATATATTTCGAAGGTGTAAAGTTTTATGTATAACATAATGCGTATATAAAGTATATATATATATATATATATATATATATATATATATATATATATGATAAATACATTTGTGTGCTGCGAATTTTGCAAGTGTCGGTGTTTCATGTGACGGTGTAAGAATCCTATAAATATTTCAGCCACTCTTCTCGCTAAATTAGTTGTACTCGGTGTTCTTATAACGATGTAAGTTACATACACTACGTAAGAAAACTAGGTGGATCAGATATCGTGTCACAGAACGAGGGTTCAGTGTGTTGGAGGTATCAATCTTCATCGCTTTTGAGCCAAATCTAGTGACTCACCTTCGTTCACGCCCTTCCAACAATACTCTTGAAACGTGTTTCCCTTCTCTTGTCACCAGACCAAGGACCTTGAGTCGAGAGCATTTTTGAGTATGTATGTATCCATGTTCTTCTGGTTTCATTACTTTATAAAGTTTCATAAGTGTTTGTATTTGTTTATGTGTGTGTGTGTGTATGTAGGTGTGTGTATGTATGCATTCATTTTCTGGATGTTCGTATGTATGATTTATATATATATACAATATATCTCCGGGAGAGATGACCCCTTAGCCTTATATATATATATATATATATATATATATATATATATGTCTGTCCATGTTGTGTTTTTGCATGCGTGTGAGTCTTCATTTCCTTAATATAAGCTCATAATCAATATTCATCAGTAACAAATTAGCATTGTTACATTTACGAGTGTGGTAGAAGCAATTGTGATCCAATGTCTTGTGCTATAAAGTTGCATTCTATTTCTATGTAAGTTCAAATCCCATCGGATGAGCTTTACCTTTCGTTGTTTTAAGTCCGATAATAATAGTAACAGTCTTGCTATTCATGTGAAGGTATTCAGTTACCCTCTCCTCTCAAATATATGTCTATGTGTTTTGTTAGCCTAACGAGAAGGCAAGAGCCACGGAAATTGTTCGTTTGCCAGACTAAATATCTCGATAAATTTAGTTACATTTGTATACGATATGCATTCAAATACAGTCCAGTAATTCTTACTCCATTTAGGTTATTTGCGAATATGAATTCATATTATTAATACGAGGTTAAAATAAGGGTGGATAAGCAGTAT
>OZ024753.1:7103913-7106413 GCA_964016885.1 Eledone cirrhosa | reverse complement strand
CACACACACACACACACACACACATGTATATATATATGTATGTACATACAAAATTGATACCGCCTTCAGGATCTTACATCTCTTTCTCTCTCTCTGTCTCTCTCTCTCACTATTCATTTATATATAATAACTATGTATACATACATATGAATATATATATATATATATATATATATATATATATATATATAAATGAAACTATAGAAATTATTGTGATCGTGAAGCCAACAGTATTTCATAATATATATACATACATACATATATCAGCGGTCGAATCATATCTGTGTGATGTAAATTCGTAAAAATATTAGCAACGATATTTCATTGATAAAACATTTTTACATTTAAAGGTTACGTATGATATTTCAATAGAAGCATGACATTATTTCTTCGGAACTATGTATATCATGTGACAACTGTTTTATTACGACAATATTAAAAGATAACAGAAAAAGAATATCATGCGACATAATATGTGAAGGAAAGTACATTTGGAGAGAAAATAAGAGAATTATGTTGATAGAATAATTAAGATGATCACGAATGTTTAACAAGAGGCACTTTCATAATTAGTATGTAAAGCGCAATGATGGCGGTGGATTGGTAGTATCGGTAGAGGTACGGACGCCATGTTTTGCAGCATAGAGTTACGGCCCTATATGACCTGAGTTCAAATTCCGCCGAGGTTAACTTTGCCTTTCATCTTTACGGGGTCGATAAAATAAAGTACCAGTAATACACTGGGATAATTGCTGGACTTGTGCCCAAAGAAGAAGCAATTATTAGTTTTATTGTTGTGGATGGATTGGCAGTATCGGTAGAGGTTCGGACGTCATGTTTTGCAGCATAGAGTTACGGCCCTTTATGATCCGAGTTCAAATCCCGCCGGGGTTAACTTTGCCTTTTATTCTTACGGGGTCGATAAAATAAAGTACCAGTCGCGCACTGGGGTCGATTTAATCGACTCGCCCCTCCGCCAAAATGCTGGCCATGTGCCTATATAAGAAACCAATATAAGAAACCATTACGTAAAGTGCAATAGGCAGAACAAGATGAGTACAATGTTCGGAGTTGATACTGAATAAGTGGCAAGTAAAATGAAATGATCACATGATCCTCATGACGGGTGCAATGTGTCCATACACGGAAGAGCCGAACTCCCACTGTCATCAACTCCATCTCTCGGTATTCTGAGCAAATGGGGTCCCACATGCTTGCCTCTCCACAACCCCGGCGAACAGAATGGAGAAGGCATTTCTCCGGAGGATGGTAAGGGAGATGCGCTGGAAGAGCCATTCCATCTCGCGAGACTCACACCTGCCTCTGGACAGCTCGTCGCCTATTATTTTGTATTCATTGGACATTTGACCTGCTTCAGTTTGGTTCTACATCATTCCATCAAGGCAGCGAATTGGCAGAGTCGTTAACACGTCGGATAGAATACTTTACAGTATTCGTCCCACCTCATTGCGTGCTCTGAGTTCAAATCCCGACGGGGTCAACTTTGCCTTCCATCCTTTAGAGATCGATAAAAAAAAAGTAACAGTCCAGGACTGGGGTCGATTCTTCCTCTATAGAAAAAATTGGCTGTGTTCAGACCTGGAGAGGGTTGAGCTCCGCCAGGATTAAAGGTTTAAAAGTACTCTTGTCATGCCGTTTGACGGTGCTTCTATGACTCCACACGGAGTTATGGTACCAGTTCAGTACTGGGGTCAATTCTTCCTCTATAGAAAAAAATCGGCTATGTTCAGACCTGGAGAGGGTTGGGATCCGCCAGGGATTAAAAGTTTAAAAGTGCCCTAGACACGCCATTTGAAGGTGCCTCATCAACGCCACAAGATATTTATAGGATATTTATCCTTTTTTTATCATGGCATTAGTCTGCTTGAACCGAAACATATCTATTGTTGATACAAAGTCTTCTCTGTTGTATTCCTCATGCTAGTCTCTACAATCATTTATATTGAATCAATCAAGAGGAATTTTCAGTTGTTCCTGTAATACGTGTCTGGAATTGTACAGTCTATTCTTGATTAACTTTCTATTTCGTGTATCGTTTTTTTTGTATTTCTTATTTCGTATCTATCATTTCTTTATCTAATTCAGTTTACGCATGTGTTATAATCACGTTTGTCGTTCTAGATTTCACACCCGACTCACACACACGCAGATATATACACACACATATATATATAAGTATGTAAGTACACACACATATATATATATATATATATATATATAAGTGCACACATATATATATAAGTACATATTTATATATATATATATATATATATATATATATATATATATATAAATGTAGATATTTGTCTGAATATGTGTGCGTATGTATTGTATATATATATGAATATCATCATCATCATCATCATCACCGTTTTACGTCCGTTCTTCCACGCTAGCATGGGTTAGACGGGTTGTCCTGTTGTGGGCAGTGTCTGGTCGGCTGACCATGCCTTGCTCATACAGGAACTGATCTGGCTTG
>OZ024753.1:7093913-7098913 GCA_964016885.1 Eledone cirrhosa | reverse complement strand
GATAATTTCTTTACATAATTTTCGTGTACAATTATTTTCTCCCATCAACTGTTTAAAGTTTCCGAATTAATTATTAACTGTTAACATGTGAAAAATAAGTTTATTCCATGTTTTCTGTTAATTAGCTTTTGGTTAAATATTTAAATTTAATCTTGTAACGTCCACTAGTTAGTTATCATAATGCACTCAGTACGTGTTTAACTAGCAAAGCTTAATACATGTGTGGAATTGTCACATGTTGAGAATTCCGTCTCCAATCAGCAAGCAAGGAATGAAAATAAACAAACTATAAAGGCACACTATTCCTACATTTTTGAATGTTACCACCCAAAACTTACTTTCCTATCGTAATATTCTATTTCACGGGTAGCGATAGCTTATAAATATGGATTGTGATTACATAGTTATTATTTTTAGAGCGGTGGATTGAGTTCAAATCCCACCAATGTCAATTTTGCCGTTCATCTTTTAGCTGTTGATCAAATAAAATACCAGTCACATACTAGGGTCGACGTCACCACTTTTCCTCTCCCCACATATTGTTGGCTTTGTACCTAAATTGTAAATCATTATTTTGGTGGATTGGCAGTATCGGTAGAGCGTCGTACGCCATGCTTTGCAGCATAGAGTTACGGCCCTTTATAGTGTGATTTCAAATCCCGCCGAGGTTAACTTTGCCTTTCATCCATACGGGGTCGATAAAATAAAGTACCAGTATTGCACTGGGGTAATTGCTGGCTTTGAGCCAAATGTAGAAACAATTATTTTGAGAGTGGTGATTATGAAGACAAATTAGAGACGTTTAATCGTGTGAGAAAGGAGAAATGACCGAAACGGTGTAGCAATAACAGGAACGTAGGAACAAGTAAAAAAAATGTAATGTTGGAACTGAAAAATATATTAAAATCTACGAAAGGCCATAAGTTATATGCTGAGAACCAATTTCACACTGTATATAGAATTAGGTTTATACATATTCATTCACATAAATGAATGTAACAACGTATACCGACGTATACTTAGAAAAATATTTCAAATGGCGGAAACTTAGTAAACGTAGACGGAACGACGACCTTAAGTTAAGCCAAAGCCAAACCAAGCAATTTACATGCTGAACTACAAACGCAGCTATAAGTAGATTTCTTTAGGCGGAGAAGATTTAGTTTTAAATGTGAATCAAAATATAATGAATTTAACAGAAGACATAGAGTATTTGTAGTAAATTTTCGAAAATAATGAGCAGTATTCTTCAATTGTATCTGAATAAAATTTTCCTTTCTTACAATTATGCATCTGACCTTTATGTTTCTAAGGATAATAGATATAGATCAATTACAAGCGCCAATTAATGGGGTGGAATGAAGATGTCTGACAGAATTCGTGGCATTGATTGTCCAAGACATTATTATGACTTCAATACACCTTGTTTTCAATGGACCATTAGGAATTCAATACTATAATCAGTGTATTTGAAATTAATAACTTACAACCAATCAAAAGAAATGAACGCTATGTAAGAATTGAAAATTCATATACATGCAAATTTCAATACTGTTGTCTACAACTATACACACTGTCGCGCATATATACAGATATATATAGTGCTACATGTGTCTATCTTACTAATTATATGTGTATATATACTATACACACATACACCCCCCACATACATACATATATATATATATATATATATATATATATATATATACATATACATATACATATATGTATATATATATATATGTGTGTGTGTGTGTATATATATATATATATATATATATATATATACATATATGTAGATATATATATGTGTGTATATATATATATACATATATATACATACATATATATACACATATATACACATATATACATATATATAGATATATATGTGTGTGTATATATATATATATACATATATATAAATACATATATATACACATATATACATATATATATACATATATACATATATTATATATATATATGTGTGTGTAGATAGATAGATGTGCATATATCCATACAATGTAAATAATAATCAAAGAGCGTTTAATCTTTCAAACATTTAATAACTAATGATCGTTTCATCCTAGCATAAGGCCGATTTCATCAGAGTTAATAATAAAATTTAAAATCTTTTTCACAAGAACATTTGGAAGATACATAACATGGGAGGTTAGATAAGCGCAAGCATTAATATTTATATAAGGTAACTGGGCGCAAAAGATATGAAAAACAGGACCAGATAAAATGCAATAACATCAAGTAAAATAAAGTAAAATTAAAATAAAATAAAAAACATATATATATCCATATATACACATATATATATATATATACGTTTTTTTATTTTATATATATATATATATATATATATATATATATATATGTACATGTGTGTATGTTTTATTATTGTTATTATATATATATATATATATTTATATATACACATTTATATACGCAATTCATATATTCACATCTGCACGATATATGCCCAGAACTATGAACTATATCGCCCCAATAAACCGATTTTCTAAAGAGGAATGCTTTTATTTATTTTATTTTATTTTATTTGAAATTATCGAAATATCTAGTGGCCGTGAAGTATAGAATCTTTCTTGCTTGAATTTCAATAACATTGATTATTTATTATGACACGAAGCGGGAAGCGTGTATGGTTGGTTGTTAATATCGATACTACCCTCAGACTAAAATATAGTTTACTACTTAGAATCCATTTTGATATAAGGTGGTTATCGGAGGTGAAATCTATTGAAATCGTATCTTCTTGTTTATCAACCTTCCTTTCTCCCAACGACGTTCCCGAAATCGAGTACTCCAACATTCTATCAACGGAAAAGCCTGCATGTTTAATTTTTAATTCAGGAGAATGTAACTCTGTCTTTTCCAGACATGTGCACTCTTAATGTAGGACTCAAGATGATTTTGTGTGTCGCAATGGGTGACAATATTTGCGCCCTTAAATTAAAGGTACAACTCATGTCTGTCAGTTGAGTGAACTAGAATGACATAAAATATTTTCTGGCCAACAATTTTAAGGGGTATGGTCTGAAGTAAATTGACTCCAGTGTGTTACTGGTACTTTAATATGAGAATCACAGCAGGATAAAGGGTCATAACTGTATGACGCAAAGTATGTTTCCGACACTTTACATATAAGGCCAATCCATTGATGGAATAACATAAAATAAAATGTCTTGTTCATGTGCTCAACGCCCCGTCATATTGGGGAATCGAACGCACGGCCTTTCGATCGCAAATTATGTGAATTGAGTGAGATTGTTCTGCTATTTCTAGCAAGCAGAACGTTCATATAATACATTCCCGAAGAAGGTACTCATGGAGGAAAGAACTATTGTTGGTACGTCTAACTACAAATCTAAGTGTCGATATTATATATGTAGCCAGGGCGGCGGATTGGCAGAGTCGTCAGAGCGTCGGAAACCGTGCTTTTTAGCACAGAGTTATGGCCCTTTATTGGGCAAAGTGCCCGATGCTCTACCGGTACAGAACAATCCACCGCCCTGAATAAAGACTCCTGTTCTTTTCCGGTTCAATGGTATCGAAACATATGTTAGATCTGATATATTTCAGTTCAAATCCCGCCGAGGTTAACTTTGCCTTTCATACTTACGGGGGTCGATAAAATAAAGTACCAGTAATACACTGGGATCATTGCTTGCCTTGTGCCTATATCAGAAACCATTGTGTTAACTTTGGCTTTCATCGTTACGGGGTCGATAAAATATAGTACCAGTAATACACTGGGATAATTGCTGGCCTTGTGCCTATATCAGAAACCATTGTGTTAACTTTGGCTTTCATCGTTACGGGGTCGATAAAATAAAGTACCAGTAATACACTGGAATCATTGCTGGCCTTGTGCCTATATCAGAAACCATTGTGTTAACTTTGGCGATCATCGTTACGGGGTCGATAAAATAAAGTACCAGTAATACACTGGGATAAGGCTGACCTTGTGCCTATATCAGAAACCATTGTGTTAACTTTTGCTTTCATCGTTACGGGGTCGATAAAATAAAGTACCAGTAATACACTAGGATCATTGCTGGCCTTGTGCCTATATCAGAAACCATTGTGTTAACTTTGGCTTTCATCGTTACGTGGTCGATAAAATAAAGTACCAGTAATACACTAGGATCATTGCTGGCCTTGTTCCTATATCAGAAACCATTGTGTTAACTTTGGCTTTCATCGTTACGTGGTCGATAAAATAAAGTACCAGTAATACACTGGGATAATTGCTGACCCTGTGCCTATATCAGAAAAAATTATGTATATAGCCGAATATCTGGGTATGAGTCTGAGCCTGTGAGTGCATGAGTCTGCCTGCTTGTGGGTGCTATGTCTGCTCCAGTTCTGATAAGCAGACATTACTTTAAAGTATATTCCACATGACATATACGTATACACACACATATATATATATATATTGCATTGCATTGCATCTAAATGCAGAATTTACACCTAAGGTTTTGTATAACTTACCCTTGCCTACTTTATCGTGTATCTGTTGCAGTCTATATCTAGCGTTGCTGTATCAATACCTATTATCACCCTCGTGCCGCCGCCCGCCTCCATCATCCTGTTATCTCTTTCTCTCTCTCTCTCTCTCTCTCTCTCTCTCTCTCTCTCTCTCTCTATACACAAAATTAAGATAAATCAAATGAATATAATCTAAATCAAAATTATGGGTGTCATGCCAGAAAGACATGCGCCATATCACCCGCAAAATAAGCTCTAAGATTCTAACGAATAGGTCCGAGCATTTTATAATAACTAGAAATTGATTAACATATAAATAAACATGAATAATCACAGAATCTTAGAGCTTATTTTGTGGGTGATATGGCGCATGTCTTTCTGGCATGACACCCATAATTTTGATTTAGATTATATTCATTTGATTTATCTTAATTTTGGATATAGATATATCAATACGGCTCCTTAATTGT
>OZ024753.1:7073913-7086413 GCA_964016885.1 Eledone cirrhosa | reverse complement strand
TGTGTACATATATTGAATATGTCGTTGATTACCTAGTTTGTGTTTGGTCAACTTCCTTTTGTTTTGTTTGTTAGTAGCGGTACTGGTTTTTATTATATAGTTCCAGCTGTTCCTGTTTTTGTTGCTTAACGGATTGATTTTTGTTTCGATATAAAAGAATACTCACAAAAATGAGTAATATCAAATTAATAAAAATGGTAGTAGTGATACTAAGAAGAAGGCGGAGGAGGAGAAGAAGAAACGGAAAGAGAAGAAGAAGAAGAAGAAGAAGAAGGAGAAGAAGGAGGAGAAGAAGAAGAAGAAGAAGAAGAAGAAGAAGAAGAAGAAGAAGGTGAAGAAGTGGATGATAATTATTCAAAACACTTCAATGCCTATATATTTGTCATCACACCTAACACTGTTATGATTAAATAGATTCGTAATCTATTTAAATACCCACAGATCGATACTTTAATTATTGGAAAACGTACACTTCTTGTCAATTTCGTGTTTATGTGTTGCGGGTGACATCTCGAAACACTTTCACACAAAATTGTATTTATATTTTTTTATCATTTGGAAATTTAATTTTTTCTTTATGATTCTGTGTGAAATTTATTGCCGTTTAGACTAGAGTGATCTTTATCGAGATGACTTTTCTTCAAAATAGTTCTAGCCGTGGCCATCACCTAGTATATATATATATATATATATATATATATATATATATATATATATGATTATATATATATATATATATATATATATATATATGATTATATATATATATATATATATGATTATATATATGATTATATATATATATATATGATTATATATATATATATATATATATATGATTATATATATATATATATATATATATATATGATTATATATATATATATATATATATATATATATATATATATGATTATATATATATATATATGATTATATATATATATATATATATATATATATATGATTATATATATATATATATATATGATTATATATATATATATATATGATTATATATATATATATATTATATATATATATATATGATTATATATATATATATATATATATATGATTATATATATATATATTATCATTATACTCTATGAGTCTATGGTTACAATAAATTGATCTTTCGATTTTATTTTTGAGTAACTTATTCTTCGAACTCAAGATGTGGAACAGCTCAAGGTCGCATAATCGATAGCTTCTCATACCACTCCGATATGGGGGCGCGTTCGATAATGTTTTCAACTTCAGGGTGTATTGATGGTTACTTTCCCTCAGTTGCCAGGTCTTGTTTGCAAGGGTAGTTACATAACTGGGAACGTTTCATTATTTTATTGTAACCATAGACTCAAAGAGAAGTGTTCGCACTACAAATCGAACCCTTAACCTCTTACTACCAACTGACAAACTGCATATACTTAGACTTTATACCCTCTTATATCTAAACCCTTTAATTACCCACAAAACCAATACATATATCCCCCCTTCTCCCTCATTCCTCTTCTATTTCTTCGTTTTCTTCCTTCCTTCCTTCCCCTTCTTGGCTATCTTTTCTTTTCTTCTTTCTCACCCCTTCTTTGCTTTATTTTTGTCATTATTATCTTTATCTTTATTTTTTATACATATATATATTTATATTTATCTCTTTATATCTCCCCCTCTCTCTCCCCCCTCTCTCTCCCTCCCTCCCACTATGATCAATTTAATTCTCTTTAACTCACTACATTCCACGACATGAAGTCTGCTATCAAAACTGACCAAAGAATCCTTTGACCTCTACCCCTCTCTCCATCTCAGTTTCTCACTCTACTTCCTACCTCTTCCCCCTTCCTCTCTTTCTATACTATTCCGTTTGTCCCCTCACCTCCTGATTCCTCTCTCTCTATACTAGTAAATACAATTCCAAATAAATGTTTTTCTCTATATATTAAGAATTATTTCAAGAGTAACTTACTATTTTGAAAATTTAGACTGTGAACAACAATTATAATTGAGTGGCTGCTATTTGCAGTATAGCAATATAAGGTTGCACTTACCAATGAAACGGTCGTAAATACCTGGATAAAATCCTTCGCTTACCTGTGTTTTCTCTTTTATACTATATATATATATATATATATATATGTGTGTGTGTGTGTATGTATGTATGGCAAACAGAAATAACAACACAATCAGTACAGTATATCGAAGGAATATATATATATATATATATATATATATATATATGTGTGTGTGTGTGTGTGTGTGTGTGTGTGTGTGTGTGTGTGTGTGTGTGTGTGTGTGTGTGTGATATATGTGTGTGTGTGTGATATATGTGTATATGTGAGTGTGTGTATATATGTGTGTGTGTGTGTGTGTGATATATGTGTATATGTGTGTGTGTATATATATAGATATATGTGTGTGTGTGTGTGTATATATATGTGTGTGTGTGTGTATATATATATATGTGTGTGTGTGTGAGTGACTCTGTATGTGTGTATGTGTGAGTGACTCTCTGTATGTGTGTATGTGCGATTGACTCTATATATGTGTGTATGTGCGATTGACTCTATATATGTGTGTATGTGTGAGTGGGTGTATATGTGTGTATGCGAATGACTATATATGTGTATGTGCGAGTGGCTCTATGTGCGTGTATGTGTGAGTGGGTCTCACACATGACTAAATCTACCCCGGTCCTTCGTTGGTGTATTATTTTTGGCAACGGATGGTGTATCCGCAGTATCGGTAGAGCGTTGGACAACATGCTTCGCGGCATATAGTTACGGCCCTTTACGTTCTCAGTTCAAATCCCGACGAGATTAACTTTGCCATTCGTCTTTACGGAGTCGATAAAATAAAGTACCAGTAACGCACTGCGGTCGATTTAATCGACTTTCTCCTCTCCCGCCAAATTGTTGTCCTTGTGTCTGAATCAGAAACCCTTTAATATACTGACCTCGGGAGCATGAAAGGCCATGCTGACATCATTGTGTTTAATCTAACAACTTACATACCCTGAACAGATATATCAAATCATTTCATCGAAACCCTAAAACGCTCCTGCCAACATTCAGTTTGCTATCTGTTAGATAAAACATCCGAACTTCTATAAAATACGTTCACTACTAAAAGTTGTGATTATAGAATTCCCAGTAAAATATATATATATATGTATATATGTATAGAAATTTGTATTTCGAAAGAAATACGTTTTTAGGAAGCCGTAGCTATGCGAACACCGGGGGGACTAACGCTCGCTGGTGTTGTCCAGCAGAAGCAAGGGGGACAACCGTCTATGAATTTCAGGCTTGACTGGCTATCGTCAGGACGATCCCTCCCACTGCTCTGCGACTGCTGGACTTGAAAACAGGCGAGAACATGTAGTTTTTTCGTCTGTGTAAATGAGCTGATTAATCTCATTTGCATATGAAGCTGCATAAGTTGGCTCAACTTATAATAGAAAAGAAATAGGATTCGGCTTCAAGCATAGCTTTATATAATTCGTATAGAAATTTCGTATTTCGAAAGAAAAACAATTTTAGAAAGCCGTAGCTATGCGAACACCCGGGGCTAATGCCCTCTGGTGTTATCCAACAGAAGCTACGGCTTCCTAAAATCGTATTTCTATGCATATTGTATAAAGCTATGCTTGAAGCGAAATCCTATTTCTCATATATATATATATAAAGGAGATCAATATCCCCACAGGTACTAAATACCTCTCGAAATATATAGGGTGTCTATGATACAGTGGTTGTTCTATGGTATTAATTTGACATACCAGAACTATAAAATTGAGATAAGCGGAGCAAGCAAGATTCAAACAATTTTTTAAAATAAATTAAAAAATATAATTTAAATATTGACCTATTCCTTTTGCTTTTACCGACGGTTTCACCTCACAAAAGATTGGAGATTCTAGGGACTTCCAATGGAAATGTTCGGATCTTCAGAAAGCATGTATATATATTATTATATTATTGGTTCTCCAGGATTCTTGATAATTAAAGAAAGAAATATGGATATATTAAACATTTACAGTTTCGAATTCACAGATGTTTGCTATAAACATATATTACAATTTTTATTGGCAATCCCTGAATATCAGTAGTTCCCAACCTTTTGTGTACTATGCCTCACCTCAACATCTCGAAAATTGTTATGTCCCCTTGTGATATGGAAGCAGCGATGATAAACTCAAAGTGTAAACAAATTGGCGAATAGGGGAAGCCAGATGCAGTATAACACGTGGATATGAGGCAGGAGTTTCCGACAGTAATGTGTACCAATGTTGCTTTGGTGTAAATGTAATAAGGCAAAACCTGAAAAGCATTAACATCACTTTTAAATTGATCCCCTTAAATATTTAAATATTTCCCCCATGAAACGTGCGCTCCAAGGTGGAATTCACTGCTGTATATGATACACTTGATTTTGATAAAAACATCACAGCAAATGGAAACGTTGATATTTTTATCAGTGAAATTCGAAACAAATTGTGAGAACCGACATCAAAGTATTAAAGATAAGATGATTTGGTGCATTTAGGCCTGTTTTCTGCAGAGTTGAAATTATCTAGTCATTTCCCACAAAAGCTATCAAATGAGTTCTCTTTAAATTAATAATTTAATGTTCAATTACAAGAAACGCTGATGGAAATATGGAAATATTCATAAACGTTTATACAAACATTTTAAAATAAAAATGGTACAGGTTAGGTTTAAAAGGTCTAAAGTTTTATTTGAAATTTCATTACTATTTTGCATACGTATCACAATTATACGTTCGGTTATTAGAAATGAATAAGAGTGGATGTAACATTCGTACATTACCAAATGCTAAAGAGATGAATGTATTAATCAATTGTGGAGGCACGTGGCCTTGTGGTAAGGGTATTGGACTTACGATCATAATGTCGTAGGTTCGATTACTGAGTTGCGTGTTGTGTTCTTGAGCAAAACACTTCATTTCACGTTGCTCCAGTATACTGAGTTGAAAATGAGTGCCACCAGCAATAGCTGGGAGGTTAACTCTGCGATGGACTGGCGTCTAGTCCATGAGGAATCTTGTACTCTCAGTCGCTTCACGCCATGAAACCGGGATAGGCACCGGCCAAACGAGACTTCTGGCTTAATACAGACTTTAGACTTTAGGTTAATCGCTTATGGAAGAATACAGATCGTCATAATTTAAATCAAGTGACAAACCAATGATGATACTTCGAAACATTTTATTATCATCTACACACGTTTCAGTTATAGTGTAAACTGCTAACACTAAAGTATCATCAGCTCACCAATGTAGGATCTCTGTATAGTCATATGTATAATTATTATAATTAACAAATAGTTATCGCTCTAAGTGGCTGAATACAATGAATGTAATCTGAGTTTTTCGAATATTAATAATTGTTTCTACTTTTGGCACAAGGCCAGCAATTACCCAGTGCATTACTGGTACTTTATTTTATCGACCCTGTAAGGATGAAAGGCAAAGTTAACCTCGGCGGGATTTGAACTCAGAATGGCAAGGGCCGTAACTCTATGCGTCAAAGCATGGCGTCCGACCCTTTACCGATACTGCCAATCCACCGCCATCTTTTCGAATATTAATAATAATATTCGATTCGTTTGCAATTATGCAAACAGACTCTTTAAAGCCATGTCAGTAGAATGTCCCCGTCATTCTTGTGTTGGGATGTAACAGAACTGCAGGCACTAATATTTCTGAGTGATTACCCTTCATCAGTACAGTATACTGTTTACCTGCCCACTGTCAAAGCTAGTGAAAATATATGATATTTCTAAAATATACAGAGACTGATCGGCCTGACTTGCATATTAGCAGACTGACTGATCAGCCAGATCTGCATATTAGCAAACCCACTGATCAGCTAGATTTGCATATCAGCAGCTAGGCCAGACGGTTTCCTGTATACAAGCGATTAATGGCCGGCTTTGCCATATTCAAATAACTAACACATGGTTTATCGCTCTACATGGCTGAGTACAATAATTATCATATTACTCTGAAAACACGTTGACGCTAATTTTGCCTTTCATGCGCCCCGCGGCCAATAGAATAATCATTTCTACTTTTCGGCACAAGGCCAGCAATTACCCCAGTGCATTACTGGTACTTTATTTTATGGACCCCGAAAGGCAAAGTTAACCTCGGCGGGATTAAAATAATGTACCGACTATGTACTGGGGCCTATTTAATCAAGTAACCCTTTCCCACATATCCTGGTCTTCTGTTTATGTTATAAACGGCATTTCTTAGGGCAGTTTGTCAAAACCTGGTGGATTCAATACACCTCAATTTCAATACATATCTGAATTTACCAAGGTTAACTTTGCCGTTTGTCTTTGAATCTTGATCGAATATATATACCAGTAAACAACTGAGCTATACCTTAAACGTATATTCCATTCTGCGGATATTTGGGTGTCTGTGTCTATGTCAACTTGTGGACTGGTCTTGTTCTTTGCTCTTTGAACTCTGCTGCTGGTGATGGAACTTTGTAGAAAGAGATATCACATGTTAATGCGCAGTCTGAATCTGGCGGAGTTTAGCGTCACAAGAGATTTATGTTAAAATCAATAGTTTCAATAATAATCTTAGTCATTCCGATTTCCATCTATGTATACTCAAATCAAATTGTGAGTAAAAAGTGTCAGAAGAAATATACAAATTTGCCTAAAATAATGTTTATGTTTTTAGTTTTTGATATAAAATGAAATAATTGAATTATGAAATAATGTATACAAAATTATACATTATGAAATAACAGATTATAATGTGTAATTTTACAATACAGTATAACAAAGACAACATAATTATAGAATATAAACTAGGAGATAATAATATATATTTGTATAATATAAGAATGTTAGATAATAATGCATAATTTTGTAATATAGAATATATAATTGTATATAAGAAAAGAAGAGATAATATCAACTAATTATATGATGTAAAAAAATAATACATGAAATTTTCTAACTTTTAATTTCGTCTTCCCATATAACGGTTTCTGATTTAAGCATAAGGCCAACAATTTTGGGAAGGGAAGTCAATAAAATCGACCCCACTGCAATTTATTGACCCCGTAAGGATGAAAGACAAAGCTAACCTTGGCGGGATTTGACCCCAGACCGTAAAGGACAGCAAACTGAATGTTTTTAGAATCGTTGCAGGGTTCGGATGAAATGAGTTAATATATTTGTTCGAGGTATGTAAGTTGTTAGATAAAAACATAACGATGTCAACACGGCCTCTCATGTGCTCGGGGTCAGTACATTAATGGTTTCTGATTTAGGCACAAGGCCAGCAATTTTGGGAAAGGGGACAGTCGATTAAATCGAACCAGTGCATTACTGATGTTGTCATTTATCGACCCCGTAAGGATGAAAGGCAAAGCTAACCTCGGCGGGATTTGAACTCAGACCGTAAAGGACCAATACTCTATGCTGCAAAGCATCGTGTCTGACGCTCTACCGACACTGCCAATCCACCGCCCAGCGTTTATTCAATAATTGTTTCTACTTTTGGCACAAGGCCAGCAATTACCCCAGTGTATTACTGGTACTTTATTTTATCGCCTCCGTAAGGATGAAAGGTAAAGTTAACCTCGGCGGGATTTGAACTCAGAATGGAACGGGCCGTAACTCTATGCGACACTGCCAATCCACCGTCCAGGGTGTATTCAATAATGGCGTCTTGCATACACCGTCTTAATCAACAATGAGATGGATACGGATGTTACACTACTGATATTATGTCTAATTTAGTAAGGGATTATTTAAGCGAAGTAAATTTAAGAATCGACATTTAGTGAGCTCTTTTTTCACCAAAATCTGTCAGTCCCATGAAAATACATGTAAATCTGAGCCCTAGTAAAAAACGAAGCGTTCCCCAATTACTATATAGGTTAGTACGGCGACGAATTGGCAGAGCTGTTAGAATGTCGGATTGAATAACTCACCGCATTTGTTTCGACTCTCTGCTGCCTGAATTCGAATAACGCTGAGTTCAATTTTCCCTTCCATCCATTCGAGGTCGATTAAAAAAAGTAGCAGTATAGTACTGGGGTCGGTTCTTCCTCTATATCACCTTTTCTCTTCCAGTCTCTCGCCATTGATACTTCTCTGGAGGAAATCTAATGTTTTCAGACCTAGAGAAGAGACGGGCTCTGCCAGGTTTAAATATTGCTCTATAAACCTCATCTGTCAATATGCCGCCTTCACTACTCCATCAGGTATTACGGGACTATGCATGCATCTACGTTAGTAGACTAATTTTCTAAAATAAACCTGTTATTTGTAAGACTTCTTCGATACACTGTAATAACTGCAAATGCAACAACATTATTCCATTGTGAAGCTTAGAGCATTTACATGTCCTCTCATACTTATTTTTGGCGTAGAAATCCAGTGAAAAATAACTCGCATATATATTGCTTTTAGATTACCATTCTTAATCTTTCTAAGCATTCCTCCTATTTCCGCAGAAATAAATATGGTATGGACGAAAATAATGAAAAAAATAAAATTTAATATCAAAATAGAATAATAAAAAAAAAACTCGTTATGATTTTATTTTTACATCTTTAAATGTTGATTTAATATAAATGTCAAGAATGTGCACATGAAAAATCTGTTATTAATAGTTGATAGATATATTGGAAAATGGCTAAATTTAGTTGGAAATAATTATTTTCCGTTTCTCAGATTATTCCATTACGTTTCTCCTTTTTCCGCCTCCTATTCGTGCCCCCTTCATCTTCATATTATTCCGTATACCAACAATGCACCCTCTACCATCTGTTTGCTTTCAATACGGTGTATATATGTACGTAGGAGGATACTTAGTAATTACATAATGCATCAGCAATCGCAGCTGACCCAGCCGAGTATTTATAGATAGACTACCCCCCACCCCCACCACCACACAAAAAAAAGGTCAGGTATTTGTATGCCATCATTGTCACTGACCTCTGTCTGCCCCTCATCATAAACAACATAACGTCATTTTAACGTAGGTAGAAACCACTTCGCATCGATTCTAGCATGACGTCAGTACTTTTCAGTGCGTGTTTTTGTGGGCAAATATGATTCACGTAAAATAGCTATTATCTGTCTCTCTCTCTATCTATCTATCATGTGATAGCTATGGCGAAAGAGGTTGTATGGTGGACAAGGTTGAAAGGGCTGAGGTCAGACACCTTTCTCTCCGGCCAACAACTGATTCTTTTTTTCAAATACCACTTTGGAAGAAGAATCAGGATGGAGAGAGAGGTGCTGTACCCCAGCAAGTTTTATGAAAGGTGGGTGAAAGTGGCGAGAATGGCCCGAGTGAATCGGCCTTCTCTCTATATCAGCCTGTAGGTTGAGGAAAAGGAGGAGGAGAGGAAGGGAGTACAAACTCTTCGTACTCCTGGAGATGAGGGTTGCACATTTTTTTTCGGGGGTATGTGTTACCCATATAAACTGTCTCCCCCTATTGGGGAAAATCGACTAACTTTTTTAATTGCATTTGTGATAACATTTTACACGTTTTTATTGTATGTAAACTTCCCCCTTTGTATGTGTCTCCTTCTTTTGTACCCCTGTGGCTAATAAAGAAACATATCTATCTATCTATCTATCTATCTATCTATCTATCTACCTATCTATCAACCTATCTATCTATAAATTGCATTTGTGATAGTATTTTACACGTTTTTATTGTATCTAAACTTCCCCCTTGTGTTTGTCCCCTTCTTTTGTGCCCCTGTGGCTATCTATCTATAAAAGCACTGAGGGCAAACACTTTCCTCTCCGGACAACAACTCATCTCCTCCTTTAAATACCATGTCAGAAGGAAGGTGAAAGAGAAGAGAGAGAATCTACACCCCAGTAAATTCGCTGAAAAGTGGGTGAATGTTGCGAAAATGGCCCGAGTGAATGGGCCTTCTCTGTATATAAACCTCTAGGTTGAGGAAGACAAACAGAGGTGAGACGGGAACACCTACAAAACGTGCTCTTGGTGTTGAGGGTTGATCTATCTACCTTTTGGCACAAGGCCAGCATTTACCCCCAGTACATTACTGGTGCTTTATTTTATCGACCTCGGCGGGATTTGAACAAAGACCTTAAAGGACCGTAACTCCATGCTGCAAAGCCAAACCACCACCCTAATACTGATTTCTTATATAGGCACAAGGCCAGAAATTTGGGGAGAGGGGAAAGTTGATTAAATCGGCCCCAGTGTATTACTGCTGCGTTATTTTATCGACCCCTTAAGAATGAAAGGCAAAGCTCACCTCGGCGGGATTTGAACTCATGATGTAAAGGGCCATAACTCTATGCTGCAAAGCATGGTGCCTGACACTCTACCCATACTGCCAAACCACCGCCCTATATGTTATATAATAGTTTCTTTATTAGGCACAAGGCAGGACATTTTGGAGGAGGGGAAATTCGATTAATTCGACCCCAGTACGTGACTGGTACTTTATTTTATCAACCCCGTAAGGATGAAAGACAAAGTTAACCTCGGCGGGATTTCAACTCACCCTAATATTGAATAATAACAAAATAAATGAGAAAAATAAATGTTTCATAATTTGCATAATCAAATTTGAATATATAGGAATTTGTGAGCAGAATTCAGTTCAGTTATTAAAGCTAAAAGCTGGTTCTCATGGCTACTTACTTCTTAAGGATGATTTTAAGAAACAAGATCGTGATTTTCAGTCATCGATTAGAATATACAAAAGCATCTGGTTTGTTGATCTCACCACACAGTTGCGTATGTGTGTGTATTGAGCTCAGTTCTAATATATAACATAAACCACATTTATATGTGATTCAAATGAGTGAAGCCCACATTCTAACCACAAGGATATGGTCCGAACGTGGAAGGGCCGAACTCCCAGTGACATCACCTCCATCTCTCTCGCCCTCCACACCTCTCACGTACACCAGGTCCGAACATGGAAGGGCCGAACTCCCACTGTCATCGCCTCCATCTCTCTCGCCCTCCCCACCTCTCACGTACACCAGATCTGAACACGGAAGAGCCGAACGCCCACTGTCATCGCCTCCATCTCTGTCACTCTCCCCATCTCTCACGTACACCAGATCCGAACGCGGAAGAGCCGAACGCCCACTGTCATCACCTCCATCTCTCTCGCCCTCCCCCATCTCTCACGTACACCAGATCCGAACACGGAAGAGCCGAACTCCCACTGTCATCGCCTCCATCTCTCTCGCCCTCCCCATCTCTCACGTACACCAGGTCCGAACGTGGAAGGGCCGAACTCTCACTGTCATCACCTCCATCTCTCTCGCTCTCCCCATCTCTCACGTACACCAGGTCCGAACACGGAAGAGCCGAACTCCCACTGTCATCGCCTCCATCTCTCACCCCTCCCCATCTCTCTGTATGGTGAACAAATAGGGTTCCACGTGCTGGCTGCCTCCCCACAGCCCCGGCTGACAGAATGGAGAAGGCGTTTCCCCGGAGGATGATAAGGGAGACGCGCTGGAAGAGCCATTCCATCTCGCGAAGCTCACACCTGCGGCTGGCCAGCTCAGTGCCTATGGTGGTGTGTAGGGAAGTAGCCCTGGGGCCAAGGACACCAGAAGTCTCCACTGGCAAGGGCACGACCGCAAATCTGTCGGAGAGCGACCGGTACGAAGGAGAGATAGAGAGCAGGTCTTCAGAGAAGAACCCCTCACCTCTTCAAGTGAGTATTTCGGCCCTCAACTTCTTACACTCCAACGGGGTCGGGATGCATCCAGATCATGACTCCTAAGTGCCCTTCTGCTGATATTTAACCATTCTAACCTCGGAGATTTGTTGTGTATTTAAACCGTATGGAGATTTTGTTAACAAGATCTACGGAAATTATCTCCGTTTGTCCCTTCTTTCAAACTCATATTTAAACGCTTTCTTCTGTTAGGAAAAATAATTTTAGTAGTCATGGTAGCAGTGTGACGTCAACATTCTCACCGTCGCCGCCAACACTACAAACAGAGCTGACTCAGTGTTACTTACCTCAGCGTGCGCTAAAATACAAACAAGTTGTCCACAAACGGTATGGAGGTCAACTTTGTTCCACTTTCAGCAAATCCAGCTGGAACTCCTTTCAGCTGCCTCTGATATTGCCTTTAAGTCTTTGGTCCTGGTTTTCTTCACATTACTTAATTGATGCCTGTACTGAAACTATAGCTCTCTGATATTTAATCCATATCACTAACCAAATTATAATATACCTTTTATGACTTCAAAGAAAAACATGACCGTTTTATTTGTTACTCTGCTTAAAAGAGGAAAGGTTCATTTTATTACTATGTATTTTAAAAAATGCAACAAATATTTGCTCGCAATATATCTAGAAAAGCCCTGTCAAATAGATTAATTACCTCTTCATTAAACTGATCCACAGGTCAGTTATCTAATGAGACACGTGATTTTTGTTTGAGGTTTACAGGCGCCATTTTACTATATAATTG
>OZ024753.1:7066413-7071413 GCA_964016885.1 Eledone cirrhosa | reverse complement strand
GAGTTCAAATGTTTATGCCGATAAGTATATATGTAAATCTTGTAGTGTATATCAAATATTTGCCCCACCAATCTTTGATTTAATATCATCAACTCTCACCTTTTATTTTTTTTAAATAAACCCACCTCATTTATATTTACCTCTTCTCTCATCTTTAGCCTCATTCACACATTTCTTCTTCTTCTTTTAATCTTCTTCTTCTTCTTCTTCTTCTTCTTCTTCTTCTTCTTCTTCTTCTTCTTCTTCTTCTTCTTCTTTTTCTTCTTCTTCTTCTTCTTTTTCTTCTTCTTCGTCTTCTTCTTCTTCTTCTTCTTTCACTTCTTCTTCTTTCACTTCTTCTTCTTTCACTTCTTCTTCTTTCACTTCTTCTTTCACTTCTTCTTCTTCTCATTCTTCTTCTTTTTATTCTTCTTCGCCCACTTATTCCTGAGAGCGGCGTGGGGTCTCAGTCCTCAAACACACCTTCCAGTGCGTGGTGTCAGGTGCAAGCGGCTCCATCTGATCCGATTGGATCTCCAAGAAGCGACACAAGCCGAACTCTTGGATGTTATACGACCATCTTGCTCGGAGTTCTGTCTCTGGGTTTCCAGCCAGTTGGTTTTGTTCCTAAAATTTCTCCTACGATTCTTTCCTGAGACATTCTAACTACTTTCCCAAAGTATCAGGGCTGTGATCTCTCAATTCGGAGAATTAGCGGCTCTATCTGGACGGAGCACTCTGATCTACGAGTTATGCACTCTATTGAGTAACGTTTCTCCAAAGAACCATCGGAGGAGTCTCATTTTGGATGCTTGTATTCCTGATCTTATTCTTCCGGTCATTTTCCAAGATTCATGACCATAGATAAGATTGGGCACGAATACTGAATATAACGTATACAATTCTTAACAGTTATAAATGATACGAATACATTATAATCCATGTACTTAATAGTTCCTCGTGAAACTTTTTGGGTCCTGGCTCATGGACTCTGAGAAGGATTTAATCACCAGAAAGACCCAAGCAAGGTCAGCTTGCAACAAGATGGATCGAGTTTGGCACTCAAATCTATCTAACCACCCCAAAATCAGACTCTCCCAAGTAACAATTCAACCAATCTTGCTATATGGAAGTGAAACATGGACGCTTCCATCCAAACAATAAAATCGCCTTGATGGCACCTACACTCGCCTACTTCGACACATTCAGAACATAAGGTGACGACATATGATTTTGAGAGGGATATAGGCAGCCCCCCCCCCCCCCCCCACGCATATCTATCGTTGTACGTAAAAGGAGAGTAAGATTTGCTGGCCTCTGACATCGTGCCACCTATGAGGCTGTGTCCACATTAGTGCTTTGGAAACCACAAGCAGTCACTAATAACAGGGGGCACAAGCTCTCCTATCCTGATTTGCAGGCCACTGCCATCGTGCCACCTCTGAGGCTGTGTACCCATTAGTTCTTTGGACACCACAAGCAGTCATTAATAACAGGAGTGGGGGGTATCCTGATGTCATTTCCAGGGATTCTGGTATTGAAATCCAGGATTTGGTAACGGCAATGAACGACAGACCCACGTGGAGATCAATTGTAGAATCAATTTCGGCGGAGGCCGCCGGATGATGATGATAAGATCTGAGTTTAGAGTGTACGAAGCAAACATAGCAAGCATGTTAAGTGTGTAATTGTGGTGGAGGTGGTAACGATATCTCATGTGTTAAATCTTACTAACAGGAGCTTTATAAAATAATGTGGCTTGGCATGAGCCCCAAACTCATGCGGAAAGCGTAAGGGCACCATATTGAATCGATTTCGGCTGAGGCCGCCGGGTGATGCTGATTATGATGATGATGAAGATGATGATGAAATGTCTTCATTGCATCACCATGATACACAAATACATTTGGTCCAGGAAATATGCAAAAACTACTATTAAAATAGAGAAATTAATTAAAATTGAAATGTTCATATTCAAAGCAGAGATTTCGTAAAATGTTATTTTAGCGGTAGACATATATGACATAATAATATTACACACGAAATAATAAAACACATTTCACACAAAACAGAAATCTAATGTAGATAAATAGACAATACAAATCAGAACTAAAATAAAATACAATTTTTATTACATTATTTTTACATCTTTAAATAGAGACTCTATAATGGTTTCTTGTATATGCCCAAGGCCAGCAATTTTGTGGGAGGGGAAAGTCGATTAAATCGACCCCAGTGTGTGACTGGTACTTTATTTTATCGACTCCGTAAGGATGAAAGGCAAAGTTAACCTCGGCGGGATTTGAAAGCAGAACGTAAGGGGATGTAACTCTATGCTGCAAAGCACTGCGTCCGACCTTCTACCGATACTGCCAATCCACCACCCTAAATGTTGATAATGATAACAATGGTTTCTGATTAAGGCACAAGGCCAACAATTTGCGGGGTGGGGAATGTTGATAAAATCACCCCCAGTGCGTTGCTAGTGTTTTATTTTATCAACCCTTTAAAAATGAAAGACAAAGCTAACCTCACCGTGATTTGAACTCAGATCGTAAAAGAACGTACTTACATGCCATAAGTGGAGGCACGTGGCCTAGTGATAAGGGTGTTGGACTTACGATCATAACGTCGTGGGTTCGATTCGTGGGTTGCGTGTTGTGTTCTTGATCAAAACTCTTCATTTCACGTTGCTCCAGTATACTCGGCTGAAAATGACGCCAGTCCATCACAGGTTTAAATCCCCAGGTATATTGCTGGTAGTCATTTTCAGCAACGCTTTCGCCTAAATAGACGGAAAGTTGCTTTCTCGATCCGCATCTCTGGGGACCCTAGAATCGGCTTCCAGAAGAAGTAGTCAACGTGTCAACCACGCGACAATTCAAGGCGAAATTGGACCGGTGTTGGACCACTGTGTTTCGGACTGTGTAAATGTTGCCCCCCCCCCCCCCCCCCCTCCCCTCATTACATGGCAGCTGAAACATCTATGTTTTAATTTCTGCCAAATATATTGAATTGAATTGAAAAAACGCTAAATGAAGTCTTTTGCTCAAGAACACAATCCACAATCCAACCCAGGAATCTAACCCGCGACATTATGAGCATAAGTCCAAGACGCTTAGACTAAGCCACGCGCCTCCACTATGCTTAAATTAAGAACCATTATGGACGCCATGCTTTCTAGCATAGTTACGTCCCTTTACGGTCTGAGTTCAAATCCCGCCGAGGTTGACTTTGCCTTTCATCCTTACGGGGTCGATAAAATAAAGTACCAGTAATGCACTGGGTAATTGCTGGCCTTGTGCCAAAAGTAGAAACAATTATTTATTTGATATTTTGCTAGACCTGAAATATATATGTTTCTAATTGCAGTGAAACCTGTCTCATTACTTTCATAGTAAATATATTTCTGTGTAAGCTCTTGGGAGAACTTCTGAATGACTACAGAATTCTCTTAATTTCTTCTACTCTCTTGTAAATTTACTACTTTAGATTACTGCTTTAACTGCTGAAGAAAGCACGAGAGCATTGTCAAATATCCCCTGTAACATTTCCCTCTGTTTTAAGTAATACCATATAACATCCGCAATATCCATTTGTAATCTTTTCCCTCATTTGTGTTTTCAACTTTGTCTAATTGCTTGATTTGCTTCCAACCTATTTAAAGGTATATCCTTAAACTAATTCTATTATTTCTGTCTCTGTATCCAAAATTATATTAATGTTTTTCCTCTCTTAAATGAAACCCTGGTGCAATTTGCCAAATGGCCCATTTCTACGGTACGTTTACAAATATTGAGTAACATGTTACATACTGCTGAGAGCCAAGTATATATATAAATATGTATATATATATATATATACATATATATATATATACATATATATATATATATGTCTCTCTGTGTTTGTATGTGTCTGTGTGTATTTCCATGGAAAATGTAATGGAAAGAAGAGTGCTCAATGTATTGTACAGAGCTATTTAATTATCAACCTAACACATCGAGCATGTGGCCGTGGATTGAAAATGAATTTCGTTATACTGAAAAATTCGTTATAATGGTATTGGTTATAACGGAATTTTTCACATTAGTAGACTTATGATAGTTGCGTTGTCTGTATAATATATATGGTAGTTACGTTATCTCCTTATAATAGATAACCAGCAATTTATCTCTCTGTCTGTCCGACAGTGGAAACACGTGCGCGCGTGCGAATGTTTTTTGCGCACGCGTAGAGAGAGAGTGAAAGTGAAAGAAAGAGACAGACTACGAGAGGGGGATAGCGGGAGGGAGAGGGGGGGAATTGAGGAGTGCTACAGAAACATATATACATTTCTCTGTGTGTGTTATATATATATATATACACACACAGAAATATATATATATACACACAGAAATATATATGCATTTCTGTGTGTGTAATATATATATACACACAGAAATATATATACATTTCTGTGTGTGTAATATATATATATATATATACACACAGAAATATATATACATTTCTATGTGTGTAATATATATATATATATAAACACAGAAATATATATACATTTCTGTGTGTGTAATAGATATATATATATACACACAAAGAAATATATATATATATACACACAGAAATATATATACATTTCTGTGTGTGTAATATATATATATATACACACAGAAATATATATACATTTCTGTGTGTGTAATATATATATATATATATACACACACACAGAAATATATATATATACACACAGAAATATATATACATTTCTGTGTGTGTAATATATATATATATATACACACACAGAAATATATATATATACACACAGAAATATATATACATTTCTGTGTGTGTAATATATATATATATATATACTAGCAGAAAACCACCCGGAGGATGGTTTTCTGCTAGTCTGTATAATATATATGGTAGTTACGTTGTCTGTATAGTAAATATGGTAGTTACGTTGTCTGTATAGTAAATATGGTAGTTACGTTGTCTGTATAGTAAATATGGTAGTTACG
>OZ024753.1:7058913-7061413 GCA_964016885.1 Eledone cirrhosa | reverse complement strand
TAAATATATAAAGAATGTGAAGGACAGAAAAAAATCAAATAGAAGAAAATTAATATATAAGAAAAATGAAGATGAGCAGCTACAAGATCGTTGAGGATATTAATTGAATTTTATTATTATTATCAGTCGGTGGATTTGCAGTATCGGTAGAGGGTCGGACGCCATGCTTTGACGCATAGAGTTACGTCCCTTGCCATTCTGAGTTGAAATCCCGCCGAGGTTAACTTTACCTTTCATCCTTACGGGGTCGAAAAATATAGTACCACTCACGCACTGGGGTTGATTTAATCGATTTTTCCCTTCACCCTTAATTTTTGGCCTTGTACCTAAATCAGAAATCATTATTATTATTTGTATCTAACCGTCGGTGCCTTATCACCGGTAGCACCGGCAGCCCAGGAATTTATGCAAATTCTTCATTGTCTCCAGCCTGAAAGTTTCTGGAACGGACTGGTTAGTTCCTTCTCGCCGAGGTCTAGTGTTTGCTCGCGAACGTTATCGCACCTGCTCTCCACTAGTCATCTATAGAAGGCAAACGTAGAACTTTCACTGACTACGCTACCCGATTGGTAAAGGATTATGAACGCTTCACAAACATTACATATTCCAGGTTGTTACACCTGAACAATCGACCTTACTTCCAGGACGAATCCAAGCCACGCGAGTCTATACAAGGTATTTTTAAAATTAGCATGTTGTTCGTAAAGTATTTCGGAAATAACTGAGCTTCTTACACTTTGGGTGCTTTTAGAGATCAGGTATTTCGACCTGAATATGAGGGTGTGGTTCTTTTGGGGGGCCTCTTTAAAAGTCTATTGTTGGATTTTAAATAAGGGCTTTCTCACGTTTTAGGGGAAGCACTTCCTAATGTTTTTAGGTCACGAGAAACATAAAAAACATTAAAAGGAATTGGCAGTATCAGTAGAGGGTCGGACGCCCTACTTTGCAGCATAGAGATATGTCCCTTTACGGTCTGAGTTCCAATACTGCCGAGGTTAACTTTGCCTTTCATCCTTACGGGGTCGATAAAATAAAGTACCAATAATGCACTGGGATAATTGCTGGCCTTGTACCAAAAATTTAAACAATTATTAATGATTATGGCAACTTAAAGCTACTGCTGGCCAAAACCTCTTCTACTTCTCCTATTCTTTCAATAACCCCATTTCTTGTTATGAGGGGCATCAATTCTTCATTGGAACAAACTTTGCTGTGTGTGTTGTTGTTTTGTTTCTGTTTATTTATGGTTGTATGTTGATTCTATGTTGTGTTATTGTGTTAGTTTTGATGGTGGTGTTGTGGTTATTTGTGGTTAAGGAGTTCGTGTTGTTGTTTTGGAACTGTTTCTCTGTATGTTAATTCGATGTGGTGTTATTGTGTTGGTGTTGATGGTGATACTGTGTTTATTCGTGGTTTAGGAGTTCGTGTTGTTCTAGATATGCTTGTGTTTGGTGTGAGTGTCTGTTTTGTGTTTTATTTTTGCGTTGATGTTGGTTTTAAATTCTTACATATAGAAATAACTACAAAATTCAATGGGTCGATGTTACAAACTGTCTTAAGTGAAGTAACCACATATATGAATCTTTGCTGTTGTTTGGTTTGAATTTACAAATATTTATTCATTAGGCTTAATTCCAAACTATGCTGTATAAACGTGTATGTATGGTGCCCTAACTGTCGGGGAAGTTGTAGTGACGTTGTATTGACATACGGTATTTCTCAGGGCATTTTAAAACCTGGTGGCGCCCATCCCTCTCCAGATTTAAATACAGCAAATGTTTTTCCCAACATGGTTAGAAAGTGTGTGTGTGTGTGTGAGAGAGAGAGAGAGAAGGGGAGGGAGGGGGGCTAATAAAGATACATAGAGAAACAAATCGACCCCAGTACATGACTAATACTTGTTTTATCGACCGCGAATGGATAACAGTCTAATCTGAGAACGGCAGGATTTGAACTCAGAGAGAAGAGTATTCTATTTGACGTTCTGACAATTCTGTCAATTCACCGCGTGGCTTTGTGGTTAGGGAAATTAGCTCACGAACGAAAGGTTGTGAGTTCGATTCCCGGCCGCGCGCTGTATTCTTGAGCAAGACACTATATTTCACGTGGCTCCAGTTCATTCAGTCGGCAACAATGATTTGTACCTGTAATTCGAAGGGCCAGCCTTGTCACATTCCATGACACGCCTAATCTCCCTGAGAACTACGTTAAGGGCACGCGTGTTTGCTTTGTGGAATGCTCAGCCATTTCCAGGTTAATTTCATGAGCAAGCTGTTCCGTCGATCGGTCCAACTGCAACACTCGTCGTCGTAACCGACGGAGTGCCTTTCATGATCGTTTATAACGTGCAACAAAAAGAAAAAAAAGAATGAAAAAAATGTGTCAACAAATGTATTTAATCAACAACTAAATAATCATTTTATACCTAAGTTAAAGCAAATGCATTCTAAATATTCTGTTATTTTTCAAAGGAAATATTTTATCTGTCACTTCATGAAGA
>OZ024753.1:7053913-7056413 GCA_964016885.1 Eledone cirrhosa | reverse complement strand
ATGATATATATATATGTATGTATATGATATATATATATATATATATATATATATATATATATATATATATATATATATGCAGTTTCAAATCAACATATAGTTGATTTAAAACTGCACTATTCACAAGTGTGTTTTAACCTTCATATCAAGTCTCCCTATTTTATCTGACGAAAACGCAAATGTAATCGCATGATGATATTTGTTTTTGAAATGCGCATAATAAAATACATGGAACTCTTAACCATTTTTTGATCTTATATATTATGTATACTCCAGTCCTACAAACTGTAGAGTGCTTCTTATCCGATATCTGCACTACTTCATTGTACTACAATAAAAACTCACCTCCTACATATATAATATATATATATATATGTAATATGATATATATATATATATATATAATATGATATATATATAATATGATATATATATATATATATATATATATATATATATATATATATATATATAACCAAATATTAATATTGTTCATTGATTACTCAATGTATATAGTTTTACAATAGATTAAAAGCACTCTACGAAAAGTTTTCTGGAGTTATTAATATCATTCAGAATAAATGAAAACATTCACATAATCATAATTTATTATGTGATTGTCTTCATTTATTATATTCTGAATAATATATGTATATATATATATATATATATATATGTATATGTATATATATATATATATATATATATATATATATATTATATATAAATACACACATATATATATATATACATATATATATATATATATATATATATATATATATATATATATATATATATACTATATATATATATATATATATATATATATATATATACATATATATATATATATATATATATATATATATACATATATATATATATATATATATATATATATATATACATATATATATATATATATATATAATATATACTTATATTATATATATATATATATATATACATATATATATATATACATATATATATATATATACATATATATATATATATACATATATATATATATACATATATATATATATCTACATATATATATATATACTACATATATATAACATATATATATATATATATACATATGTATACATATATATATATATATACATATATATATACATATATTATATATATATATATATATATATATACATATATATATATATACATATATATATATATATATATTAACAAATGGAAACTCTTTTTATAAAACCATATTTATTTTATGATACATATTTCAAGGGCCTCCAAGGCAAATTATGGTGCGCTTTCATCAGATAAAATACAATACAGATTTGTTTTATAAATCTGTTGTTTTACTCGCTGTTGAGTGCTTTATATCATTTATACAAATTGTTAAGCCTGTTGAATCCCAACAAATTAAATTTAACCTCTGCATATATATATATATATATATATATGATATATATGTATGACATTCTCTCCTCTCTCTGACACACACACTCTCTCTCTCTCTCTCTCTCTCTTCTCTATCTTTCTCTTCCCACTCTCTCTATCTTTCTCTCTCTTACCCCCCCCCCCCCCCACTCTCACTCCCTCTCAGTAATATAAGAGTCAATGCAATACTGTCAATATGTTACCAATTACATCTCGATGTTACCAGTACAAATCGAAGTAAATACAACCAGCGATATACATGTTCAGGGCGAGCAATGTATAAAATAAAACCATCCGGGCCCTCAAACATTCTCACCTCCTTATTCACTCCCTGCCATACTTTCTCTCTCACACTCTCTCTTTTCTCTCTCACACCCTCTATTTCCTCTCACACTTCTCTTTTTCTCTCCTACACCCTCTCTTATCCTCTCACACCCTCTCTTTTGCTCTCACACGCTATCTTTTCCTCTCACACTTTCCCTTTTCTCTCTCCCACTCTCTCTTTCGCTCTCCCTCTCTCTCACTTCCTCTCTATATATTCCACCTCTCTCCCAATCTCTTTCTCTCTCACCCTCTCTTTCTCATTTCCTCTCTTTATATTTCCACTCTCTTCCTTTTTCGTACAACTCTCTCACTTCTCTTCATATATCTACGTCTCTCGCAATCTCTCTCTCTTTCTCTTTCTCTCTCCCTCACTTCCTCTCTTTATATTCCCCATCTCTCCCAATCTCTCTCTCACACACTTCCTCTCTTTATTTTCCCAATCTCTCCTTCATCCTCTCTCCCTCTCTTTACAACTATCTCCTCCTTTCTCGCTCTCTCCCTCTCTCTTTCATATCCACTTGCTTTACACTGTTCAAAATGAACGAATGAGAGATGCAAAAGAGAGCGATGAGAGTGAAGTGAGATATAGTGAGGAAAGAAACAAACACTAAGAAAAAAGAAGGAATTAAAGAAAGAAAAATACAAATGATTTGTACTAGGGCGGAAGAAAAACAGTGACAAAAAATAAATATAAAGATAAATTATGTACGACAGAAAGGATAGCTTTTTGTTGTTGTATATAGTTCTT
>OZ024753.1:7028913-7038913 GCA_964016885.1 Eledone cirrhosa | reverse complement strand
TATATACTCTTACATAACCCTTTACATTACTCTATATATATACTCTATACACTATATATACTCTTACATAACCCTTTACATTACTCTATATATATACTCTATACTCTATACTCTATATATACTCTTACATAACCCTTTACATTACTCTCTATATATATACTCTATACTCTATACTCTATATATACTCTTACATAACCCTTTACATTACTCTATATATATACGCTATACTCTATATATACTCTTACATAACCCTTTACATTACTCTATATATGCGATTGTATTTTCAAGGTAAAGCTTTACTTTACATAATTATCTCACATAACATAGAATGAACGAGATTTTGATGTTATTTATTTTGAGATCAATACCTTAACGTCAGTATGAGCAGCCAGTTACGGTTGGTTTGAACAGAATGAGGTGAAAGAATTCTGGCCGGATACGGCCGGTTTAAATACTAAAGGGTTAATTAAGTGCAAGAAGGGTTTTGTAAAAACAAAGCGGCCTGAAGCAAGATTACTTTGCACGTTCAATACTAAAACATTTTCTTTCCTTTTCGCTTTGTCGTTTTGGAGTCGACAAATACATATAAGGAACCACATGCTTATATATCACCAGATGTACACCACACATCACCAGATGTACACCACACATTAGGGAATAAACTGCTATAAAAACGTGATAGATAGATAAATATACAGGTACCTAGGTAAATAGATATATGCGGGAGACCAGTGTTTCATAAACATTTAACAATTGTTTCTACTTTTGGCTCAAGGCCATCAAATACCCCAGTGCATTACTGGTACTTTATTTTATCGATCCCGTAAGGAGGAAACGCAAAGTTATCCTCGGCGGGATTTGAACTCAGAACGTAAAGGGCCGGAACCCTATGCCACAAAGCATAGTGACCGATACTCAACTGATACAGACACTACACGGCTCCTATAATAATCATAATAATGGTTTCTTATATAGGCACAAGGCCAGCAATTTTAGGGGAGGCGTAAGTCGATTAAATCGACCTCAATGTATTACTGGTACTTTATTTTATCCATCCCGTAAGGATGAAAGGCAAAGCTAACCTCGGCAGGATTTGAACTCAGAACGTAAAGGGACGTAACTATATGCTGCAAAGTATAATGCTCGACACTCTAACGATACGACCAATCCAACGCCCTTAGTAATCATAATAATGTTTCTACTTTTGGCACAAGGCCAGCAATTACCCCAGTGTATTACTGGTACTTTCATTTTATCGACTCCGTAAGAATGAAAGGCAAAGTTACCTTCGTCGGGATTTCAACTCAGAACCTCAGAACATAAAGGTGCGTAACTCTATGCTGCAAAGCATGGCGTCCGACACTCTACCGATTCTGCCCATCCACAGCCCTAACGCCCTTAATAATCATAATAACTGTTTCTATTTTAGGCACAAGGCCAGCAATTACCCAGTACATTACTGGTACTTTCTTTTATCGACCTCGTAAGGATGAAAGGCAAAGTTAACCTCGGCGGGATTTGAACTCAGATCATAAAGGGACGTAACTCTATGCTTCAAAGCATCGCGTCCGACTCTCTACCGATACTGCCAATCCACCGCCGTGGATAATAATCATAATAACGAGAAGGAATATGTAGTTGTTGTTATTGTTGCTATATTGTTGTTTGTGATGTTTGCTTGACAAGACAAGAAGATAACTAAAGTGGTTTAGAAGATAGAATACGTGGGGATTATACCGCTTTTAGCCAATCTTTCTAGTCTGAAAATAACATTAATGGATCAATGAAGAAAAACGCGCCACCATTTTGCCATATTACCTCCTTCTTCCATTTCTTCTTCTTCTTCTTCTTCTTCTTCTTCTTCTTCTTCTTCTTCTTCTTCTTCTTCTTCTTCTTCTTCTTCGCATTCTTCTTTCACTTCTTCTTCTTTCACTTCTTCTTCGCATTCTTCTTCTCATTCGTCTTCGCCCACTTATTCCTGAGAGCGGCGTGGGGTCTGAGTCCTCAAACACACCTTTTTCTTTTTCTTTTTCTTTTTTCTTTCTTCTTTGTCTTCTTTTTTTTTCTTCTTCTTCTTCTTCTTCTTTTTTACATGTAACATGTTCTTATATTACTTTATAGTTCGTCCATTATAGTTTTCAATGTGTATACAAAACACTGGCCCTAAAGCAACAACAGCAATGACATCATTATTATTGAGTGGTGTATTGGCAGTAAAATCGGTAGAGCGTCGGACACCATGTTTTGCAGCATTGCGTTATGGATCTTTACGTTCTAAGGTCAAATCCCGCCGAGGTTAACTTTTCCTCTGATCTTTACGGGGTCGCTAAAATAAAGTACCAGTAATGCCCTGGTTCGATTTAATCGAGTTCCCTCCCCTTCAAATTGCTAGCCTTGTACCTAAAGTAGAAATAATTATACACGTTCTCTGGTCTGTCAAGACTCATGTGAACATCGCTCCGTAAGTTTTGTTAACTTTGAGGTGTTTACATTGCATTTATTGTTATATTTTTCTCAGAAACTGTTGATAAGGGGCGATATATTCCCCTGTGTTAAGGCGACCACGTTATATAAGTGGCTGAAATGGGGTTTCTGTGAAGGGCTATTTGCAGCAATACTACTCGATAGCGGCGTAGCTTGGAGAGGAGAGAGTCACTTCAGGTAGAGCGGCTACAGCTCCGATTTGAGAGATCACAGCTCCGATACTATGAACATGTGGTTAGAATGTCTCAGGAAAGAAACGCTGGACAGATTTGTAGCTTGGAGATCAGAGAATCACTCCAGGTAGAGCTGCTACAGCTCCGATTTGAGAGATCACAGCTCCGATACTATGAAGATGTGGTTAGAATGTCTCAGGAAAGAATCGCTGGACAGATTTGTAGCTTGGAGATCAGAGAGTCTCTTCAGGTAGAGCCGCTCAGCTCCGATTTGAGAGCTCACAGCTCCGATACTATGAACATGTGGTTAGAATGTCTCAGGAAAGAATCGCTGGACAGATTTGTAGCTTGGAGATCAGAGAGTCACTTCAGGTAGAGCCGCTCAGCTCCGATTTGAGAGCTCACAGCTCCGATACTATGAACATGTGGTTAGAATGTCTCAGGAAAGAATCGCTGGACAGATTTGTAGCTTGGAGATCAGAGAGTCACTTCAGGTAGAGCCGCTCATCTCCGATTTGAGAGCTCACAGCTCCGATACTATAGGCATGTCATTAGAATGTCTCAGGAAAGAATTGCCAGACAGATTACATGGGCAAAACGAACTGTCAGGAAACCCAGGAGTAGACCCCGAGCAAGATGGTTAGATAACATCCATGAGCTTGGCTGATCTCGCTTGTAGTAGTAATAGTAGTAGTAGTAGTAGTAGTAGTAGTAGCAGCAGCAGCAGTAATAGTAGTGGTAATAGTACTAGCGACAGCAGTAATAGTAGTGGTAATAGTAGTAGCGACAGCAGTAGTAGTAGTAGAAGTAGTAATAGCAGCAGTAGTAGTAGTATCAGTAGTACCAGTAGTAGTAGTTACATTAATAGCAGTATTATTATGTTATTTCACTTGATCGTTATTTTTTTCGTTACTACTCACTCACTCTCTCTCTCTCTCTCTCTCTCTCTCACACATTCTCTCTCTCTCTCTCTCTCTCTCTCTCTCTCTCTCTCTCTCTCTCTCTCTCTCTCTCTCTCACACATTCTCTCTCTCAGTGAACTGATTTCTAGTAAAGTTGTTATGAAAGACAACGGTACATAACTCTCCACAACTTATCTAATAGCTTACAAACCAGAATTTTATTGTCTGCAGTAGATTTCTTTAAATGTTCATCACCATTTTTCTTGCTTCGTTGCTACACATTCGTGATAATTTTTGTGTGTTAGTATTTTACATTAATAGATTTTTCAGTTAATATTGATGTGTATAAGTTGTAGTAATTTTTGTTATAGTGGTTGTTTAGTCTTGGTTTCTTTTTCTTATTTCATATACGAAGTGGTCGTAGTCGTTCATGTTTTATTCTTCATATTAAAAGTGTGTTTTCACGTATATTTTTCTACATTGTGAACTCTTTTAGCAGCTAGTCTTAAAACAGAGTGGAAATGTAAACGATGTTTTCGTGATAAAGGAAAAAAACGTGTATATGTAAACAAATACCTATGTGTTGATGTGTTTGGGTATATATATATGTGTGTATGTAAGGTCTGTGTGTTGGTGTGTTTGTCTGTGGGTCTGTCAGTGTGTCAGTGTGCGTATTTGTGGTCTGCTTCTGGCCGTGTGGTTTAGAGTAGAATTAATTTTATTATACAAGCAAACATTCATTTATCACGTTTGTCCGCAAAATATATATTTTCATTTATTTAATATACCTATCCATCTCTCACTATTCCCCCCTCTCTCTCTCTCTCTCTCTATATATATATATATATATATATGTACATACATATTACGTATATATATGTATGTGTGTGTGTATATACATACACTTACGGATATATATATATATGTATTTATATACATATATATATATAAATACATATATATATGTATATATATATATATATATATATATATATATATGTGTGTATTTATATACATATATACATATATATATATATATATATATGTATAAGATAAAAAAAACATGGGGCCGTGTGACAGGTACACATGAGGAAAACAACGAAACCAATGGACAATCCCTTCTCTTCAGGCAACCGCTGGAAATCCTTATAGTTTCGGACAAACTATCATAAATACTCATCCTTCCATGACCTCAGGAGACAGTAATGGATCTATAAGAGGGACAAACAAAAACAGTTTGGACATGATGGACAGGTTAAACAACGAGAACAGAACTCATATATCTAATAACAAAATTTCACCTCTCGACGAAATATATATTTTATGCAAGTAAATATCGATACTAACCAATATACTTCTACTGAGAAGGAAATTATTATAAACACTTATATGGCTATATACAGCATACATATCAATATACATATGCGGTCATGTATCTATACTTTCTTGTAAATATGTGTGTGTGTATGTATGTATGTGTTATGTTGGGTCACTCTTGAGTTTTACTGGTAACATGTAACGCAGTACAACCTGTTGCATGGTCGGGTCGTCGGCGACTAAACCGGCAACCCCACCAAGTTTACTTGGTGAGGTGGGTGATTCTGGACACTCTGCAGGACAAGAAAACAAAACCTGACAAAGGGCGGAAGAACTCATAAGATTCAACTGCCATCCAAAAGTGTTTAAATATGTATATATACAGATGTACATATGTATGTATATAGGCGGGTACATAGAAATAGTCGGGCTGGACACCCGAACGCGCGGTTAAACCACTGGGAGTGAAGGACTCCTAGCGTTTGTCAGGGCATTCTTCTAGGAGAAGGCAACTCAGGAAACTGAGATAACTCCGATATAAAACCTGCGGCTCAGTAGTTACCGATGATGTTGATATTTTCTTATTTTCGGGTTATAGCTACTGTCGCTCAGAGAGTGGGATTGGCTCAGTGCACAGTTTTTCCTCACTTTAAAAAATATCTTCACGCACAGGCATTGCACGATAGAATTAATTAATTATTAATAATGGTGTATCGGGCAATGACCATACTCAATAACGAGGGGCAGCCATCGTATGTATCTATGTATATATACGTATGTGTGCGTGTGTTTAAGTCTGTGTGGTAGCGAGCTTTTGTATATGTTGTGAATTGCTTTACTATCACGTGATCATGAATAAGGGATTACCTGGAAACGATCCCTTTAGTGAAAATCTAACACGTACATTGGTCAGTCTATTATATTGTGACGCATGCTTTAATTATAATTAAGGATTTCCACTAGGGTACCTTTCTCAGAATGGTGATTAACATTTGCTCACACATTACAATACAAGCGAGCATCGACATAGTTTTCGACTTGCTAGATAGAGCAGTAAAATCTTCCTATCACCATAAAAATGGAAATACCACTATATATATATATATATGTCTATTGAGCACTCTTATTCGATATGTGTATTTCCACATTTTCCCGAATATTTTTCGCGGATATAGAGGTCATCTCCCTTGCCGAATTCCATGTGCGTATTTAGCTTGGGTTATGCCTTTTCATTCGTTTGGACAAAGCTCGTTGAAGAAGTAAATTTCCTGTCCACTGGTACCTAGAAATCTTATATATTTGTATGTGAGCTGATAGAGAACAGTTTAAGGATTTACAGAAACCCAAGAAGCTAGATTTAACATCTTTCTAGCGGGTCCGGGTATGCTTTTTACATTCATTTGACTTATTGATTTATTGATTTTTTATCTGAGTGTCCCGAATCTTCCAGATCGCAACTTTTCGATCGTACGGTTGATTATAGACTTGTTCTATGTGTGACGGTATTTTAACGATAGTTATAGCTCTGATTTATCTAAATTATGGAGCCCTCTGCCGCTCATATTGAATTTTGTTTATCGTGAACTCGTGCGCCAATTTTTCGATACTCGATTATTCTACTATATATATATATATATATATATATACATATACACAGCACGCCATGTTTTCATATTTTTCATATATATTTTCCTCCGCTGCGAGCCGACTGTTTCTTTCTTACTGCTTCCCCTTTTCTCTATATCTCTCATTTCCTTTGACCCTCTCTACCACTCACTCTCTTTGTTAGCCTCTTCCTCACACTTTCACTCACTCACTCTCTGCTACTCCCTCTCCTACTTCCTCCCGTTTGACCTGTGCGAGATTCTTTCCTCAGTCACATGACCAGGTCGGATGGTCTTTATTCTCTCTCGTCTACGATTTCACAGAACTTATGTTCATCGATTTCAGGGACTTGACTCCTTCTTCCTCCCGTTTGACCTGTGCGAAATTCTTTCCTTACTCACATTTCGACCAGGTTTGATGGTCTTTATTCTCTCTCTTCCACGATTTCACAGAACTTATGTTCATTAATTTCAGAGACTTGACTCCTTCTTCCTCACTTTTCGTTTCATTACCATATTTGTGTGTTTACTGTATCGCTCGTTCCCCTATTTACGTGCCACAACGACTTTCTTTAGTCGTTGCTCGTACCAGCCAGAGGTATATGGTCTTTAAAGCGATGAAATACCAATGAAGGCTGGAAAATCACTGATGAAGGACTAAATTTGTTCATATATATATATATATATATATAAGAAAATAACGTTTTTTTTAATAAAAAATATAACAAGATGTCCTACACGGGTGAAAGTATAAGGAAACGTAATTGAAAATACAACTGGAGTCTTTTTAAGAATATTTATGTGTTTCCTTTACCGATTTCACAGTTCTTATACTTTTCAAAAGTATAATTGAGATGGAGCGTTTGCAGTTTGTCTCGTATCATATATATATATATTTATATATATTTATATATGTATATATATATATATATATATATATATATATATATATATATATATAAGTATGTATAAGTAACAGCCGTACTACTAAGAGTGAGAAATGAAATTTCGTTTCATTTTTTCTGTTTATATATATTTATATATATTTATATATATATATATATAGATATGTATATATATATATATTATGTCTATATATATATATATATATATATATATATATATATTATGTCTATATATATAGATATGTATATATATATATATATATATATATATATATATATATATGTCTCTCTCTCTCTCTCTCTCTCTCTCTCTCTCTCTCTCTATATATATATATATATATATATATATACATATACATATATACATATATATATATATATATATATACATATATATATATATACATATATATATATATACATATATATACACACACACACCACAGAGACAGAGAGAGATTTCGTTGTTGTAAGCCACTGCTGTTTTCCAGCATTAAGAACGACATCTTTGCCATCTTTTTGGCGCGTTCCATTCTTCCAGTGGCCATTATTTTTATAAATTCTTCAGCGTAATTACAACAAAAAAACTCAAAGAAAGAAAACCAACAAAAAAACGAAGCAAAAGAAAAAAAAAATTACGAATAACAACGAAAAAAGAATACTAAATACATACATTTTCTCCAACGAAGCAGATTGTATGTGACACACTTTTCCCTGAAACAAAAAAAAAATATATACTGTCTTTATGTAAATCTCCGATATCTTAGGGAAAGGAATTAAGATTAATTCAACAGACGACTGTTTCTTAGTCATTTCAGGTTTGTGTTAAAGTTGCGAGAGGCAATATATATTAGTCTATATACTGGACGCTAATTACATACATTGCCCCTTGTATGCTGTCTCTTGCATTAAATTGTTAAAACGTCATCGAACGGAAACCAGAGAAGATAGAAGCATAGAATGTCTACTCATAGAAATTTGAACATTAACACATAATTACCAGGAACATAATGGAGTGAAATGTTAATACAGTTACTTTAGTTTTGACGTTTCCTTCTCTCGTTTCTTCTTACATTTACTTTAGCTCTTCACATTGGCACCGAGTGGATAGTGAAATAGAATTGAAGCCTAGAGTCCGGGGGTGGAATCTTTCATAGTTTTCAAACATTGAATCACTCTGTCTATCAATAGATGTGTATAGCAAGGTTGTAGCAGGGTATAGTAAAGCACAACATAAACCTAGACCCCTGAGGCTGAATCTTACCATCTACAGGGTGTTTGTTAGTCTTCAAACATTTGTATTTCTAAAACAATCCGTCATGTCTAACAAGATATATTAAAGTAGAATTGAAACCTAGAGCGTGGCAGCTGTATCTTACCATCTATAGGGTGTGTGTTCGTCTCAAACATTTGTCAATCTCTCAAGAAATATGTGTGGCAGGATATATGGAAATAGAATTGAAATCTAAAGCCCGATGGCTGAATTATACCATCTGTATGGTATTTGTTCTTATTCAAACATTAGTATTTCTAAAACATTCCGTCAATCTTTCAAGAAATATGTGTAGCAGTATATATTAAAGTAGAATTGAAACCTAGAGCCAGGTAGCGGATTCTTACCATCGACAGGGTGTGTGTTCGTCTTCAAACATTTCTATTACTAAAACATTCCGTAATGTGTAGCAGGATATATTGAAAGAGAATTGAAACCTACAGCCCGGTAGCTGAATCTTAACATTTGTATGGTTTCTTGAAGTTCTCAAACATTAAGTCAGTCTATTATTAGGGCAGTGGATTGGGAGTATTGGTAGAGATCGGAAGCCATGCTTTCCAGAATAGAGTTACGTCCATTTACGGACTGAGTTCAAATCCCACCGAGGTTAACTTTGACTTTCACCCTTACGGGGTCGATGAAATAAAGTACCAATAATGTACAGGATAATTTCTTTCCTTGTGCCAAAACTAGAAACAATTATTTAATTGGTGTAGGAGGGTATCTGGGCAGCGAATTGGCAGAGTCGTTAGAACGTCGGATAGAATGCTTTAAGGTATTCTTTCCCGATCTCCACTCTCTGAGTTCAAATCACACGGAGATCAGATTTGCCTCTCAATCTTTCGAGGTCGATAGAAAAGTACCAGTCTCTCTGGACGAAATCTTCTGTACTCAGTCCTCGAGAGAGATGGTCTCCGCTAGGCTTAAAATGCCCAAGAAACGCCTCTATCAGTAGTTACGGGACCATAAAAACATACAAAAGGTGGGTTCTGGCAGATATGTTGAAGCAGAATTGGAGCCTATATTTGGGTGGTTGAAACTTACCATCTCTATGATTTTTCTTCCTTCTCAAACATTTCTAGTTCTCAAATATCAAGTCAATCTACAAATAATAATGTATAGCAGAGTATATTTCACACCACTGTAAATGTGGACAGCGTTGTGTAATTGACTAATGAATCTTACTGCTGTAAATAACCTCCGTAAGAGTAATTAATAATATGATCTAATCACGTAACCTGCTCACGAATTGGCTGAAGATAGAATGGAAGGCATTTAATCTGTCAGCCTATCGATTACAGAATAGATGAGAGGATGATGTTATCAGGGCAACTAATGCGTT
>OZ024753.1:6993913-7023913 GCA_964016885.1 Eledone cirrhosa | reverse complement strand
ATCCAGAATTAGCCGTCGACACGGTTTGAGCTCAGCCGTCGGGGTCCTACTCGTTCCTATTACCCACTCTACTACCCTAAGTATTGAGTACTTTGGTGCGTTATGGTCCACCTGGTTCCTTACCACAATTCCTTCGTTATATATATATATATATATATATATATATATATTTATAAATATACACTCGATCGATAAGATCGCGGATCTTATTCGCTTAACGAATGGGGTGGAGCCGTCATATCGGACCGAGGTAACAATGTTTCCATTGGTCTTTCAAGTTGCTAATACTAACCGGTGGTCGCAAATCCAGGCAGAAGGAACTACATGAAATAAAGTGACTTGCTCAATGACATAACGTATCGCCTGTTCCGAGAAACGAAATCACAACCTCACGATTGCTAATCCAATTCTCTAACCACTCAGCCACGCGCCGCTTCTTCTTTCCAGCCACCCTCCCCCTCACCCTCTATACATATATATATTAAGAGAGAGAGAACAACCTTGAAGTGAGCGCAATCTGTTTGTTCTACTGAAGATCCATTGATGTTATTTCGGCAAAAGTCTAGGGGTCTTGATATCAGTTATTAGTAACAAAGATGTAAGGCTGGTAGATTAGGAAAATCTGTAGAGCGTCGGAAGGCAAACATGCTTAGCGGCATAGAGTTACGGACCTTTACGTTCTGAATTCAAATCTCGCCAATGTTAGCTTTGACTTTCATCCTTACAGGGTTGATAAAATAAACCACCAGTAACGTACTGGGGGTTGAATTAATCGACTCCCCCTCCGCCCTCCAATTACTGGCCTTCTGCTTATACTAGAAATCATTACTAATAAAAACTTAAGAGTGGTGGTTGGCAGTATCGGTTAAGCGCCGGACAACATACTTTGTAGCAGAGCGTTACGGCCCTTTACGTTCTGCGTTCAAATCCCGCCGAGGCTAGCTTTGCCTTTCATCCTTACAGGGTTGATAAAATAAAGTACCAGTAACACACTGGTGTCGATTTAATCGACTTTCCCTTCCCCCAAAATTTGCTGGCCTTGTGCCTAAAGTAGAAACAATTATTAATAAAAAAATTAAGGCTGGTAGATTGGCAGAATCTGTACAGCGTCCGACATGTTTTGCAGCTTATAGTTACGGTCCTTTACGTTCTGAGTTCAAATCCCAACATTGCGGCCCACCTCGCAGAAGAACGTAAAATAGACAAATACCGGGGTTTGTCCGACTGCTTCCTCATCGCACCTGTAGCCGCCGAGACCTCAGGGGTACTTGGACCCCATACAGTTACGCTCCTTCCCAAGATCGGAATGTCGGCGGGCCGTATGAGGAAGGACTCCCTCTAGAGTTACGTGTCCATACATACATAATATTGTTCTGAGTTGAAATCTGACCGAGGTTAGCTTTGCCTTTCAACCTTACGGGGTTGATAAATTAAAGCACCAGTAATGCAGTGGGGTCGATTTAATTGACTTTCCCCTCCCCCAAATTGCTGGACGGGTGTCTTTAGTAGAAATCATTATTTTGATGTATTCAGGGCGGTGGATTGGCAGTATCAGTGGAGGGTCGGACGCCATGCTTTCCAGCATAGTTACGTCCCTTTACGATCTGAGTTCAAATCTCGCTGAGGTTGACTTTGCCTTTCATACTTACGGGGTGGATAAAATTAAGTACCAGTAATGCACTGGTTAATTGCTGGCCTTGTGCCTAAAGTAGAAACAATTATTTTGATGTATTCAGTAAGTTTATTCATATTATATCTCCCTCACCAAAGCATATACTGTACTTCACTATGCTTACCGAAATTTTGTTGACTCTGTCATTAACTAAATATACAAAAATATAGAAAAAATTGCGCAGGAGAAAAATAGAAATGTTCTGCAAAAATCTTATCTTTTCGAGGCCATCTGCATTCAGAGACATTAGCTAAATCTATTTAAGCTATTTATTATAGGGGAGCCTTGAAACTATAATTATGAAAAACAATATAAATAATTGGGTAATATTATGTCGTAATTCAGCAAGTGCGGGACGAAAATCATATTAGTATGGTACAATATTGTATTTTTTTAATTTTTTTACCTGAAGGCATATTTATTCTAGAGCAATAAGAAAACGAAGAATAGAAGAAAAAGAAAAGTAAGAAAATGAAATAAAAAATTAGACAACGAGAGGAAAGGAAGAGGGGGTGGGGCGACAGCCACTCCACCTAGCGGTATCTTTCAGCTGCGTCCATTATTCTAGTTTTCTTTGCAATTTGAATTCGGTACAAACGTGGGAAGCCTCACTAAGCTAACTTTTTGGAAGTTCGATCTTAAAATTTAGTAATGAGTACCTCGTACATTTTACTGAGTGTTACAGATTAAGGTAAATATTCTTTGTCAATCTTTCACTAAAACATATCGATAACTAAATCAAATATTTAAGACTTTTTTTATCCCGCCAATTCATGGTCTTATGCCGCCCATGTTTGATTGGTGTTTTCGCTATACAAAAAGTGAGGTCGGTGGATATGTAGTATTGCTAGGGAGTCGGACGAAATGTTTCATGGCATATAGTTAAGGTCCTTTTCGCTCTCATATCAAATCCCCTTCCCACGAGATTAGTCTTGCTTTTCATCCTTATAGGGTCGATCATGTACCAGTAATGTACAGAGGTTGCTGTACTCGACATTCCCCTCCCACTAATTTGTTGGCCTTGTGTTTAAGTTAGAAAACCCTTAATAGCTATGGGTTAGGGTTTACACAACAAATGCTGTGAATTTTAGTCAAATCCTGCCTATAAGATGATTTTCTATGAAATAAAATTAATAAAGAACGCCACAACAAACATTTTCATATCAACAGTATTGGTGGGGCGTCAACAATATGTTTTATGGCATAGGGTTTCGTCCCTTTATTATCTGAGTTCAAATTCTGCCTTTCATCCTTACGGATTCGATAAAAAACGTACCAGTCACGCACTGGAGCCTAATTAATCGACTTTCCCTTCCCCCAAAATTGCTGGGCTTGTGCCGATATAAGGAACCATTAAAAGAAGTACGGCCCTTTATGTTCAGAGTTCAAATCCCGCCGAGGTTAACTTTGTCTTTCATCCTTACGAGGTCGATAAAATAAAGTACCAGTAATACACTGGGATGATTGCTGGCCTTGTGCCAAAAGTAGAAACAATTATTACTGTAAATAAAAAATTGTAAATTAAACATTAAGGTAAAAAAATAAATGTAGGTGAATGAAAAGGGCTTTGGTTTCCGAAAGTATTTACCACATGTTGATTTAGTCATGTAGCAAATGTATTTTTATTTCTCTGAAACAGAAAGTATAATAATTTTGTTTCAGAGATGAATATTTATAGACATGACTACAGCTAGACATGGATATCCATACACATGAATGCACTTTAACATGACTATAGATATAGTTATATGCATGGAGATTGATAGATATAAAGGTAGTTATTGATTTCAATAGATATTTATATATATGCTATTAAAGAGTCATGGTAAAAGACAGTAATATATGTTGATAGAGGTTGTTAAAGTTGTGTATTGATATTGATAAACATGACATCAGCAATGATTAAAAAAAAAAAGATAGTTGAATGTCATTGCTTTATTTATGTGAATTTCATGTAAGTGGAGTAACTCAACGTTTCCAGCTTAAAGTCGAAACCTTATCGCATGCTGAGGAGGGTCGGACGCCACGCTTTACAGCATAGTTACGTCCCTTTACGGTCTGAGTTCAAATCCCGCCGAGGTTAACTTTGCCTTTCATCCTTACGGGGGTCGATAAAATAACGTACCAGTCACGCACTGGGGTAAATTTAATCGACTTTCCCCTTCCCAAAAAGTGCTGGCCTTGTGCCTATATAAGAAACCATTAAAAGAGTTACGGCCTTTTATGTTCAGAGTTCAAATCCCGCCGAAGTTAACTTTGCCTTTCATCCTTACGGTGTCGATAAAATAAGGTACCTACCAGTAATGCACTGGGATAATTGCTGGCCCTGTGCCAAAAGTAGAAACAATTATTAATGATTATGGCAACGTAAAGCTGCTGTTGCACCAAACCTCTTCTACTTCTCCAATTCTTTCAATAACCCCATTTCTTGTTATGAGGGGCATCAATTCTTCATTGCCCCTCCTCATTGGAACAAACTTTGCTGTGTGTGTTGTTTTGTTTCTGTTTATTTATGGTTGTATGTTGATTCTATGTGGTGTTCTTGTGTTAGTGTTGATGGTGGTGTTGTGGTTATTTGTGGTTAAGGAGTTCGTGTTGCTGTTTTGGTCCTGTTTCTCTGTATGTTGATTCTATGTGGTGGTGTTGTGTCAGTGTTGATGGTGGTGTTGTGGTTATTTGTGGTTAAGGAGTTCGTGTTGTTGTTTTGGTACTGTTTCTCTGTATGTTAATTCTATGTGGTGGTGTTGTGTCAGTGTTGATGGTGGTGTTGTGGTTATTTGTGGTTAAGGAGTTCGTGTTGTTGTTTTGGTACTGTTTCTCTGTATGTTCCTTCTATGTGGTGTTCTTGTGTTAGTGTTGATGGTGGTGTTGTGGTTATTTGTGGTTAAGGAGTTCGTGGTGTTGTTTTGGTCCTGTTTCTCTCTATGTTAATTCTATGTGGTGTTAGTGTTCGTGTTGATCAAGGAGCTGTGGATATTTGAGTTATGGCCCTTTACGTTCTGAGTTCAAATCCCGTCGAGGGTAACTTTGCCTTTCATCCTTAAAGGGTCGATAAAATAAAGTACCAGTAACGTACTGTGATAATTACTGGCTTGTGCCAAAACTAAATAATTATTATATTCAGAACTACGTTTTTGTTTTATAAATGAAATGAAAATGTTACTTTCACATGTCGCATGTGTTTTATAAGGTTGAGTGAGGTCTGGTAGGAAGTAGTCGTGAGAGGCATGCTTCTATGTGGATCTAGTGAAGGAAATTCTACCAAATGAATCGACTAATGAATCGAGCTGTAAATAACCTATCATCAGTTCTCATATTCTGCAAATTGCTCTGGGGGACACTCCGCCCTGTAAAATATTATTTGTGCCCCCTATAGAAAGGTTTAAAACCGCGAATTGGCAGAATCGTTAGAACGTCGTATATAATACTTTGCAGTATTCGTTCGCTCCGGCTATCTTCTCTCTGAGTTCAAATTCAGTCGAGATCAATTTGCTTTCCATCCATTCGAGGTCGATAAAAAATGTACCAGAGTAGTGCTGGGGTCGATTCTTCTTCTATATATCTTTCTCACTTCCATTCTCTACTATCCATCTCTGGTAGAAATCTGATGTATTCAGAAATGGAGTGGAGATGGTCTCGGACAGGTTCATAGAAATACACTAGGAACGCTGTATACTGCTACAGCGAGTTCTACAATCCCATCAGGAGTTATGAGTCCATACATACATAAAGGGGATTTATGTGTTTGAGAAGAATAATGTTTTGTAGTATAGGCACAAGGCTAGCAATTTTTGGGGGGGAGGAAGTTGATTAAATCGACCCCAGTGCATTATGGTGCTTTGTTTTATTGATCCCGTAAAGATGAAAGTCAAAGTAAACCTCGGCGTGATTTGAACTCTAGTCATAAAGGACCGTAACTTTATACTGCAAACCATGGTGTTCGACGCTCGACCGATTCTGCCAATCCACTGCCCTGCGTTTGAGAATAATAATTGTTTCTACTTTAGGCACAAGGCCAACTATTTTGGAAGAGGGGAAAGTCGATTAAATCGACCCCAGTACGTTACTGGTGCTGTATTTTATCGACTTTGAGAATAATAATGAAAAGTGTATTGTAAGTTTCAGCAACTATATCCTTAATTTACTGATGTGTAATTAAATCAAGCATTAACCACTTGGTTAAATATTGGATGCCACGAAACTATTCCAACACAGATTAGTTTCAATGATGTTTTGTTTACGTTTCCAAAATATATTCCACTTAAAATACTTTCTTTAGAGAACATTAGAAATTGGTTTCAGACAAGGTATTTATCTGGAACCTTTATTCAACAGGACAACGTTCAGTGACGTTCCGCCTGTAAGATTATAAATAGACTTCTTTTAAAATAGTAATTATAAATGTGACTGCCTTACAATGAGGAAATTAGCCATCGTCTTTATCTCAACAAGGATATTAAAGTCATTGTCAACATTCTTTTACATGAAAAACATTAGAAATAGCTTAGATAAAGCTAAGAATTATAAATGGTCCGTATCTGAACAAGTGGTATTAGTTATTGTACGGTGATTATTCGCTGTGTTATCTTTCTTCTGTAAAGATCAAGAAAATTAGTATTTGTAATGTCTCTTAGCTGAAGCATTTTTCAAAACACTCTTTATTGAACAAAGATATCAGCAGTTATATGTATATATATATATGTATATATATATATGTATATATATATATGTATATATATATATGTATATATATATATGTATATATATATATATATATATATGTATATATATATATGTATATATATATATGTATATATATATATGTATATATATATATGTATATATATATATGTATATATATATATGTATATATATATATGTATATATGTATATATATATATGTATATGTATATATGTATATATATATATGTATGTATATATATATATATATATATATATATATATATATATACGCACATACACAGAGAGAGAGAGCATATATATATTGTCGATATATATATATAGAGAGAGGGAGAGAGGGCATATATATATATAGAGAGAGGGAGAGAGAGGGCATATATATATATAGAGAGAGGGGGCATATATATATATATATATAGAGAGAGAGGGTATATATATAAATTGTCGATATATATATATATATATATATATTTATGTGTGTGTGTGCGTGCGTATAAAAATTGTCGATCAACTGTCGACACCCATATATAGATATGCTCACGTGGGTGAATCTACAGTAACTTTACGTTTCACTCCCTGTATATACATATATATATATATATATATATATATATATGTAAAAGTTCTATTTAAATTGTTGTGATACAACAAGCAAATATTTTTATAACTGGAGTAATATATTTATATTTGGAGTAATCTGATGAAAGCACACCATAATTTAACTTGGTGTCCATGAAATATGTATAATGAAATAAATATGGTTTTATAAATATAGTTTCTATTTGTTAATATCGTATATATATATATATATATATATATATATATATATATATATATATATATATACTTTCATTGGCTCAGCTATCATTCGATCTCAATGTATTTATAAAATACATCGTGCATGAACTTTTCGTTATAGAATAGCTTCAGTATTTGGCACAAGGCCAGCAATTTGAAAGAAACGGAACGTTGATGAAATCGACCCCAATTCATTACCGGTATTCTATATTATCAACGCCCGTAGGGATGAAAGGCAAAGCTAACCTCGGTGGGATTAGAACTCCGAAAGTAAAGGAAAGTAACGATGCCCTGCAAAGCAGGAAGTCAACCGCTATTAGTGTTTTCTGATTCCTGGTCTGCCACTGCTACCGGCGATGGGGCATTGACGGTTCAAGACAAATAATAATTGTTTTTACTTTTGGCACAAGGCCAGCAATTATAACAGTGTATTACTGGTACTTTATTTTATCGACCCCCGTAAAGATGAAAGGCAAAGTTAACCACAAATAATAATAATTGTTTCTACTTTAGGCACAAGACCAGCAATTACTCCAGTGCATTACTGGTACTTTATTTTATCGACCCCGTAAGGATGAAAGGCAAAGTCAACCTCGGCAGGATTTGAACTCAGATCGTAAAGGGACGTAACTATGCTGGAAAGCATGGCGTCCGACCCTCTACCGATACTGCCACTGATTTAGTTGCAGGGCCAACAATTTTGGGGAGGGAGAAAATCAATTAAATCGACACCAGTACATTACTGGTACTTTATTGGCTCCCGAGAGGATGAAAGGCAATTGTCAGACCGGGTGATGTGTTGTTTCTTTGAGCAAGACACTTTATTTCACGTTGCTCCAGTTTACTCAGCTGTAGAAATGAGATGATAGGGGCTGGGGGTCACTATCATTAAATTACCCAAGACACCTCCAACGAGATATACCTTGGAGGAGGCCAGCTAAACCTGCATAGTGTGAGCTGTCACACACACACACAGTACCAATACTAACATCATCAACTACATAACGGCGGGGGTTGTTACTACCCTAAACTGTAATTACTCTAGTTAACCAACCTCATTGCTGCAATGAAACGATGTGAAAGAACTACAATAAATTAAGAGAGAAGAGGTCTTCATCTTTTTTCTCTTTCTATTGGATTTTTATTTTTATTTTCCTTATTATTTTTCTCTTTATCGTCCATCTTCTTTCTGCTCCTGTCTCCTCCCTCATCTCCCTCCTCCTTTCTCCTATTGCTCCCCTACCTCCTCCTCATCATCATCATCAGCAGCAGCAGGAATCTCCACTCCTCTCTCTCATCTCCTATTGCTCCTTTCTCCTATTTCTGATCATCATCATCATCATCATCATCAGCACCAATGACAGCAGGAATCTCCTCACCTCTCTCCTCTACCTCTTCCTCACCTCCCTTCTCAACCTCCTCCTCACCTCCCTCCTCTACCCTCTCCTCTACCTCCTCCTCCTCCTCATCATCACCAGCACCAACAGCAGCAGGAATCTCAACAGCGACAGAGGCAGCGACTTAAAATCTTTCATATGTTATTGTTGTCACCACTAATTAACTGTCCACATCGTCGTCGTCATTGTCAACATTGTCATTATCGCCACCACCATCACCATCATCATCACCACCACCACCATCATCACCACCATCATCATCACCACCATCACCACCATCATCACCACCACCACCATCATCACCACCATCATCATCACCACCATCACCACCATCATCACCACCACCATCACCATCACCACCATCACCACCATCATCACCACCATCACCATCATCATCACCACCATCATCATCACCACCATCACCACCATCACCACCATCACCACCATCACCACCATCACCACCACCATCATCACCACTATCATCATCACCACCATCACTATCATCATCACCACCACCATCATCATCACCATCACCACCATCACTATCATCATCACTATCATCATCACTATCATCATCACTATCATCATCACCGCTATCACCACCATCACCATCATCACCACCACCATCATCATCACCATCACCACCATCACTATCATCATCACTATCATCATCACTATCATCATCACCGCTATCACCACCATCATCATCACCATCACCACCATCATCATCACCACCATCACCACCACCATCACCACCACCATCACCATCACCACCACCATCACCACCACCATCACCACCATCACCATCACCACCACCATCACCACCACCATCACCATCATCACCACCATCACCACCACCATCACCATCATCACCACCATCACCACCACCATCATCACCACCATCACCACCACCATCACCACCACCATCACCACCACCATCACCACCACCATCACCACCACCATGACCATCCCACCATCATCACCATCATCTACAGTGTAGATTCTACACAACTCCACCACCCTGGGCCTCACCATCACCGTCACCACATGTTTCTACTCTTCTCTCCACCTACTCTGTGTGTGTGTGTGTGTGTGTGTGTGTGTGTGTGTGTGTTTGTGTATGAAAGTGGGTTTTGTGTGTTTGTATTTGTTTGTGTGTGTGTATGAGAATGTGTTTGGGTCTGTGTGTGTATGAGTGTGTGTTTGTATATTAGTATGAGAGTGTGTTTGTGTGTGTATGAGAGTTTGTGTGTATTTGCATTGGTGTGAGTGTGTCAGTATGAATGTATACATGTGTGTGTGTATTTGTATGTTAGTATGAGAGTGTTTGTGTGTGTTTGTGTGTGTTTGTATTTGTGTGAGTACGTGTATGGATCTGTTTTTGTATGAGTGTGTGTTTGTGTGTATTTGTGTGTATATATATGTGTGTGTGTGTTTGTATATATATATATGTGTGTGTGTGTGTGTGTGTATATATGTGTGTGTGTTTGTATGTATATGTATATATGTGTTTGTGTGTATGATGTTCCCACTTTAAGTGCTATTTTGTCTTCCGGCAGACACACGGTAAAACACACCTGGGAGGTTGTTTAATTGATGTTTTAGGTCTCTATCAACCCAGCCTCATTTCAGGTGATAACCGAACCTTTTGTCGCACATCTTTTTCTTCTTTTTCTTCTTCCTTTTCTTCTTTTTCTTCTTTTTCTTCGTTGTTGTTCTTCTTCTTCTTCGTTGTTCTTCTTCGTTCTTCTTCGTCTTCGTCTTCGTTCTTCTTCTTCGTTTTTCTTCGTTCTTCTTCGTTCTTCGTTCTTCTTCTTCTTCGTTCTTCTTCGTTCTTCTTCTTCGTTCTTCTTCTTCTTCGTTTCCTTCTTTCTCTTGTTCTCCCTTTCCCGTTCTTCATTTTCTTTTTCATATCTTTTTTTTTCTTTTTCTTCTTCTTTACAGTTCTTTGTTAGGGCTTTCCGGTAAATGAAGAAACGATTGATACATATATTTATTTCTGCTGTCCACACACACACACACACACACACACACACACACACACACACACACACACACACACACACACACACACAATGAATGGAAATGTTTTTCTATTTTTCTCTAATCTACTGCAAGGAGTTTACAATTCTTAAGTTTATAGCGATAATATTAGATCTGAAAAAAGAAAAAAAGTTAGAAATTGAAAACAGCAAAAAAAAAACAGACAATAACATCTAAAATAATACTATACTACTACTACTAATACTACTACTACTACTACTACTACTACTAATAATAAGAAGAATATTTGTTTTATTGTCTATAAAGGTTCATGACCGTTCAGGGGGAAGCAATGTTGTTTTACATGAAAACAAGACAAAAGGAAAATTGTTATACACAAAGAAACTCTCCAGAAGGTCTTTCATGGAAGGTAGGTGCCTTTATCCAGTTGTCTTTGTTTTATTTTAATATACAGGTGTATACTAATATATATATGTTGTATTATGTTCGCTGTTCTCAGACACATTTCAGTAAATTTAATGGAAGGTAACACATACATCTCCATACTCATACTTCTTACCAGTTGAAGGCAAACACCTAGGTGTCATTTATGTACTGATGCCAAACTTATTACAGCTCTCTGCCTTCCATAAATTTAATGGAAGGTAGCACGTACCTCTCCACACTCAATTTTCTTACCAAATGAAACTTGAAAATTTCTATGGAGGTTCGGCCAAAGAGGAAATTGCCTGTCGTCACCCCATTTAATTATGTCTGTCACGATTTATTTAGCCCTGGCCAAAAGGCAAAGAGTACTGCGGTGTGAACTTCACACTGACTCAGGTGTTAACCAGATTCATCCTACAAGTAATAACTTTGATAGGTTTTGGACAGTGTTGGCCAAGGCCATGTCTAAGTTAGTAGCACCACCTGGCAAGTAGCAGCCGTTCTACATAAATTCCCAAGTCAACAGTCTTCAAACTAGTGCGTGTACGTCGGTTTTGTCGCTCTGCACGCACCTCCAACGAACCCAGCTGACATCATTTTCGTGCCTGTTGATATATTCCCATCCTGCAATGCCCCTCGGTCGGACTGCATTGTCTAGAATTTCGCGAAATTTTTCATAGGGCTTGGACAAAAATCTCCCGGAAATGACTAGCCATAAAATGAATGGGAGAGGGAAAAACGTAACAGATTCTATAGAAGCAGTTTACAATTTCTTACAAACATTTGTTTCTACTTTTAGCACAAGGCCAGCAAATACCCAGTACATTACTGGTACTTTATTTTATCGACCCCGTAAGGATTTCTACTTTTAGCACAAGGCCAGCAAATACCCAGTACATTACTGGTACTTTATTTTATCGACCCCGTAAGGATTAAAGGCAAAGTTAACCTCGGCGGAATTTGAACTCAGACCGAAAAGGGCCTTAACTCTATGTTGCAAAGAATGGCATACAACTTTCTACTGATACTGCCAATCCACGTTAATAATTGTTATAATCAACACATGCAATCAACGTAATAAACAAGTTAAGATTCTGATCAAAATATGTGACGACAAACAGATATATCATTTCTATGTGAACGACATCAGGCTTTACGTTAGAGATGATAAAATAATATAATCACTACTACAGAAATTGTGCCAATTTCCCCGAGGAATTGATATGAGACTGGTATTAGAAAAAAATGGGCAAAAGCAACTTTGATAAGGAGAAAATTAATTAAAAATGCTAATATCATGTTAAAGAAACAGAGATAAAACATTACCTAAAAACCAAAATAAATGTGTAAAAAATGAAGCAATATCCATCAATAGTGGAGTCGCCCTAGTAACATGTGTAATTTTTCTAACTGGAAGATAAATGGATTAGCGTGGACTATAGCAAAACAATATAGATGACTGTATGTATTTATGTAAGTATGTTTGTATGAATGTATATACGTATTTTATTTTTCGGTGAGCGAGAGACTCCAATCTTCTTTAAGACATCTCTCACAATGATTCCCAACGTGGGGCACACACTCCACAGGGGGAAAATTTGAATATTTAAGAGGTCCATTTGAAAATAATGGTAATGAGAACAACCCTCAGGTTTTATTTTATTAATTTTACACCAGGGCAACTTTGGTGCGCCTGTATGTATGCATACATTGCGTCAGTTCGCAACCCAATACAACTATCATCGGTAGAGGGTCGAACGCCATGCTTTCCAGCATAGAGTTACGGTCCTTTACGGTCTGAGTTCAAATCCCGTCGAGGTCAACTTTGCCTTTCATCCTTGCGGGGTCGATAAAATAAAGTACTAGTAATGTACTGGGTATTTGCTGGCCTTGTTCCAAACGTAGAAACGATTATTAAACCTTGCACAAGTGTTATATTGAATAATTCCTATAAAATATAAAATGAAAACTATTCACTGCACATACTCCTGTCGCCTAGGTTTGCTCTCTGAAGTGCAATGAAAACATGCAGCCTTATAGGAAATTAAGAATCGAAAGGAACTTTGATAACTTTTGGCCAGTATTGGCCCCAGGCCGTGTCTAACTTAATGGCACCACCTCTGAACAACTAAAATGTCTATTTATAATGCACATTAATATGCAGATCGACTGATTCCGCATGATAAACGTAGTGGGACGTGCACAGCTATATATCAGCTACAACTATATAAGTCGTCTGAAAGAGTCTTAAAATTGAATACAAAGCACATCATTGTAACATGTCTGAAAGTGTCTGCTTAACGTGACTTCGAATACATCGACCCAACCAGTATAAGAACGAATAGCCTTTAAAGCTGATCAGAAAGTGTTTCAGAACATTTTCAAATGTTATTAGTTTTTCCTTCTTTGTTTCAATAACGTAAATGAAATTAAGAAGTGAACAACCGTTTCTAGCTGGTATTAACGTTTCACTTTAAGCTTACATGACCTCTCAACAATTTAAATATAAAAGCAACACCTTCAAGACTACATAACATAATCAGCATCATACAAAAGACTAAACATAGAGATTAAGCGCTTAACACTCAGTATTTAATTACAATGATAATCGCATTATGGCTGATAACTAGCTCTGTTTGTACCATTCACAGATATAAAGTGGCAGTCACTGATTTTCATACACATATCAGAGCACAAACAGACGATCTTTGATACTAGCTATTATTGAAATGTTTACAAATTACTAGCGAATTAAGTATCGTTGTAAGCAGACATGCCGAACTTAAGTTCTTTTATCTTCAGTGTTGAACTCTGTCTTGGTCTAACTAGCAAACACTAATGAATTAATTAATAAGATTATAATATTAAAGATATTATACCTTTAAGCATGAATTTGAGACAAACTAGGGCCAGAGAACTTCTGACCAGTTAACAGTGGAGCGAAATGACAGAAGCTCTAGGTCTGTCGAAAAAAAACTTGGAGGCAACTATTACGCTGCCTTGCGTTCTGAATTCAAACCGGAACAAAATAAATGTTGCCTTTCGTTCCCCCGACAAACAAAATACCAGTTTATTGAACCAGTTAAAATAGTCGGGTAAGCATCGATAAGGATCATCCCAATACATTTATGGAGTCCTTTGCGTTTAGAGTTCAAATCCGGCCAGGACATCTTCGGTTGACATGCGTAGCAGATTGAATCTGGCAGGTGGTTTAAAATCACACGCTGGGTTTTGAGTGTTTTTAACGTGGAAAACTTTCTTGCAAGCATATAGGCATATATATGAATGTATGTATGTATATATATATATATATATGTGTGTATATAGAAGTAGTAACACAACAGTTAGTTCACCATACCGAGAACAATTGTTTCACCTTAGAGGATCTTCGTGTGTGTGTGTGTGTGTATATATATATATATATATATAGATATATATATATATATATATATATATATATAGATATAGTGAAGGCGTGTGGCTCAGTGGTTAGAGAATTGGATTCGCAATCGTAAGGTTGTGAGTTCGATTCCTGGACCAGGCCATGCGTTATGTCCTTGAGCAAGACACTTTATTTCACGTTGCTCCTTCTACCTGGAGTTGCGACCGATAGATAGTATTAGCAATTGGAAAGACCAACGGAAACAGTGTTCCCTCGGTCCGATTTGACGAAAGTCGATCGTCTTCCTATATATATATATATATATATGTATATATATAAATATTAATTTATCCTTTTAATTGGGTCTTATGATCCGTATTGTCTTTAGTCAGTATTTTCTTCACCCTGGCGGTTTTTATCCCTTGTGATTTGAACGCATATATGTATATATCTGTGTTTGTCCCTCTTTATTGTATATACATACATATATATATATATATATATATATCTGTATGTATGTATGTATGTATGTATGTATGTATGTATGTATGTGTGTGTGCATGTATGTATGTGTGTGTGCGTATATGCACATATATGTCTATAGATAGATATTGATATATATATATATATATATATATATATATATATATATATATGTCTATAGATAGATATTGATATATATATATGTCTATAGATAGATATTGATATATATATATGTCTATAGATAGATATTGATATATATATATGTCTATAGATAGATATTGATATATATATATATATATATATATATATAGATACGTATTGGAATTTCGTATTTCATAAGAAGTACGGTATGTTTTTAAACATACCGTACTTCTTCTGAAATACGAAATTCCAATACATATCTGCATACAACTATGCCTGAAGCTGAATTGTAATTCTATTCTTTAAGTGTGTGTGTGTGTATATATATATATATATATATATATATATATATATATATATATATACATGTAAATTTGGTGGTTTATCACTGGATACAACTAGTCGTTCCATATAGTTAATCATGATGTAATATAATCATTATATAATTCTGAAAACAATACTGTCGCCTTGAATAGCCAGAAGTTCACCTCAGGAACAACGTAGCTCCATAATTTAAATTGATACTTCCACAAATGTACTTCATTAAGAAATGTTCAGTTAACAAAAGAACTAAATAGAATATACTAAAATACATTGCCTTCGGAATCTACCGAAGAATGGCTTTGATAACGGCTTTGATAATTATGTATTACTTAGTTATCATTAAATTGTCAAATTCTTGCGTTGATGAATTTTACACGGATGTGCATTAGTATGTTAGTTTACTTATACTAAATACAACGTAGCAGATTTATGCATTGGGGTAGGCTTATGTGTATCTCCTTATAATATATAACCAGCAATGTCTCTGTCTGTCTGTCCGACGCGTAGAGAGAGAGTGAGAGTGAAAGAAAGAGACAGACTACAAGAGGGGGATAGCGGGAGGGAGAGAGAGAGACGCTGGAAGAGGGGAAGGAAAGCTATGTCTTGCTGTCTGCATTACGATCCATATATATATATACACACACACACACACTGAGCGCGTCATAATGACGTAATGCAGACAGCCAGACATACAGACAGATATTATAAGGGCGCAACGTTATATCTATGTATCTATCTAAAAAGAAAGACTAAGAATTATATAGAGAGAACGCTAAATCGCATAATTTGGTCCCTAGGGCATTGAAAATTTGAAATATGTTTTGCTCAAAACACCCACAGGACCATAAGTATTACATGACTAAAGTTTGAAAACAATCGGTTGGATGGTTCTCAAGTTTTAGTGAGCTGACAGACAGACAGACAGACATTGTATGTTTTAGATATATAGACTAGCATAAAACCGCCTAACGTGTGGTTTTCTGCTAGTCAATAGCCTATTTTGTGACTACAATTGTATCTAGCTACGCCTATCAGACTCTTTGTTTGTCTGGTTAATCTTCTTTCTCTCCTTTTCAATCATCATCATCATTTTACGTACGTTTTTCCCTGCTTGCAAGGGTGGGACGGGTCCTATTCAGTACATCATCTCTCCACTTGTCACGGTCCTTCGTCATCTCCTCCGTGAGCTTCAACGATCTGAGGTCTGCTCTCACCACCTCCGCCCATGTTTTTCGTGGTCTTCCTCTACTGCGTCGTCCTTCTACTGCATATAATGGTTTCTTCATATATAGGCACAAGGCCAGCAATTTGTGGGGGAGGGAAAAGACAATTAAATCGATCCCAGTGCGTGACTGGTACTTTATTTTATCGACCCCGTAAGAATGAAAGGCATAGTTAACCTCGGTTGGATTTGAACTCAGATCATAAAGGGCCGTAACTATATGCTGCAAAGCATGACGTCCGACACTCTACCGATACTGCCAAGTGTGAATGTGTTTGTCCTTTTGTGTGTTTATATGCGTGTGGCTGTGTGCATTCGTATTATGGGCATTCGTCAGCCAGAGAATACATTCACTATTCAAGACGTTTAACATCTGAGGCCAAATTGCATTCTACTGATTTGAGCCTTCCAGCATTTGAGCCTTCCAACATTTGAGCCTTGCAGCATTTGAGCTCTAATTCATCTGGTTAACTCAGCCTCCGAATCGTAAGTCATATTTCGAAGATGAACCTCATCTACATCAGAAAATCTTGTTCTGATAGATTTTAACAGATTAGCAATGTATTCTGTCCATTTCGTGAGGATGAGCCTTTCTTCAGAGACAAGAACCCTGAACGAGTTCTTGATTGCAGGCGTGGAAGGGGACTTCTTATTACGGAATCGGTGCATGGTGTGTCAGAATACTTTGTTTGCTGATCTAAAGTCGGATTCTACCTTAAGCCCCAAATCCTCCAATGTCTAAACTTGATGAGGAGAGGGATGCCTATCCCCGGTGCCCTCAAAAGTTTTCAAGATTGGTGGGGTACCTGAGTTGCCCCTCGGTGGTTCACCCCCTATTGGGGAATATATTTTGTTATATTTTCCTAAATATTTTATTTTTATATTTTACATTGCTAAATTGGTTTTGGTATTGTATATTTTCACTCAATCTTACTGTAAACCCCACTGACCCGTCTTTGAATTGTCCCCTACATGCTGGCCCTTGTGGCCAATAAATGAAATCATTATTATTATTGTCATGGTGAATTGGCAGTCTCGGTAGAGGGTCCTGCGCCATGCTTTGACGCATAGAGTTACGGCCCTTGCCATTCTGAGTTCAAATCCCGCCGAGGTTAACTTTGCCTTTCATCCTTACGGGCTCGATAAAATAAAGTACCAGTAATGTACTGGTGAATTTCTGGTCCTGTGCCAAAAGTAGAAACAAAGGCGGTGGATTGGCAGTATTGGTAGAGAGTCGGACACCTTGCTTGCAGCATAGAGCTATGCCCATTTACGTTCTGAGTTCAGTTCAAATCACGCCGAAGTTAACTTTGCCTTTCATCCTTACGGGGTCGATAAAATAAAGTACCAGTCTATAGGGAAACGCCTTCTCTATTCTGTCCGCCAGGGCCGTGGGGCGGCCAGCACGTGGGGCCTCATTTACTCATGATAGTGAGAGATGAGGAGGGTGAGAGAGGCGGTGACAGTGGGAGTCTGGCTCCTCTGTTTTCGGACCTGGTTTATGTGTATGTGTATGTTTACCATTACTATTATTTCATCTTTACGGGGTCGATAAAATAAAGTACCAGCAACAAACTCTGGTCGATCTAATCGACTTTCCCCTCACCCAAATTGTTGGCCTTGTGCCTATATGAGAAACCATTATTTTTATTATTAACCATTATTAGGGAGGTGGATTGGCAGAATCGGTAGAGGGTCGGACGCCATGCTTTACAGCAACGAGTTACGGCCATTTACGGTCAGTTCAAATTCTGCCGAGGTTAACTTCGCCTTTCATCCTTACGGAGTTGATAAAATAAAGTACCAGTAATGCACTGGGTTATTGCTGGCCTTGTGCCAAAAGCAGAAACAATTATTATTGGGTCGTAAAGTATGAAATTTGTAGAATTTTGTTTTTTTTCTACAAATTTTTACAAATTTCATATCGTTATGTACCACAAAAGCAAATGTAATATCGCATGTGTGTTTTTTAATGGCGAATATAGTCGTATTACAATGCTGTTGTATAATGAATATATCGATAACATGCGAGAGAGTTGAAACTAGACACCATGTGATAAACAGTCTGGTTTTCTATAAGATGAGGTTTGTTAAAACGTGTTTATACTATGAGGATGGGATGGCGGTAGTCAGCGAAGATTTTTGTTGGGAAATGGCATGTATAGAGAGAGATAGTGAGGGAGGGGGAGAGACAGAGGGGGGGGCATGAAGAGCGAGAGAGAGAGGGACAAAGCGAGAGGGGGGCTAGGAAGAGGGAGAGAAAGACAGAGAAAGAAGCAGACAGAGCAAGAGGGGGGATGGAGAGAGGGAGAAAGTAATAGACAGCGAGAGAGAAAGAGTGATAGAGACGGAGAAACAGAGAGAGAGAGAGAGGGGGAGCGAGAGACAGAGAGAGAGATGGACAGAGAAAGGGAAACAGAGAGAGAGAGAGAGAGAGAGAGACATAATAATCTTTACTTGAAAATCTAAAAAAATAAATAGGAAAAGAATAAATATAGAAAGTATGAAATTAATTCAAATCCTGACGTTTTAAGATAGAATGATTTAAAATTTAGTCAGGAAATTATAAAACAGATAATCAGAGGTGGGAGAATATTCAAATGTAATATTGACTGGCAGACAAGAGTAGACAGTCTCTGTTGTTGGATAGATAAGTTTTTTGGTAATTTGATGGCTGAGTTTTACGGGGGTGGGTGCTGTAAACCAAAAACAATCAAGCAAATCTAATGCAAAAATCACTTACGTATCACGCTTGCCAAAGTACTGTCTTAATATTGGTTTTATATAGGCACAAGGCTAGCAATTTGGGGGGGAGGGGAAAGTCGATTAAATCGACCTCAGTGCGTGACTGGTACTGGCACTTTATTTATCGACCCTCGTAAGCATGACGGGCAAAGCTAACCTCATTAAATAATGGTTTCTTATAGAGGCACAAGGCCACCCATTTTGGGTGTGGGGAATGTCGATTAAGTCGACCCCAGTGAGTGACTGGTACTTTATTTTATCGACCCCGTATGGATGAAAAGTAAAGCTAACCTCGGCGGGATTTGAACTCAGAACGTAAAGGGATGCATGGTATCCGATGCTCTAACAATACTGCCAATAGAGAGCCCAGTACATTACTGGTACTTTATTTGAAATAATAATTGTTTCTACTTTTTGGCACAAGGCCAGCAATTATCCCAGTGTATTACTGGCACTTTATTTTATAGAGCTCCCGTAAGGATGAAGTGCAAAGTTAACCTCGGCGGGATTTGAACTCAGAATGGCAAGGGTCGTAACTCTATGCGTCAAAGCATGGCGTCCGACCCTTTAATAATAGTTGTGTTTTTCTTTTATATGATTCACATGTCTTTTCGCTTATTTTTCCACTTTTTGTATGATTATTTCCATGTTTTGGGGGTTTTGCTGTTCTCGGTGGAGTAGATCTGAGAATATACCTATATTCTTTCTGTAACAACAGTGTCCTCTTCGTATATTGTTAGTTAGCCTTGTGATATTAAAGATTATTAAAAAATCTGGACCCATCCCTATTAACAGAAGCATATTTCAAGGCGATACTCCCTCACCACTCTTATATTGCCTAGCACTGAGAGAATTATCTCAGATACTAAACATTACTGGAGTTGGATATGAATGCTACGACAAGGGATCTCAAGATGTATGCTGCAGACAAGAAAAATTGGAAACACTGCTGCAGAGAGATCACGGATTAGAATTTTAAGTTATGTTACCTTTGAAAAGTGGATATCTTGTACAACAAACTTACATCACGCTAGATATTGAAATACGAGATTTGGATCATACATAACCATACAAATACTTCACGACCAATGTACTAGACATAGTTGAACACACAGGTGAAAAAAGTGATTAGAAATGAATATTATAATAGGAATGGACAATACTTCAGAGAAGACGAGGTAGAAAGTAAGGTTACGACCATCAATACCTAAGCTGTGTTAGCAATAAACTACAGTTTATGTAGAGGACTGAACACTAAAAGAATGAGCAGGACTAGATAGAAAAGGAGAAAATAATGAAAATATTTTTAATGCGTGTAATGCGCCAGCAAACATCAAATGTAGAATATTTATAGTAACCGCGAATTCATGAAGGTGCAACTCAAAGAAAACATATATAATGACCTACGAAAACATATCTATTGAAGAATAATGGAAAGTTAACAGAATATTTCCGAAACATGGAGAGAGCAAACAATTAGTTTTTGTCTTCAAGGTAGCCAACAAAATCAAAATAGAAGCTGGATTTTGGGATAAGTATGAAAGTTGGGAAAGGAAAAGACACAACAAACGTTGTGAAAATAATAAAATCTAAAATGAAAACAGATAATAAACGTTGACAAAAGAAGTTCTTGAAGATACTAAAGACACAAACTAGCTTTCTATGTAGGTTACTCCAGAATCTGGACACTAACTATATATGCCTGGTACCTAATACTAAAGTATCACTCTTCCCAATCCTTTAAATTCTTCGCTGCTCCAGAATGTTATATTATTTATAGTTTCCTGAAGTATCAATGGCAAATATTACTTCGACTTCATTTGAAATCAGAAACCGAAATAAAAGCTACTGTGCATTTCATCCAGTACCTTAACAATTATGATAATCCATCGCCTGTATAATGTCAAATTTATTCAGATAGTTGGTATCACAAATACAATTCCATAAATATTCTGAACGTAAATATTTGATATATTCCTGGATGATAAACATGACAGGTTTCTATCATGTTTCGATAGAACATACATTGTCAATAATACATTGAAATTTTAGTCCTTCTTTAGATAACATTTTTCTCTATTTATCTCTGTGTTCAGTTTATAAATGACTTGTACTTGTATGAGTTATTCAGCTTTACAATTCATTTAAAGTAGTTTTCTAACGGTATAACTGTGTCACTGTGCAGCTGAAACAATATCTTTGTATGGATCGTGTGCGTTGTTGATATACTGACTATTACACTCTTTCACGGCACTTGGCTATTTATTAAGGACATACGAGATAAAGTCGGTGTCTGTAGGAGGTGATTTACGACCTGATTCATATTAAAGCACGTGCTATTTCAAAGTATCTGTGATTGTGTATGATTCAGGTGTTTTTCTCTTAGTGTGTGAGATTAACACCTCCTTAATTTTATTTTGAGAGAAGAATTCCTCTCAGAAATGATAAACATTCCTATAAAACCAATCAAAATAATTAAAGACAAAACATTTAGAAAATATCAACGATTGAACTGGTAGCAAGCGCAGGGCACTTTGTTGTCCTGGAACTGCTTCTCAGAAACGAGATCCCCGCCTTAACAGACCCTATGCTCCCTTATCACAGCAAAGAACAGATACATTTTCCGTCCTAGTTAGGAAGAGGGATAGCAATAGTTTTATGGACGTAAAACAGACAATAACAACTAAAATAAGTCTATACTACTACTACTACTACTACTAGTTTCTACTTTTGGCACAAGGCCAGCAAATACCCAGTGTATTACAGGTACTTTATTTTATCGACCCCGTAAGGATGAAAGGCAAAGTTTACCTCAATAATGATTTCATTTATTAGCCACAGGGTCCGACATGTAGGGGACAATACAAAGACAGGGACAGTGGGGGATTACAATAAGGTCAAGTAAAAGTGCACAATGGCAAGACTAATTTAACAATGGAGATATAAAAATATAAAATAACCTATGCATAAATATAACAAAATAAATTCCCCTATCGAGGGTGGACGACCCTGCGCTTCTAGGGCACCCAAGGAGAGCACCCCTCTCTTCAAGTTAGCTAACCTATAGGCGCATGGTCAGAGCAGGCCCATTCACACGGGCCATTCTCGCCACATTCATCCACCGTTTAGCAAATGTACTGGGGGGCAGCACTTCTCTCTCCACCCTCACCTTCCTTTCCAGATGAAACTTGAAGAAGTTGATGAGGGATTGGCCGAAGAGAAAAGTGTCTGTCTTCAGTATAATAATAATAATAATAATAATAATAATAATATTTGTTTTCTTGACCATCAAGGATGTCGACCGTTCAGGAAGAAGCAATGTTGTTTTACATGAAAACAAGATAAAACGAAAATGTTTATACACAAAGGAACTCTCCAGTCGGATAGAGACGTAAGGTCTTTCATAGAAGGTAGGTGCCTTTATCCAATTGTCTTTGTTTTATTTTAATATACAGGTGTATACTAATAGTATATATGTTCTGTTGTATTATGTTCGCTGTTCTCAGACACATTTCAATAAATTTAATGGAAGGTAGCACGTACCTCTCCACACTCAATTTTCTTACCAGTTGAGGTCAAAAACCTCATTGTCATTTATGTACTGATGCTAAACTTATTACAGATCTCTGCCCTCCATAAAACCTTCTTTTGGAAACGCTGTTATCACTTTGTTTTTATTTGTTAATTCTGTGCTCCCTTTTTTAAATTTTTTTTATTCATGTTTAGATATAAAACCCCACTGACCTTCTTTATTATGTTCATCAATGCTTTCGGCACGATGGGCCAATAAAATTCTTCCTCTTTTTCTTTTTCTCCGCCTTCTTCTTCTCCGCCTTCTTCTTTTTTGTTCTTGTTCTTGTTCTTCTTGTTATTCTTCTTCTTTTCTTTTTCTTTTTCTTTTCTTCTTTTCTTCTTTTTCTTCTTTTTCTTATTTCATTTTTTCTTTCTTCTTGTCGTTATTGATAATAAAAAAAAAAATAATAATAAATGATATTGCAATTTTCCGTATCGTTTATCTATTTTACGTTCTCATGGTGTTATATTGCGTTATTATATCCGTTTTTGTCTTAGTAGTTCTAATATAATTCCTTTGTACCATAATTCAATATAAACCGAATGTATACCAAACATAAATACAGGTAATAACCTATTCTCATATGGTATATAGGCAAAAAATTAAGTATGTAACTATTATATATAAAAAAAATAATAATATTGAAAGCGAAATTTCGATAGAATATTGTAGATCAAAACCAAAAAAATATCTTTATTGTTTCTCATTTTCATAAAACTGAAGATATAAAAATATCGGCGAAGACGGTGATTATGACGATAATGATTGTATAAAGGTATTGGAGGTGGAAGGTAGCCATGTTTAAGATGATCACGGTAATGGTTATAAAGGAGTGGCTGGTGAGGGAAGGGTACCATGTTTAAGATGATGGTGGTATGGTTATAAAGAAGTGACTGGTGAGGGAAGGGCACTATGTGGAAGATTATGATGATATTCATGTGGATACCATGAATAATAATAAGAATTATCTTAAATAGTACTTTTTACCATTTTCCTTTGATGTTCAAAATGATTGTATTCAAGTATTTGTCTTACATAAATACTTGTTTCAGGAAGAGATCCAAACTTATTAACCTTTAAACTATTTGTTGAATACGAAAGGACAATGCTATTCAATACAATTATATCAAAAGCTATTGTTTTAAAGGTTATACAGGTAAAAATCCGTTATAACGAACACCATTGTAACGAATTTTTCAGTATAATGAAATTCTGTTTCAATCCCCGGCCACACAGTCAATACGTTAGGTCGATCCCGTTATAAAGAATTTTTCGTTATATAAGGAATTTCGATTTATAACGAATTTTTCAGCATAACGAAATCAGTTCAATCTCCTGCCACATGCTCAATGTGCTACGTTAAAACGAATGTTTTTCATACCCCGTCAATTTCGTTATAACGGAATTTTAATTTACTTGTTAGCCTCGGGGATTTTGTTAACCCTTGATATATCAATTTATTTTTTAAACGAACTGTGTGATATAAATGATGCAATCCGTAATGAAACACCTTAGTTCCCTAGTCTATATATGTTAAGGTATTGAGTATAACTCCTAGCGAGAATATATCAGTTCAACATGAGACCTTGTTTGTTCAAAGTGAGATCAACGAGTTTAAAGTGAGCCTTGTTGACTTAAAATTGAGAATATCAATTTCAAAATTGGATTAATATAACAAGCTTTGACAATGATATTTTAACCCTTTAGCATTTACATTACTCTATATTTACTTTTGTATTTTCATGGTGAAGGCTTTACCTTACACACTTATCTGACATAATATCGAATATTTTAGATTTTGATATTGTTTATTTTGAGAACAATACCTTAACGTAAATATCAGTGACCAGTTGTGGCTGATTTGAACAGAAAGGGTGAGAGAATTCTGGCCAGATACGGACGGTTTAACTGCTAAAGGGTTAAGAGGCAATAAAGAGCATAAATAACCTCGTAAAATAATTTGTGATGTTAACAATGTGAACGTGCTTGTTTGGTTACAAGATTTTATTTGGCATTTAATGAAGCAAAACCTCATTATGTTGTATTATATTCGTTTTTTTTTTCTGATACGAATACGCCATTGGCCTCAATCCACGATCATAACAACCTATTAACTAAATACAATCAGTCTTAGACAATTGGGTCTACCTCTGTGATGTTCACTTGACGTTTATTATCAAAGTATTACAAAAACAATTCTGTAAGAACAATAAATTTATCGATATATATACATTTTTGTGATTCTGTCACAACACGTAAAGAGAGAGAGGAGGGGTTTGACTACCTCATACTACTCCCCTCTCTTTACGTCTGCTGCTTGCATGAATGTATGTGTGTGTGTAAAAGGAATGAAGGCAGAGGGGGGGGGGGGAGAAACTACTCTGTGTGAGTGCATGTGTATACCTGTGTAAATGTGTCTGCCTCTGTTTATGTGGATGTATGTCTGCGAATGTGCATTTTTGTAACTTTGCGCATTTATATTTATATATCATAGTTCTAAGTTCGAATATCTATACACACGCACACACGCACACGCACGCGCACACAATGTGTGTATATATGTGATGTGTGTGTATATATATATATGTGTGTGTGTATACATCCCTGTGTATATATATATATTTACATATATGTGTATATATGTGTGTGTATATGTATATATCCCTGTGTGTATATATATATTTACATATATGTGTATATATGTGTGTGTATATGTATATATCCCTGTGTGTATATATATATATTTACATATTTGTGTATATATATATGTGTGTGTGTATATGTATAGATCCCTGTGTGTATATATATATTTACATATATGTGTATATATGTGTGTGTATATGTATATATCCCTGTGTGTATATATATATTTACATATATGTGTATATATGTGTGTGTATATGTATATATCCCTGTGTGTATATATATATATATTTACATATTTGTGTATATATATATGTGTGTGTATATGTATAGATCCCTGTGTATATATATATTTACATATATGTGTATATATGTGTGTGTATATGTATATATCCCTGTGTGTATATATATATTTACATATATGTGTATATATGTGTGTGTATATGTATATATCCCTGTGTGTATATATATATATTTACATATTTGTGTATATATATATGTGTGTGTGTATATGTATAGATCCCTGTGTGTATATATATATTTACATATGTGTGTATATATATGTGTGTATATGTATATATCCGTGTGTGTATATATATATTTATATATTTGTGTATATATATATGTGTGTGTGTATATGTATAGATCCCTGTGTATATATATATTTACATATGTGTGTATATGTATATAACCGTGTGTGTATATATATATTTACATGTGCGTATATATATGTGTGTGTGTGTGTGTATATGTATATATCCGTGTGTGTATATGTATATATCCGTGTGTGTATATATGTTTGTGTGTGTATATGTATATATCCGTGTGTGTGTATATGTATATATCCGTGTGTGTATATGTATATATCCGTGTGTGTATATATGTGTATGTGTGTGTGTATATGTATATATCCGTGTGTGTGTATATGTATATATCCGCGTGTGTATATATATATATTTACATATGTGTGTGTATATATGTATGTGTGTACGTACATTGATAGATGTGAAAAGAATTTTAAAATTAGCCAAAAAAAATAACACATTCTTACCCAATGCACTCCATGTCTCTTGATTTCTGCTGGATAAGCATGAAATTAATTATTGCAGAACCTGAATCGTTTGTTTTTTTTTGTGCAGGAATACGCATATCATTTAATTTATATTTCACCTAACTAAAACAAGAAAACTGATCAGATTAAAATCATAATATTAAAACATGACTGTAACAAAAATTAGATACTGAAACGAAAAATTTATTAGATTTGAAAATATCAATTATGCCATCCGATAATATATAATTAGTTGCATACCGAATTGATATTTTAACTGATATATATTCAAATATTAATGTATATCGACATAAATTTGGTTAATTGTCTGCTATGGATTACACACACATGTAAACACACACGATGACAAAAACCTACACAACCACTCTCATACATATACTCAGAAGCATACATACACATATTTATTTATATATATTTAAATATATAACTATACATATAAATATATATATATATATAATAGAGATGATATAAAGTGTATCTTTCGTTTATTACTATTTATTTTATTACATATATTTCGAAGATGCCTTATGTATAACATAAAGCAAAACATGTCCTCTTCAGACAATATATATATTTACACATACACACATACACACACACACACACACACACGTGTATATATATATATATATATATTTATATATTTATATATTTATATATATATAAAAACAACATAAAATAACTAATTCATTTACCAGTGCCTTCTTGAAGACAGTTATTTATATCTGTCTCTAGTCGTCAGAACGAATAAAATGGAATTAATTATCTTATGTTGTTTATTACACAACTAAAAAGCTCTGTAGCCTACATAGAGCACTCTCTTTTCCTTTACTTTTCCTACGGAAATACTTTATTCATATATATATATATATATCTATATATCTATATATATATATATATATATATATATATATATATAGTATTGCACCAATACAAGTATAAACGCCGGCGTGAAGGAGATTAGGAATTTATTTGCTATAACATGTATAACCTTGTGAGTATACGTGTAGTGCGTTTGTGTGTGTAGTATTTTCTGTGTGTGTGTATGTCATGTGAAATGTATGTGTGTAGTGCTTTGTTGATATGTGTATAGTGTGTGTGTGTAGTATATATTTTGTGTGGGTGTATGTCTCTCTGTGTGTGCGTGTATATGTCTCTGTGTGTGCGTGTATGCCTCTGTATGTGAATGTGTTAGGCTGTATCTCTGTGTATGTCTCTCTGCATGTGTATGTCTGTGCGTGTGTACCTCGGTCTGATAGTGTATATAAATTGATATATTGAGAGTGAACATATCCGCGTGCAATTCCATGACGCTACGTTACACTGACTGCCTGGTAAGCAACTTTTTCGCTCTTCCGTCAATTACTTGGAAGCCTAAAAAAATATTTGTCTTATTCAGAAATTTCAATAGATATAGAGCAATTAATACGCATGAAAGAAATAAAAGATGACAAGAGCACTGCTGAGGAGATACTTCATTTGAGCTGAACTCACAGAATGAACCACCCCCAAACAACCCCCCAAAACAAACAAACACACGGAATGAATTCTCAACAACTGTAGAGCTAATGTTTCCTGCGTTCTCGAGATTTATAACTGAGGTCATATGACCTCAGTAATTAGACCAAGTGAGCAAAGTGCTTGCTAATTATAGTAGTTCTTTATGCATATGAATGTGTATGAGTAGGTATAAATACACACACATTCATATTTACACTACCATATATATATAAATATACATATGTGTGTGTGTTTGTGTGTGTGTGTGTGTGTGTATGCGTGTGTTTGTATATATATGTGTGTGTTTGTATATATGTGGTTAAATTTGTACATGTGTGTGTTTGTATTTATGTGTGTACATGTGTGTGTGTGTGTTTCTATATGTGTGGCTAAATATCTGTATCTGTATATGCGTATGTGTATTTTTTTAATTACTATAAAGATATAGAATGAGAGAGGGTGGGAGAAAGAAAGGAGGGGGAGAGAGGAAGAGAGAGATAGAAAGATTCATTAACACTTTTCCTGAGTTTGGGATTCCGACTTGCTAGAGTCGGCCGTCAACAGTTTACTTGAATATATCGATCGCAGTACTTCACTGAATACGCTATAGACTTTATCGATTCGTATTTGACGATCTGATTTAAAATGAATAATAATGAAATCACCTATACATATTTCGATGGCCCAGCTCCATCATCCGACTATGATACGATCTCATCAGGTGACTTCCACAGAATTACATGACAGGGTTTCATTGAAACAAAGCATATCATGGAAGATAGGGAATTGAAAAATGAGGATTCATCTCGGTGACTGTCCGTAAGGAAAAAGCTGTTTGTATTGTGAGGAGGCAGCCCCTCTGTTGACATTATGTCGAAGTTACCTGAGGAAAGCGTCCCCTATTGCATCATAATTGTCTGACGGAACTGTTACATAGAAATGTGTATATTGATTTCACAGAATTAAAATTTTAAAGCATATTTTACAGTCTGGGCTCCTGGTGTCGTTTAATAAATCATTACATAAATATCACCTTGACCGACCAGTCTGTCGGGTGTCCTTTCAGCGCCGCTGGTCACAACACACCGTCCATTCCTCTCTGGATCGTGCTTCCCTCATCCATGTAGTCGCAATCATATTCCTAAAATCATTAACTCCACCGCATATTCCTAAAATCGTAACCACACACAGGCACACACTGAATATAAAAGAGAGATAAACACAGATATATACATATATGTGTTCACATCGTGTTTATCTCTCTTTTATATTCAATTATGTTACAGGGCCCGGAAAAATCTCTTTCCTTGAGCTATTTCATTGTAAGAGACTATTTTGAGTTTCTAACTCAATATATATGTTACAATATATATATATATATAATGTATGAAAATCAATACAATATAATTACCTCATTACCAGAGGTTTCCCGAATGAGGCGAATACGAAATAAACGACTTCATTTGTTCGTCAGACGAGGCAATATAAAACATGGGCAAATACTTAGAAAAACACATCAAGAAAATCAAAAAAAGATATAGATAAATGAAATAGAAATTGAAATATATAAAAAAATATTTCATTTATTTCATTTATCTATATCTTTTTTTGATTTTCTTGATGTGTTTTTCTAAGTATTTGCCCATGTTTTATATTGCCTCGTCTGACGAACGAATGAAGTCGTTTATTTCGTATTCGCTTCATTCGGGAAACCTCTGGTAATGAGGTAATTATATTGTATTGATTTTCATACATTAAATTTTGCTCTGATACTTACATAGAGCACTCTTCATTTCTATGACCTTTTCTGTTTCCAACGGAAATTTCAATACTTATATATATATATATATATATTTGCGTGTGTGTATTTAAAAGGTAAACAGAAATAACAACACAATCGGTACAGTATATGTAAG
>OZ024753.1:6981413-6983913 GCA_964016885.1 Eledone cirrhosa | reverse complement strand
CAGTGTTGAGCAAAACGGTGACGTGGTTGCCTTAACACCGTATGGCATAAATTCAGGCTGTTCAGTTTGTTTACAAACGAACAAAGCGACGTTAGCGCCGCTAAACTGATACGTGCATATATGTATGTGTACCTGTATGCATATGTATATATATATGTATATATATATATATATATATATATATGTGCATGCTACTGTACGTCTGTATACATATATGTATGTACGTATACATGCATACTTACATTTAAGTAAGTGCCATACTAAGAGTGAGAAATGAAATTTCGTTTTCATTTTGTTTCAATTTATATATATATATATATTAGTTTTGCGAGGTTTTTGATATGAAATCGTGTGTCGAAACAAATATTGTTATACTTGTGGAGGGTCATATTTCTGTAATAATATTGCCAGAATTAATAACAGAACACACTCACTGTTTGGTTGGTTTTCGCTTCTGTGTCTTTTATATCGGTTAATTTAATTGATTCGTTCCTCAATGTTACCATTGGCTGACCAACGGTCAAAAATACAGATACAATATAGACACAAACACATATATATAGTCTATCAAAGTTCTTTCGTTGCACATCTGCAACATCGTCAGTGGTGCTATTATGTTTCCTCCCGTTGATTTTATGCCTACGCCTTCTTTATTTAGTCTGTTTATTTATTTATTTATTTGTTTATTTTCTTGTCTTCTCTGCGCATGCATTCATTTTGGTTCATTTTGTTTCATTTTGGTTCATTTTTTTATTTTCTAATTTTCTATGAACGACTTCAATTTTGTCATACATACATATGTTGCACAATGGCTGACCTTGTATCCGATGAAGAGAAATGTCTAAACTTTAGATACTAAATGAACTGATATTTCAATATCAAGACGATAATTTCAGGTAATCATAATGAGAAATTCTACATTATTCCTATTGAAGGATTTTTATATGATTTTCTGGTAATTTAATATTACTTTCTGGTAATTTAATATTACTTCGGGTTTATTCATTCCTTATTGCATTTATTTTCTTGTTATAAATGTAATTATGGTGTGTGGTTGTTATAAACTCGCACACGGAAATTGTCACACGAGTCACTATTGCTGTTTCTCGTGTACGTGTGTATGTATATGTATATATATATATGGTGTGTGTGTGTGTGTATATATATGTCTCTGTATATGTGTGTGTCTATATATATATATATATCTGTGTATGTGTGTATATATGTTTGTGTGTATATATTTGGGTGTGTGTATAAGCACACACACACATGTGTAATGAAGAATTGTAAATTCTATAATATGAAATACTTTTGTAATGTCGTTATAAATATTATATATACACATACACACACACATTCTCAAAAGGACTCGCATATAATAATATATATATATATATATTTATATATTTAAAGAAATTTAAAAGCCATACAGTACATCAGAAAATTAAGGTTCTAAGATAAGGATAGAATATATATATATATATATATATATATATATATATATAGTAGTAATAATAAATTTGGACACTAAAATTATTATTATTATTATTGTTATACCATTTGCTAACTCAGTCAAATCTAACTTACTACGGTAAATAATTCATTTGTATCGTGGATATAGAATGAGCATATGTCCTTAATTAATACATATATAATAATCTATGCAGTTTATTTGAAGTAAATAGCCTGAAAATAATTTACAAAACACTTACTCATAAACACACACACACACACACACACACACACACACACACACACACACATATATATATATATATTTAGGTTTGTTGGTCCACCACTGGTTAGAACTGGTCATTCCGTATGGTCATAGTATAATAAACCTTTCAAGGAATTACACCAGTCCAGCCTCCTGTTACTTTATTTATATATATATATATATATTTATTAAAATAACAGATTAACGTTTAAGCAAAGAATCGCTGCTTTCACCCTTAACGGGATCTTCTGAAACTAACAAAGTCAATCTGTAAACGCAGAAGTGGATATTTCAAAAAACGTTGCAACCGGAGGAAGACAGGAAGACGATACTTTGGTTCGTGGATACGTTCGCTGGCAAAGAACGGGAAAAAACGAATAAGATACGTCATTAATAGGAGCGGTGAAAAACAATTACACGCAAAGACAGAACAACGTTTATGGTATAAAAGATGTCGTAGACTAATGTTCTCTTAGGTGGTTCATAGAGACGTTCACTGGCAATGAACGAAAAAAACGAAGATAATTCGTCATATGTGGAGCGTGGAGAACAATAGCACGCATAAGCAGTCAAATGTTTAAAATTTAGCTTCGTTTATTACTGCTATATATATTTCAGTGACAGCCATCTTTGGCTGTGACCTCTTCAGGTAGTCCGAATTAGTGTGGTATAGACAAGTACATATGTTGTTGAGGTGTATAATTTTGTCAATACTCTGATATGTCCAGTTCCTGGTTAAGTTGTTATTTCACTGAGGAACTGGAATCATATGAATTCAAACAA
>OZ024753.1:6956413-6966413 GCA_964016885.1 Eledone cirrhosa | reverse complement strand
ATAGTTTCCATTTATTAATATCGTATATATATATATATATATAATATATATATATATATATAATATATATATATATATACGAAATAGCAAAGAGAAAATATATATAAAACAATAAATATTAAGAAAGAAACACTAAAAACAAAATATGTACATTGATGCATTGATTGTGTTGGTAACAGATCTTGCTCGTTCGGTGAAAAACGATCGTATATGTCACAATGGAACGGAGTCCTGTAATCGATTGTGAACGTTGTGCTGAGAGAAAGCTGCAAATACTTCATGATGGCGTTTAAATTCAGATGCAATGAACTCTCCATACAGAACCAAATCAATGGGTTTGGTATTACTAATCTACCCCATTGTGTACACAAACACCGTGATATATGATCTACCGTCATTATCTTCCTCACTCACGTATTTCATTGTCCCAACTTTCTTTTTTAAATCTTATTTGATTCTCTCTCTCTCTCTCTCTCTCTCCCTCGATCTCTTATTCTCTCTCTCTCTCTCTCCCTCGATCTCTTATTCTCTCTCTCTCTCCCTCTATCTCTTATTCTCTCTCTCTCTCCCTCGATCTTTTATTCTCTCTCTCTCTACCTCGATCTCTTATTCTCTCTCTCTCTCTCTCCCTCGGTCTCTTATTCTCTCACCTTCTCACACTCTCTTATTTTCTCTCTCTTTCACTCTCTCTCTCTCTCTCTCTCTCTCTCTCTCCCTCGGTCTCTTATTCTCACTCCATCTCTATCGCTTTCCTCTCTCTCTCTCTCCCCCCCGTCTCAGTCTCTCTCTGCCTTCTCTCTCTCCCCAGTCTCCAGTCTCTCCCCCAATCTCAAGTCTCTCCCCCGTCTCAATCTCTCTCCCCCGTCTCAGTCTCTCTCTGCCCTCTCTCTCTCCCCCGTATCAGTCTCTCTCCCCCCGTATCAGTCTCTCTCTGCCCTCTCTATCTCCCCCGTCTCAGTCTCTCTCTGCCCTCTCTATCTCCCCCGTCTCAGTCTCTCTCTGCCCTCTCTATATCCTCCGTATCAGTCTCTCTCTGCCCTCTCTATCTCCCCCGTATCAGTCTCTCTTTGCCCTCTCTCTCTCCCCCGTATCAGTCTCTCTCTGCCCTCTCTCTCTCCCCCGTATCAGTCTCTCTCTCCCCCGTATCAGTCTCTCTCTCCCCCGTATCAGTCTCTCTCTCCCCCGTATCAGTCTCTCTCTCCCCCGTATCAGTCTCTCTCTCCCCCGTATCAGTCTCTCTCTCTCCCGTATCAGTCTCTCTCTCTCCCGTATCAGTCTCTCTCTCTCCCGTATCAGTCTCTCTCTCTCCCGTATCAGTCTCTCTCTGCCTTCTCTCTCTTCCCCGTATCAGTCTCTCTTCCCCGTATCAGTCTCTCTTCCTCGTATCAGTCTCTCTCTGCCCTCTCTCTCTCCCCCGTATCAGTCTCTCTCTGCCCTTTCTCTCTCCCCCGTCTCAGTCTCTCCAAACTTCCCCTCTGTCATATACTCATAACCATATTCCTATCTGAAATACACAAGGCTAACTTATGTTCTTCCTTTATCATCTTTACGTATTTTATATTATTGTTATATTTCTTGTTCTGTATCGGTAGAGGTTCGGACGCCATGCTTTGCAGCATAGTTACGTCCCTTTACGGTCTGAGCTCAAATCCTGCCGAGGTTAACTTTGCCTTTCATCCTTACGGGGTAGATAAATGAAGTACCAATAATTGCTGGCCTTGTGCCAAAAGTAGAAACAATTATTATTACCGGTAGAGCGTTAGGCGCCATGCTTTGTAGCATAGAGTTACGGCCCTTTATGCTCTGAGTTCAAATCCCGCCGAGGTTAACTTTGCCTTTCCACCTTACTGGGTCTATAAATGAAGTACCAGTAATGCACTGGGAGGTCGATTTAATCGGCTTTCCGCTCCCGTTCAACTTGCTGGCCTTGTGCCTAAAGTAGAAACATTTAACATTATTTGTTGCTATTGTGCGGTAGAGCGTCAGACATCATGTTTTGCAGCATAGAGTTATGGCCTTTTACGTTATGAGTTAAACTCTCTCCTAGGTTAGCTTTTTTCATATATATATATATATACACACATGCATATATATATATATATATATATATATATACATATACATGCATATATATATATATATATATATATATATATATGCACATATATACATATATATATATATATGCACATAAATACATATATATATATATATATATGCACATATATACATATATATATATATATGCACATACATATATATATATATATATATGCACATATATATATATATATATATATACATGCACATATATATATATACATATACATATACATGCACATATATATATATACATATACATGTACATGCACATATATATATGTACATATACATGCACATATATATATATGTGTGCATGTATATATATATATATATATATATGTGCACATATATATATATATATACATATACATGCACATATATATATACATATACATGCACATATATATATACATATACATGCACATATATATATATACATATACATGCACATATATATATATATATATATATATGTAGATAAATCTACCAAGAGTTTACGGTAGTGTCCAATCCGTATGAAGAACTCAATGTATTCCGGATATCATGGAAAGAAGAGATGTAATGAAAATCCAATTTCGGTGAAAGATAAACGGTATACAGAGTCAAGATAAAATATTAAACAAATAATGAACAAACAATTCCTTATATTAAACAAAAAAAGTTCACTATTTAACGATCGTTTCTAGGGTATATATGTGTTATAATTGGTATGCATATTTAACAGATCTATGTACAAAATTATACAAAATTATACAAATTATCAAGATTAAATATACATACCTAACTCATATATACGCCGTCTTCAGAAATAATAAATATTTCTGAAGACGGCGTATATATGAGTTAGGTATGTATATTTAATCTTGATAATTTGTATAATTTTGTATAATTTTGTACATAGATCTGTTAAATATGCATACCAATTATAACACATATATACCCTAGAAACGATCGTTAAATAGTGAACTTTTTTTGTTTAATATAAGGAATTGTTTGTTCATTATTTGTTTAATATTTTATATATATATATATATATATATATACATGCATATATATATATATATACATATATATATATAGCATATGCTGATGCAAAGTGCACAATTCTATATACAACATACAACGTTCCCCGTCTATTCATATGAACAGGTGAAAAACAAACGGCTTGAGTCGGCCATATACACGAAATATGAGGAAAATGTAACGAGCAAATCCATTTAGCAAATCACGTTAATACGAAATTCTATACTAACGAACAAGCCATAAGTTAAAATTAATTTCATTATTATATTGGGAAACTTTGAACTCCGATGCAATAAATTTTCGGTGGGTCCATTGATTTATGAGAAGGATTACATACAGTGACATATTCTCGAACGATTAACTGTTATACATTGATTCAATATTCCGAAATTAAATATGCACACTTCCTTCTTAATAAGATGTTCTCTCGTTCTTATATGCCACAGAATATACTCTAAATGCTTCGTTCTTGGTAACAGTATAATTAATGTATATATATATGTATATAGATATATATATATATATATATATATATATGGATGGATATGGATGTAGATATGTATGTATGGATGGGTATAGGTATGTGTGTATGGATTTATGTATGTTTTGATGGATGTATATATGTGTGTATGGATGGATGTAGGTATGTGTATGGATGTATATATGTATGCATATAGATGGATTGCTGTAGTTATGTGTATATGTATGGATGCATATATGCATGGTCATTCTTGAGTGCAACTGGTAACATGTACTGCAGTACAACCTCTCGCATGGTCGGGTCGTTGGCGACTAAACCGGCAACCCCACTAAGTCGGCAACCACACTAAGTTTACTTGGTGAGGAGGGTGATTTTGGACACCCTGTAGGACAAAAAACAAAACCTGACAAAGGGCGGAAGAACTCATAAGAGTCAACGGCCATCCAAAAGTGTGTAAATATGTATGTACATATGTATGTGTATATGCATGGGTGCATGTGTATGTATATGCGCGGAGACATAGAAATAGTCGGGCTGGACACCCGATCTCACGGTTAAACCACTGGGAGTGAAGGACCCCTAGCCCTTGTCAGGGCATTCTTCTAGGAGAAGGCAACTCAGGAAACTGGGATAACTCTGATATAAAACCTGCGGCTCAGTAGTTACCGATGATGTTGATCTTTTCTTCTTTTCGGGTTATAGCTACTGTCGCTCAGAGAGTGGGATTGGCTCCGTGCACAGTCTTTCCTCGCTTTAAAAAATATCTTCACGCACAGGCATTGCACGATAGAATTAATTAATAATTATTAATAATGGTATATCGTGCAATGGCCATACTCGATAACGAGGGGGAAGCCATCATATATGTATGTATGGATGTATATATGTATGTATCGATAGTAGTTATGTATGTATTTGTGTGTATGGATGGATGTATTGATGGATATATATATATATGTATGTCTTGATTGATGTAGTTATGTATATATGTACGTATGCTTGGACGTATATACGTATGCTTGTGTGTATGTGTGTATGCATACATACACACCTACTAATTTACATATGAAATAACGCATGTCTGATGGGCACGTTGCTTAAATTGACATGAAGATTTAGTTAACATTTTACTGTCAATCTCTCCATGTTCCCTTCTCAATCGTGGTCTCTGCTTCTGATTTTCTCTTTTAAAATGTCACTAACTTTTATGGAATTTTTTACGAAAAATCTTCAATTCAATTTTACTCTAGAAGATTTTACTGTTTAAAATGTTGTTTAGATACACATGGTCTCCATTAATACAACGCCATATACAAAAGACCCACCTTGTTGTTGCAACATATTCTCAAGGATTTTCCAACCATTAATATAATATTCCAATAAATAGAATCAACAAAACGATTCAGCAAAAACATATTTGCATCGGGTCATTCGAAATGATTAACAACATATAAATTCCAAACGTAAGTAATAACTACAGATACTGCTTGATATACCCCGCCCCCCCCCCCCCCCCCCCCCGCCTCGTATCTAGGGGGCATTTTACGCGATTTTCTAACCTATTATACAAGAAATTATATCAGGAAAGAGGAAAAAAGAAATTAAAACGTATTCCTCAAACAACTTCAAAGTCAACAACTTGCTTCGCCATTAAATATCGTCAACAAGAAGACCAGAATAACCAATACGATAAATGTCGTCTGCAACTACCAAACAATACATTTACAACAAAAAAAAATAAGAGAAATATAACGGCTACTACTGCAACAAGGGCATTAGCAAAACAGTCTCGAATATGATGTAAATAGCTATTAATGCTATATTTTCGTTAACAGATGATGTGTTTCCCGAATTAAATCTGTTTGTTGATTTGTAGATCATTTGCCAATCCGAGGCATAATTGCTATATACGTACGAATATGTGTATGTACGCATATATGTATATATGCATGTATGTATGTATGCATGTATGTATGTACGCATGTATGTATGAATTTATGTATGTGTGTATGTACGTATCTATGAATGCTTGTATGTATGCATTTATATATATATATATGAATTCATGTATGTATGTTGTTCTGCTTTTATAATTTCACAAATGTTTTACCAATAGAGAGAGAGTCGGTTTCTAACATAGACACAAGACCCTCCAATTGGGACTTACACAACATCAACTAGGTAGATATGTCTGCATGTCTGCATGCATGTGTGTGTAGGTATGGATGTTATTGTATGTGTGGATGTGGATGTTTTGAGTTGTATGTGTGCATGTGCACATGTTTGTATCTGTAGAAGTGTACATGCAGTTATTAGATGCAGCATTTTGGGAATGTTTTACATATTTTACTGTTCCGTTAAAGGATTGTACTTGTAATTTTCTAACTAGTCGTGTTCTTTCTGATTCTGTGAAGCCCAGCTTCTCAAGATTTGTACTGAGGCAGTTACTAACATATATGTATGTAGGTATATATGTTCTTCTGGTTTTATAATTTCACAAATGTTTTACAAATAGAAAGAGGATCGGTTTCTAATATAGACACAAGACTCACTAGTTGGAATTTATATAGCATCAACTAGGTAGATATGTCTGCATGTATGCAGGTATGGATGTTATTGTATATGTGGAGGTGTATGTTTTGAGTTGTATGTGTGCATGTGCATAGGTTTTGAATCTGTACGTGTGTACATGCTGTTATTCGATGCAGAATTTATGTCAGGAGCAATTGATACTTCGCTGAGTCTGTCATAGTTTACTAGCTCTATATGGACGTTTAAATTTATTAAATAAATAACTAGATACCTGGCTTATCGTTCAAGAGACTTATCAGGTATTTTACCGGGATATATATATATATATATATATATATATATATATAATGTGTGTGTGTGTGTGACAAACAGCGACAGTCTTTCATTATTTTTGTAATTAAAATCATGTCTAAGATAAGACGTCTAGTATCAGAAAATTTAAAACGTGAGAGTATTACTAATTAATATTGTATATTACATTATGATGTCTATCTGTGTGTATATATATATATATATATATATATATATATATATATAAGGAATTTGTATTTTACATGCAGCATTTATATGGTATAAAGAATTCGAATTATTTATATATGTCCCCCTTGCTTCTTCTGGACACCACCAGAGGACGTTAGCCCTGTTGTTTGCAGAGCTACGGCTTCCTAAAACCGTGTTTCTTTAGAAAGACGAAATTTCTATACATATTTGTAAAAAGCAACGCTTGAAGCGAAATCCTATTTCTCTTCTACACACACACACACACACACACACACACACACACACACACACACACACACATATATATATATATATATATATATATATATATATATATATATATATATGCATATATATAAAACGAAGGAAGTTTGGTAAGGAACCAGATGGACCAGTCCAGAAATAGCCGTCGAAACCGCTTGAAGTCTGTCACCGGAGTTAAACATTGTCCTATATATATATATATATATATATATATATATATATATTTTAGTACACCATTAACGAAGCTTTAGTTCGCGGCGAAGCTAACGAATGCAAATTCGGTATGTAGCTTTAGCACTCGAATGGGGAAAAGTATCCCAGAGTAATAACAATACGTTTAGACAGCTTAGCAAATCAAATATAGCCATCGGCAGTCCTGCCGCATCACCAGAGCAACGAAAATACAGGACTCAGGAAAAGATATATATGGCATATAAACTGATCATAGCTATAGTACCTGTACAGAGTCATTGGAAGTCCGGCACGTTCACAAATATATGTTCCTCTTGCTGAAGTTCACATACTTGTATTTATATGAACACGCCTTCTTCCACGCGTACACATATATACCCAACCTCCAACCCTCTCCCTCACACAGAGGCACGCACGCACATGCACACACACACACACACACACACACACACACACACACATATACAGGTGTGTATATATATATATATATATATATATATATATATATATATATATATATATGTGTGTGTGTATATAACAAGGAAATTGTGGTAAGAAGCCAGGGGGACCATAACACACCAGAGTACTCGATACTTAGAGTAGTAGAGGGGATAATAGTAATAGTAAAAGAGTCAGGACCCCGACGGCTGAGCTCCGGTCGTTTCGACAGCTATATCCGAACTCGTTCGAATTGGCCGAACTGTGGAAACGGCCGGAGCTCAGCCGGTGGGGTCCTCTCTCTCTCTATATATATATGAAGAGAGAGCATGAGAGACAAGGTTAGTGAGTGTGTGAGAGAGAGACTGAGAATAAAATACAATTCATATAATTATCAAATGTGATCACAATTTTTTTCACATTCAAAACATAACTAAATTTACGCAACAAAAACAAGTTGGAGACCATAATTTTGTCTTTTATACATCAACATATATATTACCTGATTAGTACTAGTCATTATAAATTTACATACGATTACTTACTCTTATTACATGATTCATTGCTCAACTTCAGTTAAAGAATTTTAGTCAGTGACATGGCGAGAATAAACTAAAGCGTTTCATGATCAGTAGAGTGTCTTACAAAATATAAATTGGAATTCAAACACATTTCCATTCCGAGATTCTGCATTTCTAGCACCATTACGTTTCATTTTATTCTGTTGTATGTCTATCTGTATGAGGGCTGGTCGAAAAGTTCAGAGGCTGACCAAGATAATCATATGTAATGACCAAATAAGTTTCGTTTTTCAACATAGTCCTAGGAAGGAACCAATGCAGTTTTTTTTAATAAGAAGAGTTGAAATTAATACATGCAATATTTCACAGCTTAAGTATCATTATTCCTTCAAAGTCGGCTTCTGAACTTTACAGCCGACTTGGACAAACAGATCTTTGTTTTTCATGAGATACTTCTCTATGGCAATGAAATTTACTTCAAATATCGTCTGAGAAGGTTAACGGCAAAGATAGAGGTACCGTTCACCATTAAATTTCATATAAAGGTGAACATAACTTACGTAAATAATTATATTTTATCAATGCAGCTGTAGACTAGCTGAAAGACTGGGGAGAAGCACCATTTTGGGTGTGTATCGTATTTGGCATTACTTTAATGGATTGTTATGTTGTATGGTATTGGGTTATTTAAGTCGAAGCTGCGTTTCGTAGACATTTGTGGTGTGTCAAAACTCCCTGTTTTGATAAACCACCAACGGGTTCCTGGGTAGTTAATATGTGAAAAATATACCGATGCCTGACAATGTGTATGAATCTTAATACAAACATAGCATAAAATATATGGCCATGTTTATTGAGAAGGAAATCGGCTCCGACGATGAGGAACACTTGTGTAATAGGGTACTAGCAATAACTTAACTATGACATGCCAATATGCGACTAGAAAGACGACATGAGAGATTCTCTATCTCAGGCATGTCAAACTGAGACTCCCCCGAGGGCCACATGTGTTCCATATGTGTTGTCTGAGGTCCACATGGGTCACACATGTGTTGTCTGAGGTCCACACATGACAACTAATTGCGCACATTACGATTAATTTTTTAAATTTTATAGTACGAAGATAAAACATGGTCGCGCTGTAAATACCCTCGAGCGGGCCACTGGTGTGCTTGTAAAGGGCCGACAGCAATCATGTTTAAGTTTACCTTCGGTTAACAATTAGGAATCGTAACAACCCTACTTAGTTGGTTCTCATCCGCCTGTAGGCTTGTTATTCAATGGGGTTTTTTTAATGTTACGCAAGCTATATTTTCATTTCATCATTTTATGTAATTACTTTATATAATTGAAAGTTATATAACTCGAGTATTATTCATATTGCGTAACGTATCAGTCTCTCTTCTCGTTATTACATCACGTTTTGTCCCATACACACGCATATATATTATTTCATAATATGTATGAAAGCGTTTGGCTGCAGACAACAACAAAAACAATAACAACAAATTATTATTATTATTATTATTATTGATATCACTGATTAGATTGTTGTCGCTATTTTCGTATTTGATATCATCAATTTATTTTTATCGTTTTGTTGTATCTGGTATCTAAGAAGGGTTTGGTATGTTCCACACGGAACACTGAACACTTCAATTTCAACAGACAATATCGATACACACCATTAAACCCGATATACATTTTATATATATAATTTGTTATATTTTTACGAAATGTTTGATGGCGGGGCTGGCGCGTGGCAGAGTAATATTTCTCTAGAAATTCAAGAACTAGAAGGAGAAGATGGAGAAGAAGATACAGAAAAAGAAGACGGAGAAGAAGAAGATAAAGAAGATACAGAAGAAGAACGACAGCAACAATAACAGCAATAACAATAACAGCTACAAAATCAACAATAACAGCAATAACAGCAGCAGCACAA
>OZ024753.1:6933913-6936413 GCA_964016885.1 Eledone cirrhosa | reverse complement strand
AACTTTGCCTTTCATCCTTACGGGGTCGATAAAATAAAGTACGAATAATAGACTGGATAATTGCTGGCCTTGTGCCAACAGTAGAAACAATTATTAGAGGATAAAGGGCGGTGGATTGGCAGTATCGGTAGAGTGTCGGACGCCATGCTTTCCAGCATCGTTATGTCTCTTTACGGTCTGAGTTCAAATTCTGTCGAGGTTAACTTTGCCTTTCATCCTTATGGGTTCGATAAAATAAAGTAAATAAAGTACCATTAATGCATTGAGTATTTGCTGGCCTTGTGCCAAAAGTAGAAACGATTATTAGAGGAGTATTCTTCTATTCACTATCATCTATTTTATGTAACTGTTTGTTGTTAAAGCCTCCTTACTCTTAGCTACATTTTCCCAAATGTCATGAGAAGTGGTATATATTCTCTAACCTTCTCTGGGGATCAATCAATCAAATAATTCTTACATCTACAATCACCGGTTATGAACGAATTGACAAGTAATTTATCGTAAAGTACCCCACATTTGAAACCACTTCTCTTCACGTGGAACGGATGCTTTTTGTTTATCAATGAACATTTATATTTTCTCGCAATGTTATAGCAGTAAAAGTTTTGAATACTGTAGACAGATAGGCTGTGGGTCTTTAGTATATGGGGCGTTATTGTTATTTTAATGCTGAAGGTCAAGACATTATTATTCCAGCTTGGCCGTGCGTGTGTTATTTTTAGCGTTTTGAATACATAGTTTTGCAAGTTCTTCTTTGTATGTAGCCTATAAGTGCCTTTTGTGATTTTTATAGCTACTTACGTTTGTAATTTTAGCTATTTTTCACATTCACGTCCGTAGCGACCTTTTTCGCTTTCCACAATCCTAACAATATTTCTCCTATTTCACTTGTTGTTGGCAATGCATTGATTTCTCGTATGCGTTTCCCTAGTTCTTGCTAAAATCAATAATGATTCGGGTCGAAATGTTTACTCTGTTCAAAGAATCGTTGTCGTTTTTCATAATGACGGATTATTTGCAATGTTAGCGTGGATCTCATGATTTAGACGTTCTTTGATTTCGGAATTTCTCCCTTTGTTATGTTAGATTTCATTGGTATTGTTATCGTTTTTATTACATAGTTTGTGTCTTCTGTTTATGGATTTCATTAAGGTTTGAAGAATATTTTCTTCTACTTCTTTTCTTTCAATGTACATTTAATCTTTTTTTTTTTTTTTCTTATTCGTTTGGAATTAGATAATCGTATATATGCGCTTCTGAGGAAGTAACCACATTCCTTTGTGACTACTGATTTCTGTAGAGAAACGTTCTATTAATCTTGATGACATTGATATTCCCATGGGCTTTCACTAAACATTCTGCGATCCACATGAAGAATCTCTACCGCTATTAGGTTCTTGAATAATTTCACCGTTAAATCGTTGTCATATTGAACATTTTTGTCTTAATAGTTTCTATTGCGTACATCCTTCTCTTATTTATTTTTATTAGTATTTTTACTGTTGTTGTTTTCATTATTATTATTATTACTATTAAGGGCGGTGGATTGGCACGATCGGTAGAGGATCGGGCAACATGCTTTGCAGCATAGAGTTATGGCTCTTTAGGTTCTGAGTTCAAATCCCGTCGAAATTAACTTTGCCTTTCAACCTTACGGTGTCGATAAAATAAAGTACCATTAATGTACTGGGATAATTGCTGCCCTTGTGCCAAAAGTAGAAAAATTATTATTATTATCTTGATTATTATTATCAGTCATTGATGTTGTTTAACTGGAACGTTTGTTCAAATGAACATCAAGATGCTACCTGCCGCCTCAGATATTCAGGACGTATCGGAGGTTTCTTGCTGGTCCCAGCAAACATGCCATTTGAAGCGTTCCAAAAAAAGAGACTGGATTAATGTTCTTTAACCATCCTTGAAAACGCTATTGCTTGCATGTGTACATGGTCCAGTCATTTCTGATGCAGTCGTAGGGGCGCAGTAGTGACATACGGCGTTTCTAGTGTATTCTATTCCTGGTGGATGATATTCCTCTCCAGGACTGAACACACCAGATTTCTTCCAGCGAAAGTAATAAAGATATACACGGGGAGAATCTACCCCAGTACTTGACCGGTGTTTAATTTATGGCACTCGAATGGATGAAAGGCAAAGTTGATCTCTGTGGGATTTCAGCTCAGAGAACAGAGAGCCAGAACGAATGCTGCCAAGCATTCCATCCGACGTTCTAACGACTCGGCCAATTCTTCGCCCTGTTAACAAGTTTAAGGTCAATTAAATTGGAAGGACACAATACTCTCACAAATAATTTTATGAACATACGTCATAAAATTATTAAAAGATTTTGTTTAATATCAATGCAATCAATTTAAATGATTCTGTCGATTATTAAATTACACTAGGGTCGGTGAATTGGCAGTATCGGTAGAGATTCGGACGCCATGCTTTGCAGCATAGTTACGTCGCTTTACGATCTGAGTTCAAATCCCGCCGAGGT
>OZ024753.1:6913913-6921413 GCA_964016885.1 Eledone cirrhosa | reverse complement strand
GCTTTACACATCTTAGAAATTATCAATGTCAAACTAGAATTTGGTCGTAATAGTTTGTCTGTTTTAACGAGCTTATTTTATTTTATTTTAGTAGACATTTTGTGGCATATTTATCTTGTATAGCTTACAGCATTTCGAGTCTTTACAACATGTACAATTCTCGCACGAACTAAAATAGGTGAGGTACTGTCATATCAGAATGTATGTCGTTTTCAATTTTAGTCAATTGCGATGATTCTTTCACAATAGGTAATTTCAGCAAAAACGTGTTCTTTCATCGAGTATTTTATGTTAAAGACAAATCAGTTGTTTAAACCGTTTTTTTTTCCTTTTTTTTTTTTTCAACAGCTCTTTAGCTGGCTGAGTTGTTAGAGAATTGGATTCATAATCGTGAGGTTGTAAGTTCGATTCCCGGACCGGTTGGTGCGTTACATCCTTTAGCATGACACTTTATTTCACGTTGCTCTTTCTACCTGGAGTTTCGACCGATATACAGTATTAGCTTTTGGAAAGACCAATGGAAACATTGCTTCCTCGGTCCAATTTGACGAAAGTCGATCAATTTAACTGACAGTACTATTAGGTAGATTACAAGGCCGGTGGATTTGTAGTATCAGTAGAGTGTCGGACAACATACTTCACGGCACAGCGTTACGTATCTTTATGCTGTGAGTTCAAATCCTGCCGAGGTTAGCGTTATTTTCCATACTTACGCTGTCGATAAAATAAAGTACCAGTAACGCACGAGGGTCGATTTAATCAAATTTCTTTCTCCCGAAATTGTCGGCCTTGTGCCTAAATCAGAAACCAGGGTCGGACGCCATGCTTTCCAGCATAGTTACGTCCCTTTACGATCTGAGTTCAAATCCCGCCGAGGTTGACTTTGCCTTTCATCCTTACGGGGTCGATAAAATAAAGTACCAGTAATACACTGGTTAATTGCTGGCCTTGTGCCTAAAGTAGAAACAATTATTAGATATGTCACAATTCTTGTAAAGCAAGCGTTGTCAACCTTTTGGGGTGTGCGGACCACATTGCTATGCAATGTCTTGTCGGCGGACCATAATATCAAAATATAATGAATTTGCTCGACCTCAGACGCTCTGTCCAGAAGGCTACGTTAATTTTGGGATTTAAAGAAGAACACTGAATTTTATGTGAAATTACTTTAATGACATTCCTTACGACAAATACAATATTGGTAGAAATGGTAAATAGTTTAATGAGATACTTGAATGAAAACATGTAATGCTTCAGGTGTACGTGTCTTAACACAAACAACATATGAGTATTCTTTAGAATCTAAAGAATATACCTGGCTGTTTGTGTTAAGACACGTACAACTGAGGAATTACATGTTTTCATTCAACGCGTAAATATGTTCAAGAAGAACAAAGGGCCATGTCGTGTGGTTGAACATGGGTTACCGTGATTGGAAAGCAAATCCTGTTACTACAAATGTATGGTATGGTTTGGTATGCTTACGTCAATCCAGAGGGAGTCGTAGTCGCACACGACATTTCTTGGCCATTTTAAAGCATGGCGGAGCTCACCTCCTCACCAGGCCTGAACATATTAGATGTCGTCCAGAGGAGGATGGAGAGAGAGAGAGAGAGAGAGATTGATTGATTCTCGAGTTGAGCCAAGGGTAAGCACAGTTAGAAAATGTAGTCAATTCATTTGTAGAGTATAGTTATCTTTATAAATTATAAAGAAATGACGTCTAAAGATTCTACATCTTCAGGAATGGCCTAATGATTTCATACGAATGAAACCGTTATAATCCTGAGGATGTAATTCTGTGAATATAATATATTATAAACACGCACGCACGCACGCGCACACGCACACACGCACACACGCACACACGCACACACACTATATTAAAATAACAGATTAAAGTTTTTAAGTAAAGAATCGCTGCTTTCACCCTTCACGTTAAGGGTGAAAGCAGCGATTCTTTGCTTAAACTTTAATCTGTTATTTTAATAAATATTTGCTCTAGGGTTCTTATATATTTGATATATATGTATCCTTATCGAGACCTCTTTGGATTTTAGTCTACAAATTTATTATTATTACTATATATATATATATATATATATATATATATGTATACACTGTATACGTAGCCGATCTCACGGACATTTAAGAAAAACTGAGGGGATAAAGTTAATATAAAGGGTGGTGTGCTCATACGCGGAGATGCTATAAAATAGGCTGCAGATAAAAAAAGCTGTCATCCACCGCTATATACATGTATACATATAATATATATATATATATATAAGAAAATGTTTAACCCCGACGGCAGAGCTCAACCCGTTCCCTATTACCCACTCTACTACCCTAAGTATTGAGTACTCTGGTACGTTATGGTCCATCTGGTTCCTTACCACACTTCCTTCGTTATATATATATATATATTTACTGTAAAAATCACATTTATTACATCCTAGCATGCTTCTCTTAATTTCGTATTTTAGTTCAGCCTCATCGCCGAATATGATACAGTTCCTGCTTAAACGTAACAGTCTGGAAACTACCGAATTATCTAGAAAGGGTAACACATCATATCAGCCATACATTACCGAACTGAACTGAATAAATGAATGATGTGGCTTTTTATCATTGACCAAACCATGATCAAGAAGCTCTATGATTAACGGTGCTTTACCCAATGACATGATCTATATTTTAGACATACTTGTAACGAAATCGACATTAAATAACGTTTCCCTTTCCTTTTGAAGACAGCAAAGAGTTATTTCATAGAGATATGGCTGTTCAAACATTGAGCGTTAGCAGATTAAACGCCGGTGCATTTGTATTAACTAGCAGTGAATAAGGCCTCAATCGATTTCATCTAAAATATGTGTTAGTTTCTGCATTTCATAGTTTCTCTGATATATAATATCTAGTGTGACAGTAATCGATATGAATTGCCATTATCCATACGGATTGAGACGGATGATGAAATTCATAGAGGCAGCAACTTTGGCACACAATAGGGACCACAGATTTTGGCTTCTATATATTCTGTGTGGAATCCTAGAACTTCCGGTAAATTTCACATGAATTGCAATTGTAACATATTTCATTGTAACATACATCCATTAAGCATGAATGGCTGGGCATCACTTTCCAGCTTTTATATACTTCTGAAACTCCCGTTAATAACGTAATACATACATATATATATAATTACAACAGTGACATAAACAGGTACTCAAGTTTCGTTGGGTTTTTGGCCCCAATCCATTCAGCCTGTCATGAGAAAATTCAAAAACCTTTGTCGTTGTTGTGATTATTGATACTAAACTCGCCCTATGGACTAAATGCTCTTACTCTTGGATATTTCCACTTAACTTTTACTTCAGTATATATATATATATATATATATATATATATATATATATATATACTGATACCCGGATGTAACACATTCGCAAACTAAGCACACAACACACACAAAAACAAGATGGCGTAGGACAGAACAAAGGAGAGACACAAAAACAAAGAAAAGAATCCCCAGTCACTGAAGAGGTCACAGAATGTGTGACGAAAAAACTTTGACAATATATGAACAATCGTCTGGTTGTGGAACCAACCAACCGGAAATTTATAAATTCCTAAATTTATAAATTTATTATAATAAATTGAAGTGAAAGCATCTGGTGCGTGTGTTTCTTATTGGCAACATGACCCTCCCAAATTATAACAATATATACATATATATACATATATACACATATATACACATATATATATATACATATATTGGCAACATGACCCTCCCAAAGTATAACAATATATATACATATATATATATATAAATAAATATATATATATATATACATACAGGTTTAAAGGTGCAAACTACTTGCGTTCGTAGGCGGTATACTTTGGGAGGGTCATGTTGCCAATAAGAAACACACGCACCAGTGTCTTTCACTTCAATTTATTATATATTAAATTTATAAATTTAGGAATTTATAAATTTCCGGTTGGTTGGTTGGTTCCACAACCAGACGCTTGTTCATATATTGTCAAAGTTCTTTCGTCACACATTCTGTGACCTCTTCAGTGACTGGGGATTATTTTCTTTGTTGTTGTGTCTCTCCTTTGTTCTGTCCTACGGCATCTTGTTTTTGTGTGTGTTGTGTGCTTAGTTTGCGCATGTGTTACATCCGGGTGTCTGTGTGTGTTTATATTTGTTTATTTATTTGTTTATTTACATGTTACTGGTTGGTTCTTTGTTCTATGTGTGTGTGTGTTTTCATTTTGTCCTTAATTGTAAGTTGTGATGTTGCTGTTCTTAAATTCCTAAATTTATAAATTTAATTTATAATAAATTGAAGTGAAAGAAATTGGTGCGTGTGTTTCTTATTGGCAACATGACCCTGCCAAAGTATAACAATATCGGTTTCAACACACGTTTTCAGATAAAGAATCTTGCTAAACAAATTCGGAAACGAAATAAATATACATATATATATATATATATATATATATATATATATATATATATATATATATATATCAACTCTGGATGTCGGTGACCATGTCCAGCTAACCTCAGTCTCCTCTGTGTCACTTGCGAGGAGACTTTTGGGAGGCTCCCATACAGCTCTGAGTTTTTCATCCTCAATGTATACTGATTAATGTTCAGAGCCATCCTCAGCATTCTCCTGTAGCACCCATCCACCATCTGAGTGAGTTTCTTGGTCAGTGTCCAAGTCTCAGACCCATACAGCAACACACTCCACTACAGCAATGAAGAGGCGGATTTTCAAATCTTTACGAAGGTCCGACTTCCACACCGATCTCAAGAGTTGACATTGCACTCAGTGCTCCAGTGGGAGCCCCTACATGGACACACTGAAAGAGGAAGACCAAGGTTAACTTATGTTGATGCCCTAAGGACAGACACCGGTCTGTTGGAGACGCAGGACGTGGCAGCGATAATGAGGGACAGAGACCACAGGAGAGAACTCGTCCATGGATCTCGGGAATTTTACCCGCCCTAGAATATATATATATATATATATATATATATACACACGTGTGTGTGTGTACTTTTTTTGTACGATCCACATTAATACATACAAAAATACATAGACTGAGGCGCACACACACACGCATGTATGTGTGTTTAAATAAAGTTAATAAATTACGATTAACTTAAAGATATATTTACTTACGTTATAAATTTGATAGCAACATTTTAAGAGTAATATCTGCGGGAGTCAGACCACACACTACTGCATACAATACTAAGCTAAGATGACACCACATCATCAACCTTTGCGTATGTAGATTAAATTGCATTGGTGTACTTACTGTGATTAAACTTGACAGCTTAATGGGATCAACTCCACAACGATTAATCATCTCGATGCCGTCAACACTTTCCAGCCTCATGTTGGGTACTTCCATGTTGGCTAAGACTATGGCAAATTAAATGTATACAGTTGCTGTCACGTGTATGACGAATCCGGTTATCGACTGAGTCCATTGTGCAGATAGGAGGAGGAAGGGCGGGCAGTTTTCATCTGCCTGGTGGCCATGGCGAAAGGGATTGTGTGGTGGACAAGGTTGAAGGGATTGAACACGGACACTTTCCTCTCCGGCGAATCCCTGATTATTTTTTTCAAATTTCACTTGAAGAGGAAAATCAGGGTAGAGCGGCAAATCCTGTTTTCTAGTAAGTTTTGTGAAAGGTGGGTGAAATTGGAGAGTCTGGTCCAATTGAACGGGCGCGCTCTGAGTATGCGCCTGTAGACTGAGGAGTTGGAGAACTGAGAGAGGGCACTTGCCCTGGTGGTCAGGGTGGCCGGGGTGTTTTGTGTGGTTTTCGCCACGAGTGACCCTCAGAGGTCCCTTTTTTCTACAGGGAAATTTTGTTTGAATTTTTTAATTTGTTTTTACACAGTTCTATTTTCTTGTTATAACATTTTTACACGGCAAAAACCCACTTTGTACCGTTCTGTGCCGTCTGTTATGTTTCTCTTCTTGTTGCCAATAAAGAAACCATAATAATATAAAGACGGTGAAGTGCCAGAGTCGTTAAAACGCCGGATAGCATGATGTGTGGTATTCGTTCCGGGGTTCTACTCTCTCAGTTCAAATCCCGTTTAGGTCAACTTTGCCTTTCATCAAATCGAGGTCGATGAAAATACCTACCAAATACTGGAATGCAGTAGATTCTTCCTCTATATCTGTTTGTCAACTCCTTTCTCTCTAAATCTCTATCATTCTCTGGAAGAAATCTGCTGCATTTAGACCTGGAGTGGAGATAGACAGCGCCAGGTTTTGAAATGCCATAAGGAATACCCTATGTCAAAATGGCGTCCGTAAGTCTTCCCGAGGAGTCACAGGTTCATACAATACCATGTCTTACAATGAAAAATATAAAGGTTAAGTCTTTCATGTTAAATCTCATATACGATATCAATTGTGAGATGAAACGATTCTCCCAACTGATGTTACTGAAATAATCGATAGACTACAAGCCTTCTATAGATCTTAACAATATCACCGGAATATATATTTTGAACAATGGTGATTACTGCTTTTAAGCTGGTCTTTAACATTTATTCAAGTTTTGAACAACGGATAAAAGACGTTTTACATTGCGACATCGCCATTGCCGTGAACAAAAATGGGAAAATAAATATAAAACTATATTCGTAGCTATGAATATAAATATAAGATAAATAACTGGTCTCCTTGAAATTAATTATTAGTAATAATGATTTATACCTTAGGGAGCCGTCCAGAAATTATATATATTGGAGCAAATCGAGATTGAAGCACAAATCTGAAAATTGGAAGTCCTAGAAGCTTACCAAAACACCTCGCTTACATCTATTTCGTACTCACTTAGTTAATGAATGAATATTTAAAATTCAATGGAATTTTAACCTCCCACTCTAATATATATATATAAAAACATTTATCTTGTTGTATCCCAACAAATTAAATATAACCTCTACATACATATATATATATTTCGTTTCTGAATTTGTTTAGCAAGATATTTTTATCTGAAAACGTGTGTTGAAACCGATATTGTTATACTTTGGGAGGGTCATGTTGCCAATAAGAATCACACGCACCACACGTTTCACTCCAATCTATTATAAATTAAAAAAGAATTTAAAAAAAAAAATTGTTTTTATAAATTCCCGTTGGTTGGTTGGTTCTACAACCAGACGGCTGTTCATATATTGTCAAAGTTATTTCGTCACACATTCTGTGACCTCTTCTTTTTATGTTTTGTGCCACTCCCTTGTTCTTTCCTACGCCATCTTGTATGTATAAATATGTATAAATAATTGTTTCTACTTTTGGGTCAAGGCCAGCAATTAGACAGTGCATTACTGGTACTTTATTTTATCGACCCCGTAAGGATGAAAGGCAAAGTTAACCTCGGCGGGATTTGAACTCAGAATGCAAACTCAAGGCGTCAAAGCATGGCGTCCGACCCTCTACTGA
>OZ024753.1:6901413-6903913 GCA_964016885.1 Eledone cirrhosa | reverse complement strand
ACGTATATATTTCAACGCCGGGAAATACGTATATATTTCAACGCCGGGAAATACGTATATATTTCAACGCCGGGAAATACGGTATATATTTCAACGCCGGGAAATACGTATATATTTCAACGCCGGGAAATACGGTATATATTTCAACGCCGGGAAATACGTATATATTTCAACGCCGGGAAATACGTATATATTTCAACGCCGGGAAATACGGTATATATTTCAACGCCGGGAAATACGGTATATATTTCAACGCCGGGAAATACGGTATATATTTCAACGCCGGGAAATACGGTATATATTTCAACGCCGGGAAATACGGTATATATTTCAACGCCGGGAAATACGTCTATATTTCAACGCCGGGAAATACAGTATATATTTCGACGTCGGGAAATACGGTATATATTTCAACGCCGGGAAATACGGTATATATTTCAACGCCGGGAAATACGGTATATATTTCGACGCCGGGAAATACAGTATATATTTCGACGCCGGGAAATACGGTATATATTTCAACGCCGGGAAATACGTATATATTTCAACGCCGGGAAATACGGTATATATTTCAACGCCGGGAAATACGTATATATTTCGACGCCGGGAAATACGTATATATTTCAACGCCGGGAAATACGTATATATTTCAACGCCGGGAAATACGTATATATTTCAACGCCAGGAAATACGGTATATATTTCAACGCCAGATAGAAATAAAAAGCCAACTATAGCGAGATTAGAAATCACAAACTAAATCCATATAGATAATTACATGAGTTCTATGCTTTTACACAACTTCTCTTACACTCATGTTTGTTTGCTACACTAAATGCAATAACACCAGCAATTAAATCCATAATAAGGAGACTCAGCGTGGAAAATTATTTTGTTGCTATTCAATTCTAAATTGCAAATATTATTACCGTTGTTTTCTTTTTGTTTTTTGTTTGTTTTCTTCATATTATTTTTTTTGTAATTCCGACCATCTTACCTCACAAAAGAATATTCATTTCCTCAGTGTAGAAAACAACTGGACTCAATCTAATTAGTGGAATAAAATCCTCCAAAGAGACTAACAATCCTAACAGTGCATATGTCTGAAGAAAATCTCGCAATAATTATTAATTTTATGTTCATCCATCTAATCAAAACTGTTTTATCAAGCCATGTGTGTAAAATATGTTCCTATATCTATGTGATTATATGATAATGGCTGTGTGTGTTTGTATGCCTTTGTTTGCAAGTGTCTTTTTCTGTCTTTCTCCAAAGTATTATAAAGAATTGGACACAATAGATGAATATATTTTTTTAATTATAAATTCTTTATTTTGATCAATAAAAAAAAAAACAATTGAAAAATAATTTTATCAGCGAAATGTAAACACCTGACTAAGAGCACAGCAGTTGCTACAGTTATATTTTATTTTGAAGAACAGGCGAAACACGTTCGTTGTTGTCAGGAGGCAAGACCCTATAGAACTGATACAAGACACTCAATTTCTGACATAACATCTTGTTGTTTTTTACTTGTAAAAATATCTTCCAGCGCAGCAAAGGAAAATGTTATCTTTATATCTATCTATCTATTACGAAAAGTATGTGATTGCTTGCTTGCTTGTTTGTCTGTAATGTAATACAGCCAAAGGGGCGCATAGTGGGAAATACTTTGAAACAAATTGCCCCTGAAATGGGATTACAAATAGAAAAAAACAAGTTTCGCGTAAATCGAAGCACAGGTTCCCGAGATGAGGGCTTTACCGGGTACTTTCATAAACAGAGAGAGAGAGAGGGAGAATGATAGAGAGAAAGAGATAGTGGTTGTGAGAGAGTAGATTGAAAGAGACATAGAGAAGAATAGAAGAGAGAGAGATAGTAGTGTTGTTGTGTGTGTATATATATATATATATATATATATATATAGATGAGATTCTACATGACTAGAACTGTTTCATTATTTAGAAATCATCAAAGGCGGTGGATTGGCAGTATCGGTCAAGGGTCGGACGCCATGCTTTCCAGCATAGTTACGTCCCTTTACGATTTGAGTTCAAATCCCGCCAAGGTTAACTTTGCCTTTCATCCGTACGTAGTCGATAAAATAAAGTACCAGTAATACACTGGAATTAATTGCTGGCCTTGTGCCAAAAGTAGAAACAATTATTATCTGTAAATTAAAATAAACTAATATAAATCAAATGCTTTTTTTCTTTCTGAATGGAAAGATTGAAATCTCTTATGAAGCAGATTCCTAAGTTCCAACAGTGTATTGAACTCAGCAATGAGTTAGAATCCTTGGTTAGAATCCACGACGTGGCTTCGTAAGAAAGTGCCACTTTCCATAATAAGTCTGACTCTTGCCTTGCGAATGAAAGTACGTTTTTCCTTTTTAAACCCTTCACTTTAGTGCGAGTGTCGTACTCTTGTATCGGGCAAGGGATTAAGTCATTTGTATCCCACAGAAATATCTACTTCCAGCAATTTAGACCCGATTTGCC
>OZ024753.1:6893913-6896413 GCA_964016885.1 Eledone cirrhosa | reverse complement strand
ATTAGCAAATGGAAAGACCAATTGTAACATTGTTTCCTCGGTCAGTTTTGACGAAAAGTCGATCGTTTCTTTAAGATATATATTGATATATACAGGTAAAATTCCGTATTAACCAATACCATTATAACGAATGTTTCAGTATAACGGATTTTGTTTCAATCCCAGCCACACGTTCGATGTGTTAGGTCGATCTCGTTATAAAGAAATTTTCGTTCCAACGAATTTTTTTATACTCCACGAATTTCGTTATAACGGAATTACACGTTGTATAAAAGCATTCGTATAATTCTTATTTCAGTTGTAAAATAACAAGCAAAGTGGATTTCCTCGCTTATAACAAAAAAAAAAAATGTTTCGTTTCCTTTTTTCTCGCAAATAAACAAAACAATTTTTATGAATTTTCCAATTTTTATAAATTTTCTAGTCACAACAGTAAATTATTCTTGGATGAATTGGTCTGGTCAACTATTTGTAGATATTTTTTCTTGCTTCAATAAATTAGTTTATACTAAGTTTGTCCTGTTTATTTCATGCTATTTTTTTTTTTCAAACAGGATTAAATACCACGCTGAATTGTAACTACACATTTATTTTCTTTCTAAAAATAACGTGAATCGATTTTAAATGTCGGTTGAAATATCATACCTTTACCTCAATTACACTGCCTGATTTAGCATTTATTCCATTGCTAACTCAGAATTACCGAGTGTGTGTGTGTGTGTGTGTGTGTGTGTGTGAGTGTGTGTGTGTGAATCAAAGTGGATGCAGTTTTTCTTCTCTTGGCTAGATGTGGTTCCGCCAGAGCTGAATACATTGCTGTCCTTTCTCATTAAACTCTGCCAAGTCCAATGCTGTACAGGGGTGTTCCATATCAGGAGGTACTGTGTTGTCTGTGGTGGTTCGATGCAAGTTACACGCAACGTCCTCATCCTTTAAATATCCCCATGTTGCAAGCGTGACTTTTGCAGTACAGTAGTTAGTATTAATAGCTACAAGTTATAGTGTATCTAGGACTACATTGTCTGGAGGTGCTGCGTAGTCTGAGGTTCGATGCAGTAAAAACCACTTAGAACATTATTCAACACAGAACTCAATACTAGTTCGCATCTAGCTGTTGAAAGAGGTGGAGCTCAGCCGTCGAGCTCCCGAATTTTTCATATATAGAAATGGTTTCTACAGGACTAGAACTGATTCTTTCGGGAGAAATCATGAAGAAGCTGATATCCCGAATGAAACAGTTCTAGTCCTGTAGAAGCCATTTCTATATTAAATATTTATACTCTGCTATGTATTGAGTACCTTACTGACTGTGGTTACCCCCGATTGAACCAAGGATCAACTTATATATATTAACGTATGTTGATGCCCTAAGGACAGACACTGGTCTGTTGGAGACGCAGGACATGGCAGCGATAATGAGGGACAGAAACCGCTGGAGAGACCTCGTCCATGGATCTCGGGAATTTTACCCGCCTTAGAATAGAATATATATATATACAAATAAAATACAGAGTTACTAACTCATATTGATACCTTGCAATTAACAAGCTCAAAGTATAAATACTGAGCATTATATAATCCCGCCGAGGTTAACTTTGCTTTTCATCCTTACGGGGTCGATAAAATAAAATACCAGTAATGTACTGGGTATTTGCTGGCCTTGTGCCAAAAGTAGAAATAATTATATAATAATATATATAGAAATGAACACAGTGTATTCTCTTCCCTCGTAATTTTAGACACATAATTCACTGTATATATATATATATATATATATATATATAATGTATGTATGTATGTGTGTGTGTTCCTAGTTATATATTTGATCATTCTTCCTCTTACAAAGTTTCCATTTGCAGCATTCTATTACATCTATTATATCTTCAATAAATAGATGCCGCCATATACATACGTGAGCCGCTGTAATTCTACACCCTGTTTTATATGGATCACAGTTGGAGATTAGATTGCATATAAGAAATAAAAAATCTCAAATATCTCTGATTATTCAACATAATTAAGGCCAAATCTAAAAGATAATTGATCCGTAAGATTACGAGTTTAAATTGTAATCGTTATTAACTACTGAAAATTTACTTAAATTAATTTATTAAACCTGATTATGATACGATTTAATACACCAATGGACACAATGGGCTGTAACACATCAGCAGCACAATTTAGATAATTCATTGTTTCTACTTTTGGCACAAGGCCAGCAATTATCCCAGTGCATTACTGGTACTTTATTTCATCGACCCCGTAAGGATGAAAGGCAAAGTTAAACACGGCAGGATTTGAACTCAGCAATTTAAATAATTAATGAAATGTATTGATGATCACCAAGCAAGTTGAGTCCTGGGCCTTTCATGTTCAATTTGTTAGATAAATATATTGACGCTCCTAAATTCAATAAATTTATACACACCCAAGATGCTAATAATAGATTATATATATATATATATATATATATACATATATAAACTTCGTGTAATGGTCT
>OZ024753.1:6883913-6888913 GCA_964016885.1 Eledone cirrhosa | reverse complement strand
GGTCATTTAACTGTTATTGAAACACGTGTCAATAAATTCCTTTTAACTGAACTGTATCCATTTAAATCCTTCTATATATATATATATATATATATATATATATATATATATATATTAGAGTGGGTGGTTAAAATACCATTAAATTTTAAATATTCATCCATTAACTGTGTACTGAATAGATGTAAGCGATGTGTTTTGGTAAGCTTCTAGGACTTCCAATTTTCAGATTTGTGCTTCAATCTCGATTTGCTCCAATGTATATACTTTCTGGACGGCTCCCTAAGGTATAAGTCATTATTAAAATAATTGTTTCTACTTTTGGCACAAGGCCAGCAATTAACTAGTGCATTACTGGTACTTTATTTAATCGACCCCGTAAGGATGAAAGGCAAAGTTAACCTCGGCGGGATTTGAAATCAGAATGGCAAGGGCCGTAACTCTGTGTCAAAGCATGGCGTCCGACCCTCTACCAATACTGCCAATCCACCAATATATATATATATATATATATATATATATATATATATAAAATGAAGGAAATTCAACATATTTGGGCTCTTGTCTGTTCACTTTATAATACATTTACTCTGTTCTCGCACCACCAACATGATTGAACATCGAAGATGGATGAGTTGTATGACGTCGAGTGCTTTTCTCATATTACGTATTGTTAACAGTGCAGATTGACCATGCTACCCAGTGGTAAACCACCGAATTTAAACGTATATATATATATATATATAATAAAAAAAATATGCGAAATAGTTTCGGAGGTTAAAGTCCTTTATTAATAAGGCTGTGATACATGTTTCAATGACGAGTGTCCACGCGATTCTGCCTAACCAGTGTCATGAACTCATCAGACAGCTTCTTACATAATAGCGTTACATTCTAGAGACAATCCAAATTAAAACAAGATGGTATCCTTGAAGCCTTCTACCGTTCACACACACACGCACACACACACACGCACGCACACACACACACACACATCATATATACACACACACACACACATACATACATATTAGATTGTATAAAATACATGGTAACCGGGCGTAGTTACTCGGATCATGCCGCGTTCTTCAGCCCTATTCAGAAATTATATATATATATATATATATATATATATAAGGAAATATATGTAATATATATATATATATATATATATATATAAGGAAATATATGTAATATATATATATATATATATATATAAGGAAATATATGTAATATATATATATATATATATATATATATATATAAGGAAATATATATATATATATAAGGAAATATATATATATATATAGGGAAATATATATATATATATATAAGGAAATATATATATATATATAAGGAAATATATATATATATATATATATATATATATATATATAAGGACATATATGTAATATATATATATATATAAGGAAATATATGTAATATATATATATATATAAGGAAATATATGTAATATATATATATATATATATATATATATATATATATATATATATATATAAGGAAATATATGTAATATATATATATATATAAGGAAATATATGTAATATATATATATATATATATATATATATATATATATATATATATAAGGAAATATATGTAATATATATATATATATAAGGAAATATATGTTATATATATATATATATATGGAAAATGGACATTAAACGATGATGATGATATATATATATATATATATATATATATATATATATATATATATATGTGTGTGAGGGGTTGTATGTGTATATCTACACCTGTTTGTGTGTATGTGCCTCCGTGAATGCACATGTTTATATATATACGAGCATAAGACCCGTTAAACATTACGGAATCAATAATTTAAAAGAATAATTCGTGGATTACAGCTTACGAAATGAAGTTGTGTAAATCCTCGATGTTTTACTGACCAGCTTCTCTTTAATATTTCAACTGATATTTAAATGTAATACAATAATTAGTTTCCTGGATTTTGTTTAATTGTCAACAAACAACTAATTCATTCGAGATGTATAAGTAATTGCACAAGCTCTCTCTCTCGCCCTCTCGCTCCATCCCTCTCTTTCTCTCTTTCTCTTTCTCTCTTTCTCTTTCTCTCTTTCTCTTTCTCTCTTTCTCTTTTCTCTTTCTCTCTCTTTTCTCTCTCTCTTTCCTCTTTCTTTCTCTTTCTCTCTCTTGTCTCTCTCTTTCTTTTCTCTTTCTCTTTCTTTTCTTTCTCTCTCTGATTCTTTCTTTTCTTTTCATCTCTCTTTCTCTCTCTTCGCAAATGAACCCGCAATCTCATGGTCTCGTAGAAAATAACTTAAGTATGCAACCATGCATAAGTCTATGCACACAACCACGCACAAACACAGACAAAGTCTACGTAGTAGTAGTAGTAGTAGTAGTAGTAATTGTAGTAGTAGTTGTACTAGGAGTAGTACTAGTAGTAGTAGTTGTTGAGGTAGTAGTAGTAGTCGCTACAGCAATCGTGAATCTGGATCAGATATAAAGAGATATTTGAAGCAATTCAGCTTGTTTTCTCTGTCGTGGTTCAACGACACAATTTTATTTAAATTTATATTTTTCATTTGAAATATATGAAGGATAGTTTTCTAAAACTTTAATTGAAATTTTAATTCATATTTTTCATTTAAATATGATTACGATGGAGCTTTTTCTTTACGTTAACATTTTAAAATCTATTTTTTCTTTTGTTTCATGCTTTCATGCATTACTGATTTTTTATATTCATCTTGTTTAAATTTGCATATTTGAAGTGGATCACTTTTAACGCTCCATTTATTTCAATATTCAGCAATTATTTAAACGAAGAAAGATAGAATATTTGGTACTTCAACGACGACTTTCGAATTAAGTCTACCTTACAAAATTCAATAAAGCAGATAATTAAATATACATAGCATTTCTATGAAATACTAATAGGCTAAAGAGTGGATTCGAATAGAATCAAAATTGTTTAATCAATAAAATATTTTCATATATTTTCTCATATTTATTATTATAAATTGGATTGGCAAAATCGGTAGAGCGTCACACACCAGGCTTTGCAGCATATCGTTACGGCCCTTTATGATCTGAGTTCAAATCCCGCCGAGGTTAACTATACCTTTCATCCTTTCGGGGTCGGTAAAATAAAGTACCAGTCATGCACTGGGGTGAAAATAAAGTACCAGTGGATTTAATTGACTTTGCCCTCTCTGTAAATTGCTGGTCTTGTGCCTATAGTAGAAATACTTATTGTAAATTGGATTGGCAGAATCGGTAGATTGTCGCACAGCATGCTTTGCAGCATAGTTACGGCCCTTTACAGTCTGATTTCAAATCCCGGCGAGGTTAATATTGTTTCCTCGGTCCAATTTGACGTGCTCCACCCCACTCGTTAAGCGAATGACGCCTGGGATCTTGTCGATCGACTAGATATATATATATATATATATATATATATATATATATATATATATTAATAAATGGAAACTATATTTATAAAACCATAATTATTTTATTATATATATTTCAAGGGCGACCAATGTAAATTATGGTGCGCTTTCATCAGATAAAATACAGATTTGTTTTATAAATAAATATTGACATACCCGTAAAAAGACAACCTCAACGGTTGAAATTCGCTGGATATAAAATACTCCACTAAACTATTGAGTGCTTTATATCAGTTATAAAAATGTTTAAGCTTGTTGAATCCCAACAAATTAAATATAACCTCTGCATATATGCATATATATATATATATATATATATATATATATCTTTATCCCTAATTTTACGTTGTGTGCATCTATGTATATCTGATTCTGTGTGTAGATGAATTGTTTCCGTTATTTCATTTCAGCATGACTTTCATATATAATAGATTTTAATTTCAAATCTTATATCCAAATAAATATTCCTTCTGATGAACGATATCAGATGTTAGAATCGTCTAACTTCGTGAAATCTTGGGTAATGGAATAATTATATTGTGTTGTTATTACATAATTGAATATATATATATATTTGGTCGTTTTGGAAGCCTCGACAATGCAGATGGGTAAATTTCCGGGTAACAGAATCAGGTGGTAATGAGAGAGAGAGATCTATGAGGAAATGTAGAAAGAGATGTAGGTGTAGAGGAACGTAGGAAAAGTGTAAAAATAATAACTGTTTCTACGTTAGGCACAAGGCCAGCAATTACCCAGTGTATTACCTGGTACTTTATTTTATCGACCCTGTAAGGATGAAAGGCAAAGTTAATCTCAGCGGGATTTGAACTCAGAATGGCAAGGGCCATAACTCTATGCGCCAAAGCATGGCATCCGACACTCTACCAATACTACCAATAACACGAGATAGTTACCTTGGAAGTGATTTAATTGTCCCTATATTTCGGATGTCGCATCCATCACCTGTGTATATCTTTTTTTGTCGGAGAGGGACAACACGAGGCCTCTGTTGTTTACCGTGTTGGGGCTTCCAAAACGACCAATTTTAGTATTCCACAATGCTTCAAGCAAACTTCAACACTCTCTTATATATATATATATATGTTTATCCCGGGTTCAATTAGGGATAACCACAGCAAGTAAGGTACTCAATACAAAGCAGAGTGTAAATATTTAATATAGAAATGCATCTACAGGACTAGAACTGTTTCATTCGACAGGAAGCCCTGAGGATTTCTCCCGAATGAAACAGTTCTAGTCCTGTAGAAGCCTTTGTATATTAAATATGTATTGAGTACCTTACTTACTGTGGTTACCCCCGATTGAACCCGTTATTATTCCTGGCAATATTATTACAACAATATGACCCTCTCCAAGTATAACAATATATATATATATATATATATATATATATATATATATATACACGTTATTCCGGGTTGAATCGGAGGTAACCACAGTAAGTAAGGTACTCAATACATTGCAGAGTATAAAAGTTTTAATATAGATGAGATTCTACAGGACTAGAACTGTTTCATT
>OZ024753.1:6876413-6878913 GCA_964016885.1 Eledone cirrhosa | reverse complement strand
ACATATGCATACATGCACACACACACACATATATCACATAGATACGAAGATAAACATATAAATAGAGAGACATACAAATATATACAGAACCCATATACACATACATGCAAACACTCATATACATATATACATATATACACACATATATATTCCTATATACAAGCATACACATACGCACACATATATACATATACCTACACATATATATACCACACATTCACATACACGTACATATATAATACATATATATACATACATATACATACATATGTATGTACAATCATATATACACACTCAATCTTACATTCATATTTACATGCTCATATATGTATTTTTATATCTAGAAATAAATACCAAAAAAACTATATAGACACCCATCTACCCAAATTCATACATCTACCCAAATTCATACATATACACTTACAAAAACAGATGATAATAGTATGGGGGAAAGGGGGGGTTTAGGAATATATATGTGTGTATATATGTATATATGTATATGAGTGTTTGCATGTATGTGTATATGGGTTCTGTATATATTTGTATGTCTCTCTATTTATATGTTTATCTTCGTATCTATGTGATATATGTGTGTGTGTGTGCATGTATGCATATGTATGTGTTTGTGTGTGTTTTGTATGTGCGTGTGTATATATATGTATGTATTTGCGCACACTCACATACATATATATATATTATATATATATATATATATATGTGTGTGAGTGTGTATGTGTGTCTGTATGTGTGTGCGTGTGTATATATGTATATATGTGTATGTATATGTATATGTGTATGTATGTGTATGTGTGTGTATATATATATATATATATATATATATATATATATATATATATGTGTATATAGGTGTCTATGTGTGAATATATGTCTTTATTCGTATGTGTGTATTTATATATGTTTATATTTAGATGTATGTATGTATGTGTATGTATGTATGTATATGTATGTGTATGTATGTATATGTGTATATGTGTGTATATATATGTATATATATATATATATATATATATATTATTCTTTATTATTATTGTAATATAACTTATGTGTATATGTGTATAAGTGAGGTTGTGTATGTATATGTACTATGTGTATATATAAGGGTAATGAAATGTATATATATATATATATATATATATATGTGCATGTCTGTATTTTATGTGTGTGTGTGTATATATATATATATATGTGTAAGTGTGTATATATGTATGTATATATGCATATATGTGTACGTGTGTGTATGTTTATATATATATATATGTATATATATATATATATAATATATATATATGCATCTGGATGTTTGTATGTGTTTTCATGGTGGTATGAGTGTGGGATATATATGTTTATGTATAAGTATATGTATGTGTATGTATATATATATGAGTCTATGTGTGTGTGTGTATATATATGTATATATATATATATATATATATATATATATATATATATATATGTGTATGTGTGTATGTGTTGCGCGTGTGTGTGTCCGTATTTTTATCTTTTTATATGTGTATGTGTATGTTCGTGTAAATGTATGTGTGTGTATGACAGTATAGGTATGTGTGTATGTATGTATGTGTAGATATCTCTATGTGCGCGTACATGTACGTATGTGTATGTATATCTGTATGCGTATGTACATTATATTATATGTAATATATTTTATTGTTTTTATTTTTTTATTTTTCATAATTTATAGATACATTTATATTAGGCTGTCTGTCTGACAACCTAATACTGACCCCTCCCCCCCCCTCCCACCTAATTTCTGTATCTTGATCTTGAAATGTGTGTACCAGTGTGTTTATGTGAGTGACTTAATTTCTATTTGCTTATGATTTTATATCCACATATATAAATGTGAGTGGGGGGTGTGTGTGTGTTTGTTTGTGTGTTCGTGGTTATGTGTATATTTATATATATACGCACATGTATGTGTGATTATACTGATATGTGTGAGTATGAAAAAAATATATTTATATGCTTGACTACATAAGTATCATTGCGTTTCTTATCAGCGCATTAAGCTTACAGAGATATTAACCTTGAAATTTTTTATTTGCATCCATCTTTTTAGTATGCACATACATATTATACGCACATTATTGTAAAATGTGTGTAGGGTTTTACATGTATATACACACACCAAACTGCTTTTTAACCCTTTGTGTTTTCATTGGTCAATTTTGAACTGATATTTTGAATTGTTGTTATTATCAATAAATATACTTCATTATTTCTGAAGACGGCGTATATATGTGTTAGGTATGTATATTTAATCTTGATAATTTATATAATTTTGTATAATTTTGTACATAGATCTGTTAAATATGCATACCAATTATAGCACATATATGCCCTAGAAACGATCGTTAAATAGTGAACTTTTTTTGTTTAATATAAGGAATTGTTTGTTCATTATTTGTTTAATATTTTATCTTGACTCTGTATACCGTTTATCTTTCACTGAAATTGGATT
>OZ024753.1:6862423-6864923 GCA_964016885.1 Eledone cirrhosa | reverse complement strand
TCAAGTAATTCTTCGAAATATAACACACAAAGTTATTGTACTAACAGATTAACTAATCAAGTCTACTCTACGTATGTTAATACATGTTGATGGAGATAATAACATAATTATCTGTATAACTAATATCTAAAATATAGTTCATTCAACACTCTAACAAGGAAGGTTTGCTTCAATTACACAAAGTGCAGCGCAATACGATAGTAAAATCTTATCGCTATATTTCGTGTGTATGTAATAATGTTTAAACAAATTGCATTTTATTTGAACTTAAGAGAAGTATTCGCATGAATAATTGCTTGGTATTATAACTGTTAGAGTATACTGTAAACTAAACTGTAGGAAATATTATTAAAAAGCAATAAGATATAAAAAAATATCGTTCTCTCCTCTTAACTGTTGGAGGTAAAAATCATGAATTCTCATGTACGCAGATGAAGTGGTGCGTACATGAAAAAGTTTCGTTTTAATGGTTTTTTTTTATTTACTGATTCCAAAGAGGCGATAATATTATCATACATGAATATACAATAATTCAGTGTACATATAAAATATATAGAAGCAAGCTTTTTTCCAAGAAATGCTTCTGATCATCTAAAAGAAACAACTGATAGTCCTTGACATGATTCAAGTTAGAACTGAGGCCTGGATCAAGGACGACTTTACAGCAAATTATTTTGCGCATGCTCCGAATTATGCTCCATTTTGTGGGAAATTTATTGCGTTCCTAGTAACAAAATCTCGAAACAGATTTGATTCTGAAATGAAATTCGCAAAAATAATTAATTTAATAATTAATCTTATCATTAATGTTATAATGTTATAATCCTTTAAGTTGAGCCCCCTTATACAGCTTCGTATGTAAATGAAGCTAATCACCCCATTTACACAGACCAAAAAAAACTATATATTTTCTCAAGTCCAGCAGTAGAAAATCCAGCAGTAGAAAGAGGGACGCTTTGTCCTGTTGAAAACCATGTAATTTCGAAATGCTTTTGTGGATTTCCGCTCGGCGACGCTAACTGACAGTCTTCTATTCATAACTGAGGCTTTCAAAATCTTTAATCATTAAATATACCGTATATCTTTTTTTGTGCGTATGTATGTGTGCATATATGAGTGCGTGTTGGGGTGTGCGAAAATTTCGTATATCTAAAGATACATACATACGCACACATACATACGCACACACACATACAAACATACATACAAACATGCATATATACACACACACACACACACACACACATATATATATATATATATATATATATATAACGAAGGAGGTGTGGTAAGGAACCAGACGGACCATAACGCACCAGAGTACTCAATACTTAGGGTAGTAGAGTGGGTAATAGGAAAATGTTTAACGCCGACGGCTTGAACTCTGCCGTCGGGGTTAAACATTTTCCTATATATATATACATAAATATATATGTAGATAAATCTACCAAGAGTTTACGGTAGTGTCCAATCCGTATGAAGAACTCAATGTATTCCGGATATCATGGAAGGAAGAGATGTAATGAAAAATCACTTTCGGTGAAAGATAAACGGTATACAGAGTCAAGATAAAATATTAAACAAATAATGAATAAACAATGAAACAGTTCCTTATATTAAACAAAAAAAGTTCATTATTTAACGATCGTTTCTAGGATATATATGTGTTAGAATTGGCATGCATATTCAACAGATCTATGTACAAAATTATACAAAATTATACAAACTATCAAGATTAAATATACATACCAACACATTATTTCTGAAGACGGTGTATATATGTGTTGGTATGTATATTTAATCTTGATAGTTTGTATAATTTTGTATAATTTTGTACATAGATCTGTTGAATATGCATGCCAATTCTAACACATATATATCCTAGAAACGATCGTTAAATAATGAACTTTTTTTGTTTAATATAAGGAACTGTTTCATTGTTTATTCATTATTTTACATAAATATATATATATATAGGCATATATATATATATATATATATATACACACATATACACACGCGCACACACGTATAGATAATTTAATTCGGTTGGAAATATTTCCTAGAAAACGTCTATATATATATATGTGTGTCTATATATATATATATATATATATATGTATATATATGTATGTATGTATATATATAATTGTGGAGGTATATGTTCTGTGATTTCCAAAGACGTTAATGATATATAAGTAACACTAACGATGATCAAATTAAAGTGGAAGGTGTCAACATATGATATAATGACGTTGGAACAACTCCCACATATATTTTAGATCTACTAATATTTAATTATTAACAAATATATGAACAAAGAAGCTATCTAATCTGAACTGATCTGAAGAGCAAGAACTAGCTATTAGCAGAGAAACAATATAATCGTTTCCTTCTCGTTATGTAATTAAATTAGGCGGTGGATTGGCAGTAACGGTAGAGGATCGGACGCCATGCTTTGACGTATAGAGTTACGGCCCTTGCCATTCTGAGTTCAAAT
>OZ024753.1:6849923-6854923 GCA_964016885.1 Eledone cirrhosa | reverse complement strand
AAGGTCAACGCCATTACATCATAACCACTACTCTGTTAGTTCTCTCATAAAGTATCTAAAGTTATATATATTTAAGTTATTTAGCGGCAGATCTGAGCTCATCTAGCAAGCTCAAGCTCAAGGTTAACATCATTACATCCTGACCACTACTTCGTTAGTTCTCTCATAAAGTATCTAAAGTTATATTTTTATGTTGTTTAGCGGCAGATCTGACCTCATCTAGCAAGCTCAAGCTCAAGTCCAAGGTCAACGTCATTACATCATGACCCCTACTTCGTTAGTTCTTTCATAAAGTATCTAAAGTTATATTTTCAAATGTGTATTTGTTTGTTGTTATATTTTATTTATTCTACATTTGGTAGAATGTAGTTTCAAGGAAATTCGTCAGTTATACCCCGAGTCGTTGTTCGTTGTTCTTGGAAAACGTGTTATTTGCAGTTTCATGCAAGTATAATTGTAAGCGACGGTGTATCTTTTATTCTATTTCTGCCGAAAAAATAAATATGAAGTAAAAATCAGAATGGAGCAACACGATCAACGAATTTCTCACGTCATAAACAATAATGAGGTAAAAATGCCTGATGCCTTATCTTTTCATTGATATTAGAATTTCGATTCTAAGATTGCATTCGATTCTTAAGAATACAATTAAGCAAGAAAAGAATAAAAATACTTGCGTGCACGCATACACAGAGACACACATACGGACTTAAGCTTACTAACAAACGTATACATTGAGAGATGAGTTTCGACAAAATTAGCAAGAACAAACTTTGGTTGAGTTATTATGAGTAACCCTTTGCTATTCGAATAATCAGCTCATTGGAAAACAACTGATTATGTGAAATGAGTCGTGTATTATTCTGGAAATATAACAACAAAAACGACTATGATATGAATTAACTATGGACATAATAATAAAGAAAAAGTTGATTCAAGTGTTTTGCTTAAATTACTTGCAGTGTTTCATTTATTATTATTATTTTTTTTTTTCAATTAAATCATTCAGGTTAAAGCGTAACTTGAATGAGATGGACATTTGAAGAAAGGGGCAAACATTTCTCACCCCCCCCCCCCCATTCCCCCAGATAAAAGAGGGTTTTGTGAAATTGGGCTGAAAATTAATGGCATTACAATGGAAGGACGAGTGAAAATAACTGTTGCCCGGAAAGGATCAGATGGGCTTTAAATCCATATCTTCATCCTGCACTGTGCACAAGGATTCTTATTCAAATCATCTTTTTCATCTAATTATTCTTCTCCGGTGCATTCTTCATCCACCTTTTCTTCACTATGTTCTCTATCTTAATTACTCTCTATTCGCATCATTCAAAAGTTGTTCCATTCTGCTAACTTCACACAATTTTCAACAAGATAATCCACCATCTTCACATATTTTACTCCAGTATAATGTTATCGCGCAAAATACAAGTAATATCAAGAAAGGATTCCCCTGTTTAACGCTATTCAACCTGAGTCATATACTAAAAGGATAACTTTTACGAATCATATATACGGAAGCGATGATTCAGATATTTGAAAATTAGTTAATAAGTATATTCAGCTTTTTAGCGTACCTCCCTCCTTCCCTCCCTCTAACCTATGTATCTCTCTCTCTCTCTCTCTCTCTCTCTCTCTCTCTCTCTCTCTCTCTCTCTCTCTCTCTCTCTCTCTCTCTCTCTCTCTCTCTCTCTATATATATATATAAATGTGACACACACAGGCACATCTGTGTATATATGTCACACACATAGATAGATGTTTGTGTTTGAAACATATATATATATAATAGGAGTAAGTAAGACCCCGACGGCTGAGCTCAAGCCGTTTCGACGGCTAATTCTGAATTAGCCGTCGAAACGGCTTGAGCTCAGCCGTCGGGGTCTTACTTACTCCTATTACCCACTCTACTACCCTAAGTATTGAGTACTTTGGTGCGTTTTGGTCCACCTGGTTCCTTACCACTTTTCCCTCGCTATATATATATATATATATATGTGTGTGTGTGTGTGTGTGTGTGTGTGTTGCACACATACACATACACATCTATATATATATATATATATAACACGCACGTACGCACATCTATATATTATATATGTTGTATAGAGATATCTTCTCAATGCAACTTTTCATGATACAAATATAATTTAATATATGTTTTAACATGTAATAATACATTGAATAAACAAATTGACACGTAAAGGGACGTAACTCTATGCTAGAAAGCATGGCATCTGACCCTCTACCGTTACTGCCGATCCTAATATACGTAATAATAATTGTTTCTACGTTTCGCACAAGGCCAGCAATTATACCAGTGCATTACTGGTACTTTATTTTATCGACCCCGTAAGGATGAAAGGCAAAGTTAACCTCGGCGGGATTTGAACTCAGATCTTAAAGGCTCGTAACTACATGCTGCAAAGCATGGTGTCCGACCCTCTAACGTTACTGCCAATCCCTCGTTTCTGATTTCGATACAAGGCTAAACATTTTTTAGGGAAAGACGATTAAATTGACATCAGTGCATTACTGGTACTTTATTTTATCGACCCCGTTAGGATGAAAGGCAGAGTTAACCTGGGCGGGATATGAACTCATATTGTAAAGGTATGCAACTATGTCACAAAGCATGTTGTTTTGTCTTCCGCTCTACCGACACCCTCAACCTACCACCGTATATGTTATAATAATGGCTTCTGATTTAGGCACAAGGCCAACAATTTGAAGGGGAGGGTATAGTCAATTAAATCGACCCCAGTGCATTACTGGTACTTTATTTTATCGATCCCGTAAGGATGAAAAGCAAAGCTAACCTCGGAAGGGATTTGAACTCAGAACGTAAAGGGTCGTAACTCAATGCTGCAAAGCATCGTAACTCTATGCTGAAAAAGCTTGTTGTCCGGCGCCCTACCAATTCTGTCAATCTACTTTTATATGTTATAATAATAAACATATATACGGTAATATAATTTATAACCAAATACAAACCAAACATTAACAAATCTTTACATAACATGGCGCTGTATCTTGTTTATATTGAAACAAGAGTTATGTTATGACGTCAGCATCAGAAAGATATAACCTGTTAGAATGGTCACAATTGACATAGAACTACATATATTAACGAATGTTATATTTTAATATTGTTATAATATTGCCAGAAATAATTATAAAACACACTCACTGTTTGGTTTGGATTGGTTTTCGCTTTTGTATATTTTATATCTCCATAGATAATTTAGCTGGCAATTAATGTTTATCATTGATTGACCAACGGTTAAAAATACAGATATAAATATCTATTAAAATACTGGAAAGAACATCAAAGATTTATGAATGCATGTAAATTTACTGATTAGGTTACTTGCCTTTTATTGGATAAACATATATATATAGTCTATTGAAGTTATTTCATCACACACCTGTGATATTAGCAGTGGTAATATTATGTTTCCGTCCGAATTCATATCAAAAACCTTGCATAGAAATGAAAATTAGACTTTTGATACGTAATGTTAGCTGAAATAGTACCAATTAAAAAAATCTATATTTTATTTCGTATGAATCAAATTATGTTTGTTGAGAATTGATTGTACCTATCTATCTTTCTGCCTCTCTCTCTCGTCTCTCCATATATATATATATATATATATAATTAGCTGCCGAAACGGAAAGAGCTCAGCTGTTGGGCGTCAACTCTTTCTAATATAGTCACACTCTAATGCTCCAAGTATTGAGTATTTTGTTCTTACTAGTTTAAAACTGGATAAATCCTGATATAAACACACACACACACACATACACATACACATACACACATACATACATACATACATACATACATACATACATACATACATACATACATACATACATACATACATACATACATACATAAGTAAATAAAATACACGGACGATTTGTTAAGACTTCATTACGTTTATTGAATGGTGACGCGCGTTTCGCTATTGATCAGCTCAAGGTTCCATCTGTATCGATCTGGCCTGACCGTTGTAGTAATGACAGAATGAATATACATGTATGTTTGAACCTTCAACATGTATATTTGAACATAATGAAGGCTTAACAAATCATCCTTGTAATATTATATTACACTGTGTCTAGCTCTACACCTCGCGTCTGAGGTGAAGCTAAACATCGAGTGCTCAATTGGGTGAACCTACAGTAACTTCGCGTTACACTCCCTGTGTATATATATATATATATATATATATATATATATATATATAATATAAGATCAAAAGATGGTTAAAAGAGTTCCATGTATTTTATTATGCGCATTTCAAAAACAAACATCATCATGCAATAATATTTGTGTTTTCATCAGATAAAACAGGAGAACATGATATGAAGGCTAAAAAACACTTGTGGATAGTTCAGTTTTAAATCATCCACAAGTGTTTTTTAGCCTTCATATCATGTTCTCCTGTTTTATCTGATGAAAACACAAATATTATTGCATGATGATGTTTGTTTTTGAAATGCGCATAATAAAATACATGGAACTCCTTTAACCATCTTTTGATCTTATATTATGTATACTCCAGTCCTACAAACTGTAGAGTGCTTCTTATCCTATATCTGCATTGCTTTATTGTACTACAATAAAACTCACCTCCTACATATATATATATATATATATATATATATACACATTGAATATATATATAATATAGGAAAAGAGTCAGGACACTGATGGCTGAGCTCCGACCGTTTCGACAGCTAGATCCAATCAAGCTGTCGAAACGGTCGGAGCTCAGCTGTCGGGGTCCTAACTCTTTTTCTATTAATCACTCTACTACCATAAGTATTGAATACTCTGGTGGGTTTTAGTCCACCTGGTACCTTAGCACACTTTCTCTCTCTCTCTCTCTCTCTCTCTCTCTCTCTCTCTCTCTCTCTCTCTCTCTCTCTCTCTCTCTTTATATATATTTATATATATATATATATATATATATTTATATATATATATA
>OZ024753.1:6839923-6844923 GCA_964016885.1 Eledone cirrhosa | reverse complement strand
TGCATACCTGGTATGCGAAACATATATGTAAAGATATGCAGAAAAAGAAAGGATGATACATGATTTATTCTGAGAAGCCTAAACAAGATGGCCGACCAATGCAAGCGCGTGATGAAGAGGGAGATAACTTAACAAAAATAAGACAAGGGAGACAATTCCACACGATTAATTCATAACAACTACAGTCACAAACGAGTTTATACAATGACACACACATACACACACACGTGTATATATATATATATATATATATATACTAACATAAATAAAGAATCACAGACCAAAACACAACTTTATACATAGTCTTTATATATCAGCATGTCTGAGCTCGTGAGGGGAAATACATAGCCGTTTCTCTCTCTCTCTCTCTCACTCTCTCTCTCATATATATATATATATATATATATATATATATTGTGTGTGTGTGTGTACATGCATTCAATACACAATTCTTTTATTTATCATATCTATATATATTATGAAATAAGAGAACTGTGTTCCTCATCTCTTGCAGTCTTCCAATATGACATGCCTGCAAACCATTTTATACACTAATCTTATGCCTCTCTCTGCTTCATATACGAACCATAATTGTATTGTAGTTTTACAGAGCTCTATACAACTAAACTAAATCCTCTTTACTTTTTCCTAATGTTTGTAAAATTACACTCCGGATTTATTAGTTATAATTACAGTCTATACTTAAAAACTTCTGTTTCTGAAAGCCACTTCCCCGTGTTCTGCGAATATCTCGAGGAATAGAACATAATAACTTATTCTTTAAAGACACCCATAAACATATGACCAATTGTAATAGGTAACAATATTAGTCATTTCGGTTAATGGATGTTTCTATCATTGAAGTGAAAGTGGACACAGATATATATATATATATATATATGCTTATATTTATATATGTATGTAAAACGTAAACAGAAATAACAAAGCAAACGACACAGTACAATGAAAAATATATTAGTTTTACGCGTGATGTAGTAGGAAGAACGTTTCAAAGTTTCGGGCACTGGTCCTTCATTAGAAAATAGAACGGGAAATTAAAGAATTCTCTCTCTCTCTCTCTCTCTCTCTCTCTCTCTCTCTCTATCTCTCTCTCTCTCTCTCTCTCTCTCTCTTTATATATATATATAAATATATATATATATATGGAGACACGATCATATAGGAAGCATATCTGACGTTCTTTCGATTACAGAGTCAGGTTCGATCTATAATAGGTCTTTTCTTGAGCTGATTGATAGTGAAACATATGTCATATGTTATTGAATATGTTATGCAATACCGAGTCCTTGTTCATTTATTCTTATTATATATATATATATATATATATATATATATTGTTTTGCTTTGGGAGGGTCATGTTGCCAATAAGAAACACACGCACCAGTTGCTTTCACTCCAATTTATTATAAATTAAATTTATAAATTTAAGAATTTATAAATTTCCGGTTGGTTGGTTGGTTCCATAACAGGACGGTTGTTCATATATTGTCAAAGTTCTTTCGTCACACATTTTGTGACCTCTTCAGTGACTGGGGATTATTTTCTTTGTTGTTCTGCCTCTCCTCTGTTCTGTCCTACGCCATCTTGTTATATATATATATATATATATATACATATTATAAAGCTTCAAGCACATGCATCGCTTGATATATTTTTATTTCTTTTTTTGCGATCCATGGCATTGCTGATCAAGGGTAAGTCCATTACTGGCCTAAAAGCCCACGTCCGTGATGCCCGTACTGAAGTAACATGCGATGACATTACACGAAATCGAATTGCAGCCATCTTGTATATAATATATATATATATGTGTGTGTGTGTGTGCGTGCGTGTGTGTGTGAAAGATATTCATCAAACAGCAATGATATCTCTCCAATCGCATTAGAACCGCTGTGGGAAATACAAAGAAATAAATTTAAAAAAAGAGAATTATAGCATAGATTGACATGAGCTTTACGTTCTTAGTTCAAATCCCGGTGAAACAAAATTCGCATTTCATTTTTTTCGAGGTTCGGTAAAATAAAGAAAATAGTTGTGTTGATTTTATTAAAGTTCCTTATCCTCATGATTTGCACTCTTTTGCCTAAAGCATAAACCTTTATTACAATTATTTGTGTGAAAGTTGAGGTTGGCAATTCAAGTGTTTAATCGATATAGTAGGTTTCTGCAACCAGAAACTAAACAAGCTATTATAAGATAGCATTAATGGGCACAATACACTTGAAAGAAACGTCGCCATTTTGAGAAAGATGTATTATTATATTGTATGTACAATATATATATTTTCTTAACTTTGCTTTTTTAGTTCAATGTTATCTGTTCCTTTATGAGGCGTGTCTTCTTTTACGTATACAGACTTACTGACGTTACCTAAGTCTCGCATCTATTAATGTATTATATATGTACTAGCTGGCCCCGTGCTGCAAACATTACGGCTAAAGGGCAGATGTGTATTTGTATATACCTTTCAACTGTGGTGGTTGATAATTCTAATTCATTTCGACATTGCTAGGGATTTGGCTAACTAGAAAACACATACACACATAGACATACACTCACACACAAAAACACTCGCACACACATATACTCACACACAGAGATTCACACACATACACACACATACACACACTCACACACACACACTCAGAGACAAGGACACTCACACACACATACACTCAGAGACATACACTCACACAAAAAGACACTCACACACACACACACACACACACACACGCTCAGAGACATACACTCAGAGACATACTCTAACACAAAAACACTCACATACACTCAAACAGAAAGACACTCACACACACATACATTCAGAGACACACACGCATACACTCAGGCATACACTCACACAAAAACACTCACACACAAAAACACTCACACACACATACACTCACAACGGTGGTTAAAAATAATTATTACACATATACACACGTGTGTGTGAGTATGTGAGCAAAAGGTCCCCCTGGGAAGAGTCCAATAGGTTCAATTCTACGGGAGGATATGAACCCCGTGTATTCACCTGTTGAAATATCAATGTACTTAATGGTTAATTACTCTAAAAGAAATACGTTTTGTTATTAAATGTCTTGCTTTCCCCCACCATAGATTTCTGCTTTTATATATATGTATATATATATATATATATATATTTCTTTATTAGCCACAGGGGCACAAAAGAAGGGGACAAATACAAAGGGGGAAGTTTACATACAATAAAAACGTGTAAAATGTTATCACAGATGGAATTTAAAAGTTAGTCGATTTTCCCCAATAGAGGGAGACAGTTTATATGGGTAACACATACCCCCGAAAAAAAATGTGCAACCCTCATCTCCAGGAGTACGAAGTGCTTGTACTCCTTTCCTCTCCTCCTCCTTTTCCTCAACCTACAGGCTGATATAGAGAGAAGGCCCATTCACTCGGGCCATTCTCGCCACTTTCACCCACCTTTCATAAAACTAGCTGGGGTACAGCACCTCTCTCTCCATCCTGATTCTTCTTCCAAAGTGGTATTTGAAAAAAAGAATCAGTTGTTGGCCGGAGAGAAAGGTGTCTGACCTCAGCCCTTTCAACCTTGTCCACCATACAACCGCTTTCGCCATAGCTATCACACAAAGGAAAACCGCCTCTCCTTCGTTTTTGAAGGAGGGTGGCGGTTTGATCATGACAATGATAGATGTGTGTGTGTTTTTAGTGTCGGTAGTACGGTGAAATACTGGTGATGTGACAATGGGTACCTTGAGCCAATCCTCTCCGAAGCACGCGTAAGAGGTCAATACGCAATACATATTTTTCATATATAAACGAAACTTTCTCACCATTTCTCACCATATATATATATATATGTTTATCACAGGTTCAATCGGAGGTAACAACAGTAAGTAAAGTGCTTAATACATAGCAGAGTATAAATATTTAATATAGAAATAGCTTTCCTGATGATTTCTTCCGAGTGAAACAATTCTAGTCCTGTAGAAGCCACACATATATATATATATATATATATATATTTAAATAAAAAGTCTAAAGTCTGTCTTAAGCCAGAAGGCTCATTTGGCCGGTGCTTATCCCGGTTTCATGGCGCGAAGCGACTGAGAGTACAAGACTCTCCCCGGGCCAGGACGCCAGTTCATCGCAGGGTTAAACCTCCAGCTATTGCTGGTACTCATTTTCAGGTGAGTATACTGGAGCAACGGGAAATGAAGTGTTTTGCTCAAGAACACAAAACACAACCCAGGAATCGAGCCCACGACATTACGATCGTAATTCCAACGCCCTTACCACTAGGCCACGTGCTTCCACCATATATATAATCATCAGAGCCAAACACGTTTATATTGTTTATTCACTGCTATGTCGTTTTTCACAATTTCTCACTTTCTCATATATCATTGTACGAGATGGTTCTGTTTCCGATGCAACTGTCCGCTTGTATTACTATGTGTCTGTCTATTTCACATATAATAATTACACGTTTTAATAACTATTATCGTTATATCATTACAATTTCCATTCGACAATTTCAATTTTATTTCTAAATAATAAATTCTTCTTTTTCGCTTTTAATTATAATGGTAAGTTTATCACCAAAAGTTTGTATTCGTATTTCTAATTTTCATCTCGTCACCGATTAATCAAGAGAAACGCACGCAACCGCCAAACATAAAGAAATGAATAGATAGTTACATTATTAACCCTTCGCATACACACACATACAGACACATATATATATATATATATATATATATATATATATATATATATATATATATAACAAGAAGTGTAAGGTTAAATTTAACTTCGTTTATTCATATTCGCTGCAATATATTTATATAAATTACTCGTGAGGAAACAGACTCATCTGTGCACTACGAAGCAACTAAAACATACTCAAAATTGTATGCAAATATATATATATATATATATATATATATAGGAAAAGGTTTAACCCCGACGACAGAACTCAAGCC